>QNUK01000017.1:2075807-2675807 GCA_013621035.1 Clarias magur | reverse complement strand
GTATTAATTATTTTTTATGTATTTATTTTTTGGGGCTGTGAATAATTGGAGTTTTCATTATTTATTATGGGAAAATTCGATTTGGTTTACGAGTGTTTTAGAATACGTGCCTGCTTCCGGAACATATTAGGCTCGTAATCCAAGGTTCCACTGTACATATAAAATTCTTACATACAAGACATTAAAAAACAAATACAAAGATTTTTAAATCCTGCACCTTAATGTCTCTCTGTGCAAATGGAAAAATATCCACGCTGTGTGTGCAGGTCTTAGTGTGCGTGTGTGTGTGAGGGAGAGAGAGAGTGAGAGAGAGTCTGACAGACAGAGACTGATATTCTCATGACACAATCCAGGCCAGAATGAAGTGTCTTTCCTTATGTGGTGGTTATTTTGGCAGTTCGACTACTCTGCCCTTACAGTTTAATAAATCCCGGAGTGGAAAGCAGCTGGGAAATGCACATCTGTGCTTCACATAACCCTCAAAGGTCCACTGGAGCACTTCTTTCCAATATACCACACACACACACACACACACACACACACACACACACACACACACACACACACACTGCATGTTTTGTGACAGACAAGACTCTACATGACTGTTAAAGCGAGGATGCGACCATTTGAAAAACAGTTTGATAATGCAAAATATTATTACTGCTCCGAGGTCTTTATCTCATTCCGTCAGCTCTGAAAGGAGAAGAAAGGAAAACGTTTGAAATGTCACTCAGCTGTCAACTTCTGCTCCCTGAGAAATATAAAACAGAAAGTGCAAGTTTTGAGCGCGGAGCAAAATTAGATCAGTCACCAAAACCCTGGGTGTTTTTTTTTTTTTTTAAACCTGCCTTTCAATCATCGTTTCTTGAACAGCTCACCTCCGCTGTTTTATGAAAAGCGATGTGGCAATGGCAGGCCGCCAACATAAACACAGCGCTGAGATAATGAAGGGAGGACGAGAAGAGGATGAGACAGAGACCGATTGCTGGTTTGTGCAAGAAAAGATTATGCATTTTTATTATTATTATTTTTTACCCGAGAGGCATGGATCATATTTCATTGATGCGAAAGAAACAAAAGCATTCCTGCGACCCTGTTCGTGTGTGTGTGTGTGTGTGTGTGTGTGTGTGTGTGTGTGTGTGTGTGTGTGTGTAGACAACAGAAGCCCTGGCAGCCAACTGAGCACTTAATGAAAAGCACAAAAGCAAGGAGTGCTGGGAAAATAAAGAAAACCATTTAAGGGAATCCTGCGAGTAAATGCCTCCCTCGCCGTCTTTACCGGCCTTCCTTTCTCTCCAAACAGAAATCCATCTTTATTTACTTAGAGGATCTCAGAATAACCTTCCAAATCACCCTGAGCCATATTCTTCACTTACTTGTGCTCCTCCTCTTCCTCACTCCCTCCTTTTGATGATTCTCTTCGACAGGACAGCAGAAACACTAAAAAAAAGTAAAAAAAAAAGTAAGAGAGAGCGATAGAGAAAGTCATGAATAAAAAGGGTTATGAATAAAAAAGCATGCCATCTACATTTAGTGAACTCAAACATACTGTAACATTTTGTATAAATTGCTCCTTTGACAAAGTGAAATAACCTCACACTCTTCCAGTGACTAGGTTTCAGATTTGGACCTAAAACAGTTCTGAGACATTTTTTCAAACTTTGGAGCACAGGCTACGGCAGGATCGTGGCACTCGAAATGCACAACTAATCACATTCTTCTCTGTAAAATGTTTTATTGGGTTAAATGAAAAGAATAATAAAACGTGTATTACTTAGTTAAACCTGGGGTCATTGCACAACAGAATAACAAAAGTCATGACTAAACATGTTTTCTGCGAATGAAGGCATTCATGAGTACAAGAAAGTATGCAGCAGTTACTGATATGAACAAAACAAAATTATGCAAAATGAACTTTTTTTTGGTCATTTTTCTACGTTCATATGGTACAAATAAATATGTAGTACCATTCAAATTTGGACATACCTTCTAAATCAATGTTTTTTGTTTAGCGATTTATTTTCTACATTCGAGAACAATACTGGAGATTTCAAAACTACAGTATGAGAACACACATGGCATGATGTAATTAAGCAAAAACAACAACAGTCAGTTGTTACAAAGGTCAGCTATTCTGGAACAGTTCTTGCAAGAACAGTATTAGATCACTTCTATTTGTAAAACTGGCTCTCATGAAGACCTTCCCAGGAAAGCAAGACCAAAACGTACCTCTGCTGTAGAGGTGAAGTTCATTTAGAGTTTCAGAAATCACCAATTAACAAACAGCACCTCAGATTAGAGGCATTATGAAGAATTTACAGAGCATACATAGAAAACACATCTGCTATCAATATCAACTGTTCAAAGAGAGGAGATTATTGCATATTTAGGATGCCTTATGTCCATGAATGAATCAAAGTCTTTCTACCGATATATAACCATCTCCCACCTCTCTGTATGAATTAGGAGAAACTTTCCAAGAATCCATCCAAGTAGGGCCTCAATCTGGGCTGCGTCTCTACACTTGACTGGAGTCCTGATTACGGCCTACTTCGGAAACTGACACGGATAAAAACAGTGAGAAGCGGAAACGCAGCGTGTAGATGGAAGTCTGGCTGTGGGGTTCCTAATGAAGACCAGGATGATCATGATTAGAAGTAGAAAATCATGATAATTTCAGGGACACCCCTCCACTCAGACGAAGTCGTGCTCACTGAAACGTATCTGGTGGTTCTACGCATGGGAGGCTGAATAAGAGAATGCACATGTCACTTATAAGAGCATGGCCCGTTTCCTTTCACAGCATCCCTGACATGAAAGGGTGTGTTTCAACATGTAGGATTTGTTTTGCTCACATACCCCACCCGACTATGCAGGAAATCAGTGTCTCACCAGCATGTGTTGTGTTTTATTGCATACATGTGTCTGTAGATATAGTTGTCTCCGTATGTGATTTAATTGCACCGTGCCAGCGTTCCAGACTCAGTGTGTAGACATGATGTAAGCATGCGTTTAGTGTGATATGTAATATATAGCAGATCCACTGTTTTTGAAACAAGAAGGCCAGGTTAACGGAGTGAGGAGGTGCTTTTGCTAGCATTTACATCACTCAACAAACACCGCATCTTACTAAATAAGTGCCGTTTCTCACAAATATTATCCGAAACCCAGCCCATGCTCTTGAGCTGGCTCTTGCATCAGAGCTTGTCAGACTCAAACTAATCATAGACGGAGGATATGACCAGGAAAAAATCTAGATCTAATCGACGCTAGAACAAGTCCAGTTCAGTCAATTTTACATTAAAACACTTACATTATAGTTTATATGATTAATGTGATCATGATGCAGGGGAATTCTTGCCTTCATACAGAACGCCTGTCTCGCTCGTCACTACGTATGCTCCTGGCTTAAGGGTGAGACCACCAATGACCCTTATTCTGCCTCCACGCTTTTCACACAAACTGCCAAGGTGCAGTATTCCCTGCCTTGAACCGGCTGCGTCAAAGAGTCTTATAATGTGTTGCCAGATCCCAAAGCTTGGCCCCATTTTTCCCCACCAATGACAACCAGATGTTTATAGCCATGTCCTGAATTCTAATCCTTCGTTTTTCCATTTTCTGCATCTTCTTGAGTTTAATCATATGCCTTATAAATACATTTCTATTCTTCCAACCCTGTACACTCACTATTAGCATAAAGGTCTTTTTTTCTTTTTTTTTTACACAATATCCTGTGATGATTACGTCAGATTATAACAAACTTGTGATCCAGTGATGATTATGTCAGATAAATTAAACTTGCCAAATCTTAAATGTTTTGTGCATGATCATCTTTTTTTTTTTTTTTTTTGCGAAATATAAGATGATGATCACTGGCAATGAAATGTTTTACAAAGGAAAGCACATGGCTTCATAAAAGTGACTCAAACTGAAATCGAGTATGGTTTGGCATACAGCATGAAATCTATGTAAAGTACAGAGGAGGGAAAAAAAGAAAAAAAAATCAGGAAAACTGGCAGGGACATCAAAACTAGGATTGCTACCCATGAACCACCAATATTACATATTACATATGACAGACTTTACTACTGTCTGCCAACTGAAAATGGATGCAGCTTGCGATACAGGACGTGTTCGGCGTTCACAAAGCAATACTTCTCCTCAATCACCAGCTTCCACCATCATCCTTCCAACCAACTGAAAGGCCAAAATGGATTGTAGCTGCACCGCAAAAAAAAAAAAAACCCAGTTGTGGGTGATGTGGTTGAGAGGGGATCCAAAATCTCCTCCCTAAGCCCTCAGTGTAATAGACTGGGAGACCACTGTGCTCTTCTGGAAACAGTGATCGCTCACACACACGCACAGGAAGCCATGATAGAGCTACCACATGGTTTATGTCTTTCCCACACATGCAGTAAGGGTCGTGTGAGGTTAGCATGGGGGGCAAAGTGTAATGGGCTCATATTTCTGCTTACACCTCCAACATGATAGCTTTGAAACTCGACCATCAGTGAACTTTTAAAATCAAAATCCAGGAAATCTGGGAGCAAGTCAAGGGGAGACCCCCATGGTTGACTTTCTGACCTTTTCTATTTCTTGTGTATGAGGTCCATATCAGAATGCCTTCTGCCTTCTCTGTGTGAAACCGTCATCCAGAGATCGATGACTTTCTCTCCTTCTCTCTCTCCCTCCGAACAGAAGCTTTCATAATTGCATCCCCTGCAATCCTTCCATCTCGTGTGACCCCAGCTTCCTGCTCTCCCTTTCAGCATAGCTGCAGGGCTTCCAGCTGGTCAAAGACAGCAACCCAGGGAGACAGCTTCAGGCATTCACGCCAAACAAAGTGTCCAACAACATCAAGACCTCATGAAGCATGAAGGTCCTACACACCCTCGGACTATCGTTTTTACAGGTGGGTAGACGTTTGGCAGAGAAATACATAAAGAAGTGCACCAAAAACAGAAAAAAGAGAGGGGGAGGAAAAGAGAGAGGTGATTAATAAGATTTTTTTTTATGTTGGTTTATTTCGCTGTTTTCCTTTAATAAACATCACGTTTCCCCTGACTGGGCAAAAATGCTTTTCAAACTGATAAGATTTCCTGCTTTCCAGTGCAGTGATCCATAATATTGCCAGAATTTTGTAACTTTTTGAACTTTTAATCTTTTAAAGAGCATAGCTAGTCATAAATCGATGTCAGTTGCAGCAAGCAAAGAAAGCAAGGACAAAAGAAAAAAATAGAACTTCTCCAAAAATAACATTCAAAGAAAGGTAACAAGAAGAAGAACTGTACACACACACACAATATTATATCGTGTATATGTGCAAATGCATACAGTCCTTGTATAGCAAGAATACCAACATGGAGACAGAGTATAGACAGAGTTTCTATATGAGAAATTAAGAGGCAGTAGTCTGTATGAGAGAGAGAGAGCGAGAGGGAGAGCGAGAGGGGGGGGGGGAGTAAGAGGCAGTAGTCTGTATGAGAGACAGTAGGAGGTGGTAAGAGGCAGAGGAAGGAACAGAAGAAGCCCTCAGCGACTAATCAGAAGTGGCGGTCAGCTACACAACCAATCACTGAAGGGTCCGGCGAGACAGTGAAGGAGCGAGTGCGTTTCTGAAACCTGTATAAAGAAGTTAAGTGGGATGAAAGAAATGCTTCAGAGAGAAAGCAATTTCACTTCTCATCACGAGCTGCGAGGGTTAGAGAGCGAGAAATGGGACAAGGCCTGTAAGAGTGCAGACTCATAAAACCATTTCACTGCTCATTTCTCATAAAACACTCACACACACACAAAAAAATGACAAGGGCCAAGAGACGTGCTGAAATGTCTGAGGTCTGTTTAACTCGCACATTCTCAGCTTCGCTTCATTCTACACACTAACCCTTAGATGCAACGCACACACACACGTGCACGCACACAGACACACCCATTTTCACATGCATACACAGAACATGCATAGCCCCATATACAAACAACTAGACACTTGCATCACGGACTCACACACTATATCCTACTTACACACACACACACACACACACACACACACACACACACACACACACACACACACACACCTCATTCTAAGGTGCATGTCTCAAGCAGGGAAAGACAAATGAGACGCACATTTCTGGACTTTTTTATAACAGATATATATATACCCAACATATACGTAGTGTACATTTGGAGGCTTACTGGGCTGCAGGACATTTCAGCTTTTCCGAGTTTCAATAATGCAGAAAAATCACGATGCAGACACAATGTCAGGTGTTGTGATGGATTACTGGTCGCTCTCATTTTTCCCCCTCATTTTTGTCATGGCTCTATTTATAACAGGAGGTCTAGACCTACGCTGCACCTCCATTATCAGCCTGGCTAGAGAGAGATGACTGAACTCGTGTTTAACAACCACAGTTAAAAGATACTCCAAACGTGAAGTCCGCTACTGAAGAAAAATGATCTTAGATATTTTGACCTTGCTATGACCGTGACCCTGTTTGGATCAATAAAAAAAAAACTAGAAATCCTACAAACAAAAGTGCTAAAAGGAACCACACACACACACACACACACACACACACACACACACACACAGCAATCCATAATTATTGGCACCCCTGGTTAAAATGTGTTCTTCAGCTTCTAAAAAAAAAAAATTTATTTTCTAAATAACATAGGACCACAATAGAGAAAAAGAGGAAATTACAACTTTTAATTCAAGTGCATTTATTCAGTTGAAAAAAAATCCCACATTAAGAAAGAATTCTTTTACATCAAATCATGGGTGCCACAATTATTAGCACCCCTCATGTTTAATACTTTGTACAACCCCCTTTTGCCAACAAAACAGCACCTAATCTTCTCCTATAATGTTTCACAAGATTAGAGAACACAGAAACAGGGATCTTCGACCATTCCTCTTTGCACAATGTCTCTAAATCATCCAGTGACCTGACTCCTCTCCTCTGCACTCTCCTCTTCAGCTCACTCCACAGGTTTTCAATGGAGTTGACGTCTGGGGACTGAGATGGCCATGGGAGGAGTTTGATTCTGTGTGTGGTGAACCTTTTCTGTGTAGATTTGGCCACATGTTTTGGGTAATTATCTTGATGAAAGACCCAGTGACGGCCCATTTTCAGCTTTCGGGCAGAGGCCACCAGATTTTGCTTTAAAATGTCCTGGTATTTCAAAGCATTCATGATGCCATGCACCCTAACAAGGTTCCCAGGTCCTCTGGAAGATCAACAGCCCCACAGCATCACCGATCCTCCCCCATACTTCACAGTGGGCATGAGGTGCTTTTCTGCATACTCATCTTTTGTGTTCCACTTAGAGTGTTTGTTGCCAAAAAGCTCTATCTTGGTCTCATCTCACCAAAGAACACGGTCCCAATTGATGCCCCAGTACCGCTTAGCAAAATCCAAACGTTTGCATTTATGATTGTGACTGAGAAAAGGTTTTTTCCTTGCAAGCCTCCCAAAGGACTTGTTGGCATGTAGATAGCGCCTGATGGTTGTTTTGGAGACTTTGTGACCCCAAGATGCTATCATTTGTTGCAGTTCTTTAACAGTGAGCTTTGGAGAATTTTTTATTTCTCTTTTTTTTTTTTTTTTTTTTTTATTCCTCACTGTGCGTGGAGACAAAATAAACTTGCGTCCTCGTCCAGGCTTGTTCACTACTATTCCAGTTTTTGTAAACTTCTTAATGATTCCTCTCACAGTAGATATGGGCAGGTGCATGCGGCTTGCTATTTTCTTGTACCCATTGCCTGACTTGTGAAGGTCGACACACATCTGTCTTACTTGAATGGTGTGTTCCTTTGTCTTTCCCATGTTGAAGAGTGGATAAGAGAAATGGCCTCCGTGTCACATCATATTTATACCCCAGGGAAGCAGGAAGTGATAAATTACTAATTAAATGTTCCTAGATACTCTGATAAACTTTGTAAACTACTGTAGAAATGACAAATACTTCAATAACATTTATTTTCTAGGAATTGGTAGGGGTGTCAATAATTGTGGAACAGGTTATTTTATGAAATAATTATTCGTTAGTCAGGGACTTTTATTTCACCTTAAAATTCACTTGATATTTTTCTACAATTTTCAGTGTGACAATATGCTTCTGCAATAAAAACTGAATTTATTTGAAGGCTTTTAACAGATCTTAACCAGCAGGGGTGCCAATACTTATGGAGGGCATATTTTCCCCCAGTATACACATGCATTAAAAATGAACACTTTTTTAAATCAGCGTATAGCATCAAGTCAATTAAACTTCTGGGATATTGATCTGGTCAGTTAGATAGCTAAGAGATTGTTAATCAGTTTCAGCTGCTTTGATGGTAATGAAAGTAGGTGCACTAGAGGGTCAACAACAAGACCTCCAAAACGGAGAACTCCACTCAAATATTTTTCCCCGAATGTCTTTCTCTTATTTTACATTCGGCCAGGAGCGGTGCCAGTACCAGTAGCATGAGGTGATACCTGGACCCTAAAGAGGTTGCACATCAGTACATGCTATTGCCAGAAGATGTGCTGTATCAGCACAGTCTCAAGAGCATAGAAAGATGGACATGGCCACAGAAGTTCCTTGAGCCATCCGCAGAAACTTTTTGCAAGGAGTAACAGTATGAGCCCTGCCAAAGCCCTACAAAATGACTTCCAGCAAGCTACTGGTGTGAACATCTCTAAGGAAAAAAAAAAAAAAAAAAAAAAAAACTGAAGACTTCACAAGGGTGGAAAGACAGATGAGGATATTACCAATTTCCCACACTATAAACATATATTTTTTTAAAAATCAAGAAATTATAAGACATATAAATATAAATAAAATAAATAATGAAATAAATAGACATTAAACCTCACTTAACCTTTATTTATGATTCCTCTTGGCACCGACTGCTTTAAAAAAATGATACTGAAAGCGGCTCCCTTTTCTTCTTGCTGCCATCTTGGATAACATTCTTGGGAGCCATATTGCTATTTCTTCACCAAATCTTGCACTAAATACAATTCGTATTCATATTCTGGATGTTTTACAATGTAGAATAAAATAAAAATCAAGAAAGACCATGGAATCATAAGGTGTGTCCAAACCTGGTAACTGGGAGTGTATATTTCTCAGGAAAACATATTACATATTTTTTGCTGAATCATCCTGTACTAGTTACTTGCGCTCAAGAACATAAAACCACCAACAGGGGGCGCTTAGCAGCAAACATGGTTTAGCTGTGTACTTCCTTTACACTTCACTTTGCTAACTATCCCTTGGTAAAGAAAACAACTGATTATTGTTTATCCTTCACAGACCTTTTTTTCCCCCTCCAGATTTAACCAGTTTGCTAAGCTACTGTTAAGTTCATGCCAAAAATGTAGTAATGGAAAAACCACAATGCTTACTGAAACTGCGGGTGAGAAACAGTTTGGCGTTGTGTTTGTGTACTGTATTGTGCGCAGCTTTCTCACAGAAAGCAGCAAAAATAAATAAAGTCTGGCACATCTATGGCAACCGAGATAGAGATTATATTGTTGTAGTGCAGCTACTCTGCTTTTCTTTAAATAAATTTAAAAAATGTAAAAAAAAAAAAAAAAAATTTTATTAGGATTTTGCTTACTTGTGAGAAGTTGAGATGGGAAAAAATAAATTAATAACTGCAGTATTTATAATCTGCTTTTGCATTTTAATAATATAAGGCTAATCATATATAATACAAGGATGCCCGTGCAGGCCACAGAACAGTTTTAAAAAAAAAAGAAAAGAAAAAATAATTAGGTATTTTGAGATGCTTGTTTATCTGTCAGCATTCACAGCGTGCCGATATTCTACTAGTTGCATGTAGGCACTCTGGAGGAGAGACATCTTCACTTTCATTGCTGAGTGTATTTGTGTGGCAACTCCTGCTGAAGCACTTAATGTGCTCAATACCCTCCTGTAAGTACTGCTGCGGTTTTATTTACCAGAAATATCTCCAGCATTTCATCGCTTTATTGTATAGTGGGGATTAATCAGACACGCACTCAGACACACAAAAGCTTGATGCGAGTGAGAGTGCTGTACCAGTCATCAGCTGGATTGCAGAACTGGATATGAGAATTTCACACAAAGCAGAAATAAATGAAATCATTGCATATTACATATTATTTTTTTAAGTATTCAGAAAGAACTTTCTTACTGGAGAGAGTAAGAAGCAGTTTGGGCTTAGACCATGACGCAGGAACGAGAAATGGACGTCATTAATGGTAAAAAAAAAAAAAAAAGAGAAGACTTTGGCTCAGTATGATGGACTGATCCACTACACTCGTGTGTACACACACACACACACACACACACACACACACACACACACACACACACACACACACACACACACACCCTTTTTACAACCCAACAGCCTAGAGCAGTCCTCACAGCAATCTCCTGAATCATCTTCACACACACTATTCCTGCTTACAAAAGGTGGACAGAAATGCTAATTAGTGCTCTGTGGGCAAGAAAGGCACAAAAAGAGACAGGTGAGCAAAAAATAGCCAGGGAGGATAGAAGCAGTGATGCCACTCGAATCACCAGCTTCACACATGCAAGAATAATTAATCTCACTGAGTGGACAGGAGGAGAAAAAGAAAGTGTGAACCAGCTTCTACCTCCAGTCACCTTGTTCTAGTCAACTCATGGGATTGAGGAGAGTGAAAGGCCAGTGGCACTGAAGCAGACATTAATGCTCACATCGCACTCGCTGGATATATAATGGACAAACTAAACTCTTGCGCACACACTGTCTATACCCAATCTGATTAAAGATGAAAGGGTGTCATGGCCTTGTACAACACACACGGCTGGCTTTGCTGTTTAAGCCAGCCCACATAATCTCCGTCCTACTTTTCTGTTCCAGACATGAAAGAACTTCAGAGCACCAGGAAACGCAGACACCCGCGCGCACACAATTTATGTCTGGGCAACGATCTTAAACTTGTGTTCAACTTCACAACAGACGGCTACCTCCAAGCACAAGGAAACGAAAATAAACTTTATACCGAGCTATTAAATGAAAAATAAAAAAAAGAAAAGAAAAAGTTCTAGACTGTTGGCATTAAAGCACCATCATCTCAGCTGACAGCTACTTCTAACATTACATGGTGGAGACATAACTATGGAAATATACCTGTTTGAAAATCAGAAGCCCATGTCTAAAAGAAAACTTTCCATAGTAATTGACTAGCGCTGAAGTCTGGCTTTACTGCCAGCGCGATCTACCTCCCGTGCCCCCTACCTCAAGAGAAAGATGGAGGATGTTTGATGGAAAAAGCCGACAGCACCTGCTCGGAGCCCAGGAGGCTTGGCGCAGACCGACTGATGCCACCATCGTATTCATCACATGGCTCTGATGAAGCCTGCACCACCTGGCCAGCTAAGCTCCCGCTGTTCCTGAAGGCTTACCTATTCACTCATGAGCATAATATATTTATTGAACTTTTAAGCAAGAAATAAAGGAATGCTGCGCTCTGCGATGATGGATTTTGTTTTTGAAATGCATTCATTTATACAGTTTGACAACAATGATTATGACGGACACCGTGTTGACCAACTGACATAAAATAATGGTTCTGGAGCATGAAGAATCATTTTTACATGGTGCAGATCTCCTTATTCGTTTTGTTTGCAGGCCAATAACTTTGTTTGAACACTCATTCACCGTTTCTCATCATCTATACCACTTAATCCTGTATTCAGGGTCACGGGGGGCCTGGAGCCTATCCCAGGAGACTTGGGGCACAAGGCGGGGTACACCCTGGACATGGTGCCAATCCAGCGCAAGGCACACACACGCACTCATTCACACACAACGGCCAATTTGGGAATGCCAGTTAACCTGGACTGTGGAAGGAAACCGGAGTACCCGGAGGAAACCCAGCAAACACAGGCAGAACATGCAAACTCCATGCACACAGACAGGAATCGAACCTGGCCGGGAATCAAACCCGAACCCTGGAGGTGCAAGGCGACAGTGCCACTACACCACCACGCCGCCCTTTTTCGAACGGACAATGTATAAACCTTACCATCCCCACTTTTATGTGATTCCTTCGCCACAACATCAGACAACACAAAAGTTCCAGCATGATGCACAAAGCCAGTTCCATGAAATGGCAGCTTGACAAGGATGCATCGGAAAAATTCAAGTGTCCTGCACAGAGTCCTTAACACCTTTTTTGATGAACTAGATTTCTGATTGCACCCCAGCCCTCGTCCATCCATGCCTCAGCTCACGAATGTTACTGTAGCTGAATTTTTTTTTTTTTTAATCCCTATACCCACACTCCAAAATCTAGAAGAAAACCTTGTGTCTGCAGTAGGATTTTGGGTGGATCACTTGTGGATTTCATGCATCTGATACATTTGGCCATGTGCTACATTTTTCCCTTCATAGATGTGCATGCATGACGAATCATACAGTCTGAAGCTTCTTTGTGAGCATTCTTTCATATCTTATGCGCATCATTGACGTTAATCTTCGGGAGCTCTCACGGACAAAATCTTAAACGCTATTGCGAATGTAGTAAATGAAGCAGAAATGCAGGCGCAACACTTAAAAGAGACGCCGACAAGTGTTTGTGCAATGAGCCCATTACAGCTCTTTCTACCACTCAGTCTGACAGCTTTTGTAAGACGTGAGGTCATGGTTACCATCATGGCTGAATAACTTTATTCCTCTGGGACATTAAATCAACAAAAGCCTGACTCCAATTTAAAATACCCTGCTTTTCCCCAAATTCTGCTACTCCCACAGCAGCCCGGACCAACGGGAGAGTTTGAGACACAAATGCACACACACACACACACACACACACACACACACACACACACACACACACACACACACAAAGTGCTTTATTTATAGTAATCATAATGTCAGAAGGGTTCACAGCGCGCTGGGATTAGAAGCTAACAAGAGGGAGCTTTTTACTTTCGTTTGTGCATGAAAAAGTAGTCAGATAAATGTGTGTGTGTGTATGTATGCGTGTGCACGTACGTACGCATGTATGCATGCATGTATGCAACAATCAAGCATTTGAGATAACCGGCAAATGAGTCTCTTGCATTACTATGGAATTATTCATTCAGCCACACTGGAGAGTTTATGCCGTCATGCCACAGAATGACATAGATTTCATGCAGATTTTGACTAGACATTCACTTCCAAAACAAAACCTTAATTTTTGGGGCGTGGGTGGGTTTCGAGCCATTTAGAGGTGGACTTGCTGGTGTGTTTTATACTGTATCATTGCTCTGCTGCATAACTTAAATCACAAACTGATTACCAAAAAACCCTGAAGGAGAATGTCCAGTAGAGTGCCGAATTCATGGTTCGATCAATTCCGGCAAGAAGAATGTTCGGCCCTCAGTTTTTGACCTCGAGCACAAGCGCACCAAAGCAGCTCCGGGCCATCACACTACCACCACCATGTTGGACTGTTGGTTCTTTTTAATCAGACGCCTTCCAGAGGAGTTTAACTTTTGTCTCATACATCCACAGAATATTTGTCCCAAATACTAGGAGATAATCAAGATTTATTTTGGCAAATATGAGACGAGCCATTGTGTTATTTATTTATTTATTTTTGGTCTGCAGGAGCTTTTGCCTTTGAACTCCTCTATGGATGCCATTTTCACCCAGACTCTCTTACTGTTGATTCATGAACCCTGACCTTAACTGGGGCAAGTGAGGCCTGCAGTTCTTTACATGTTGTTAGGGGTTCTTGTATGAGCGCCTGGATGAGTCGTCGTTGTGCTAAGTAATTTTGCTACATGAATTCATAATAAGTAAATGTCTAGTCATGGTCATGATTAATTAAATAGCCTACTAGTTTATTAATTAGTCTGGGAAATTGAATTAGATATGGTAGTTTGACAATACTGCAGGCAGATTAAATAAAAACAAAATAATTTTGCAAACTGGATTTAAATCTCTAGTGGAGATTAATTATGGATTCGGATGACGTAGTTAAGACAACAACAAAAAAATTGTTATACACCAGTGTTGGCCTTTCTACGAGAGACGAATATGAAGATCAAATTATATATAAATAATGCACACATACAGTACATACACACACCGCTAGCCAGACATATATACACACACATCCAGGATTAGCTTTCTCAAGTGCTCACAGCTCATTAGTGTTAGGACTCCATCAAGGATGTTGACAAAGCAGCGGGTCGAGCGTCTGGTCATCTGTACAGTTTCGGCAGTAAGTGAAAACAAGAAACGCGCAGCCAGGCTTTGGCTCGAAGAGGAGCTGTCACCAGTACACTTGGCCCGACTCCTTCAGCGTTTCTGTGATTAATGGTACACAGTGAGAGGAAAGAATCTGGCTAAACAAATGCCTGAACGTATGCCAGCATACAGTTCACAGGAGGCAACTCTCAAAAGATATAAAGGCAAACATTCATCACGTCTCATGTACTGAGTAGAAAGACAGAGCCGAGTCCAAGCGCAACTTCGATTAATAATATTTAGTCATTGTCTTGGAATAGTGCATGTAATTAAAACAATGGTATGATTTAATTGTTTTATTTAATAGAAATAATTTCAAAGGAAATCATTAAAAAAAAAAAGTTGACTTGTTTTTCCCCTCAGTTAGTGGCTAGGAATTAGGATTAAGGTTTTTTCTTTTTCTTTCATATAATCAACATATTTGAGTAAAGATTCTTAATATTGCCTTTAGAATAAGTGCTGAAATTCTCTAACGTGAATGACTGGTATTAAGCGGGATGTTTACTTCCTCAACAGTTTCTGCCAGATAGAATTATACTGGGAGAGCATGACATCTGGAAATGTGTATGAATCATAATTAAAATTATGCTTACAAGAGCTACCCTGTTCAATCCACCCACGGAAACAGAACATACTTATTTCCTGCCTGCTTGTGTCTTAAACAAGACTCGTATGTTATGCACAATTTAGCTGTCAAGCGGGAATTCAAAGAACAGAACGGCATCGTTTTTGATCCTTGCGCATCCGACATGGCTAGCAAGGTTTTTGTGATGAGTGATGCATATTTTCTTTCGACAAACAACAATCTGTATGGATAGTGTTATAGATATAGGGCACGAATATGTCTGTAGGTTGATCGATTTCAAGCAAAAACATGTATATTCAGCATACTTGTAGATAAAAGAAACGCTACTCTAATGCATGAAAAATATACTGATTCGACACCACTTCAAACCAACTGCCCCATGTTTACAGGTAGGAATTTGGACTTGAGGCTCTGTTCTTTGGTGTTACCTTGTTGGATATTGGAAAGTACAAGCAGAAACCAACAAGCTGAAAATCAAATGCTGCAATATTACACTTTGCATACATTTTAACTTCCAGTATGTGGTCATGACAAGGACACCAACAGGCCAAGACCACTCTTTCCCAATTTGAGTCCATGAATATATTAACATTCCATCAAGAAAGAACAACTCCATAGATGTCATAACCTGGTCATTCAGTACATTCAGGTTGCCAGCTGACCTCATTTTATTGCCAAATAACATTGCTGAGACTAGACCTGACCAACTGGAGCAACCCCACATCATAAAACTGCCTCCAGAGGCATGTACGATGGGAGCTATGCATGACGGGTGCATCTACTCGTGTGCTTCCCTTCTTACCCTGATTCTCCCCTCGCTTTGGAGGAAATATGCTGCTGCGCTACAGAATACCACTGACCTCTGATAATCAAACACCAAAGGAAAACAAACATTGGCCACATTTGGATGATTAGAGAGAAACAGAGCATGGGGAAGGAGGGATAGATTTATGTGACTGAGAGGGAAAACAGAAGAAAACAGATGAACGGTCTTCATGAAAAGGGAAAAGGGAGCAGGAAAAGAGCCAGAGGGGGCAGCGCAAACATTCCTGACATGAGGCCGGAGAGAAAGAGAGGAGAGCGAGGGAGTGAGTATAAGAGAAAGTGGGGGAGGGAGGAATAAGATTTGAAGACTGTGGGAAAAGATGAATTGAAAAACTATGAAATTCACAAAGCAGTTCATTATATACAATTTGCACAATAAAACTAACAAACAGCTCTCACAGCTAATCTTTTCACATAAGTCGGCAAACAAATGATGTTGCATCGAAACAAGAAATAAACGTTTCCACAATAACTTCCCCAAACCCGACTACTTTTCTTTTACAATTGTTGGACCAGCAGTCAAGCTGCGTAATTATACACGGAATTATTTAAATAAATGGTGACTCAAGAAGCGGCACTTAATACCACAAACCAGGAAAGCTCTGGATTACCCAGAGAATGAAGAGTGAGACCACATTAGAGGACATAAGGAGGAGGAGGAGGAGGAGGAGGAAGAGGAGACGGAGCGAGAGATGGAGGGGGTGGAGCGCACACAGCCCTCTAAGGCTGCACATCTGGTTGTGTTCAGGATGTTTGGGATTCCTCGTTTGGCTGTTCGGGATCTTTGTGCCATGGCAAACAGGGCTGAATGTTCTGCGAGAGTGCGTATCGTCTCACAAGCTGAGCGGTAGGAAGGATTTAAAACTCCACAAGTCTGAGTAAATTGGTTTCTTTTCATGAGGAGTGAGTATTAGCAAGCCAACGACTTTTTCCAAAAAAAAAAAACCCTCTGCAAAATTCTCTAAATGTCATCCATGTTTAATAAAGAGGATAATTTCAGAAATGGATTCTAAAAGTGGAAAAAACATAATTCAGATGCAGTTAAATATTCTCATAGACTTCTTTCTGTACGGATTTATGAACTCAAACTGAGGCATTGGTCATAAACTATGAAACTTCTAACTATTTTATGACCCCATGCCATGTACCCGGTGTGTCTAAAGTTCAGGTCTAACCGTAGAGTCTAAACCACAGGAGGTGGGAACATAATTCCGGCTCTGTTTGAGCTTGCTGACCGAATTTGACCGAGAGCAGAGGGGTCAACCTACTGAGTTCTCCTCCACAGGTGACCTCTGAACCCTACTTATATACTTTTTAGCTAATTGATCAAAATGTATGAATCGACAGAAATGCACTGGGTCAAGGGGCACTGCAGAACTACTTCGTATGAAAGAAATTACTGATGCAAACTTTAGCAATTGGGCTACTAGTGCTTTCAGAGCCACGGGTTGCACATCCCTATCCGATAACTATCCGAAGTAGGACATGCCTCAAACGCAAACTTTTCAGACGCTCCTTTTCACTCAAGCCGCAAACCCTTTTGGCATTTCTTTGGCGTTGGAATTTGCACATTAGTACCTTAAATAGTGATGTAAAATTACTTTCAGCATTAACAGGCTAAAAAAAAAAAAATAAAAAAGTTTAAAAATTACTGAAAAGTGGCTTAACACAAAATAAAAAAAAAATTATAACCATTTAAATTACAACTAATTCACTATTCTTTTCTAGTAAAATTTATATTTGGCCAACCACAAGTTACAATGCCTTTTCAGAGACACAATATTACAAGCAGAATTGATCGTAAAAACCTCTCCCTTTAAAATGCGCACACTCCAACACTGGGTGCATTTACACAAGCCTTAATATTCTACTAATATCAACCCAACTGAAAAAGAAAAAATGCTTCATGCAATGATCTGGGTTAGATCAGGCTGAGCCAACCAGAATTAATTTTCAATAAATATGAAAAGAGACGTATAAACTTTTGAAAATTTCTGGAGCAGGTAAATTTTAGCCAAGTAAATACGTGATCTGATCTTTTCTCTCTTGTCAGAGTAAATACAATCGTTCTGTGTTTGCCCCACATGGGGGTAACCTAAGGTGACCATTACAAGTTTCTGGGAAAGAAATCGAAGATCCCATAAACTTCTAATGAACTCCATGAGCACCAGACTTAAATCCACTGGGTCTCTGGCTGAGGAAGGGGAAACTGATTGGCTTTCGCACATTGTAAAGGATCTAACTAATCATCTTGTAAGCAATCATAATGCAGAAAGGCAGGACTTATCAGAAAAAAAAAGGTGGGGAGCCTAACCTAACCTCAAAGGACTTTTCTTCTGTTATATTTCCGACAGATTAGATGTTTGACAACGAAGCAAAATAGCTTTAGACATTCCAAACATTAAACGCTTTGCATGTCATCTCACACCTTATTGGATCAACGTTCGATGAAACGGTTACATTCGATCTCTGATCGGAATAATTTCAAATCAGACTGAAGAAATATGAACCGTGTGAATGTAGCGACTGAGACTTTGTAAAGCCGTTGGATAATGTGTGGAAGAATGCACAAACTACTTTACAGAACTTCATGTCTGAGAGAAATTAGGTACAAAAGCTGGAGCTGGTTTACTGTACGGATTCCTGACTGGCAAGATATCGACAACTTACCAAGCAGCATGAGCTAAATGCAAGCCTCGGAGAGAATGCCTGGATAGCGGAGACAGATTAATGAACCTGTCTGGGTTCTGTCGACGGCAGACTAGACAGGTGTCAAACATCTTCCATAATGGAGGGTTTATTATGGCATAAATGAATACAAATAGCTTTATCTAATGCATCAACACTGGGAGAGGGTTTACCTGTCAGCTAGGTGTACATGGAAACAAGGAACAATTTGTTCTTGTGTGTGTGTGTGTGTGTGTGTGTGTGCGCGCGCGCATGCGTGTGTGTGTGTGTGTGTGGTCTAATCTAGTAGACCTTAAAGACAGTCACAGGAGGGAGTGGGAGAACCACATTAAGGTTGTCTGGTTTGTTGTTGCTTTGTTCCCAGCCTGCCTGGGTGTGTGTTTACACACATGTGCAAGAGGCAGAGACAAGCAAACAGATTGTAAAAGCATGGAGAAGAGCTGTACTCATCTGCTGCCTCTTTTCTCCACAGATTTCCTTCCGTGCTAGCTCACCGTTCAAGTGACCAGAGGTTTATTAGCTCGAGTCCGAGAGCTACCAGAAAGCTTTTAAGGGAAAAAAAAGCCTTAACCCTGAACAGCTACAGGTCTGGATAAAATAAATCCCTGCCACAAGAATTAATGTCTCTGCCATGGCATTATTCAAAGCACCATAAAGTAAGGAGTGTGTGGCGTGGAAACAACATGCAGCAGCAAGACAAAATGTCTCCACCTGAGCCCGAGAGACTGACCGAGCCCCACACAAGCAATTCATCCACAACCCCCTCCCACACACGCAGACACACAAGCATGCAAGAGCACACACACACACAGACACACACACACAGACACACACACACAGACACACACACACAGACACACACACACAGACACACACACACAGACACACACACACACACAGACACACACACACGGTTCCTGGGAGAATGCTTTGCTATAACACATATGGCTACGACAAAACTAATTAGTCTTGCTGACTCCAAGTGAAACGTTACACCATAAAGCAAAGAAAAATTTATTGATTTCATTTAGCAGCACTACAGACATTTGAAACCTAAGCTAGATGAGGTCACACACTCGTATACACACACACACAAACACGCACAAGTGTGAAGTGCATAGCTGTTTGACATTTATCTTAATTATTTTTCATTCAGCGCTAAATCACAAGGCCCCGCTGGTTTCTGTTTTAATAACACACCACCGTAAAGCTATATACAAAAAGTATTGGCACCCTTAAACAAAACTAAGCATGAATATGGGTGATTCCTTTTCAGGCAGAGAATGTTTCAACTTCAACATCTCCGATTAGATTTTTCTTTTTCACCATTCATTCTATTGGATTGGATCACACGGGCCAGCCTTTGCTCTCCATGTGCATCAGTGATCTTTGGCCACCCGTGACCCTGTTTCGGCTCTTTGGCCCATGTCCAAGTCGCTCAAATCTTTATGCTTGCCCATTTTTTCCTGCTTCCAGCACATCGAGTTCAGGAAGAAATGTTCACTTGCTAACATATCCCACCCACTTCCAGTAACGCCAATGTAACAAGATACTGAAAATGAAGCTCTTGTGAAATTGTAATGACTACACAACTGGATCAGAGAAACTCCAAAACATCATGTCTTATGGGATGTCTCCAGGCTGCAGTGGTCAGGACATACAAAAAGTGATCCAAGGAAGGAAAATCGGTGACCTGGCAACAGGGTCGTGGGTGGCCAAGGCTCACTGATGCACATGGGAAGTGAAGGCTGGCCCGTGTAGTCTGATCCAATAGAAGAGCTACTGTATGTTGGTTCCAATAGAAAAGTGTCAGCACACATAGGTCATAACTGTTTTGCTGGCAAAAGGAAGGCCTACTCAATATTAGACATGTGGTCATAATGTTATGGCACCCTTATGATGTATACATCATGTCACCTGCCCTGAAGAGAATACTAACGCCATGTCTGTTTGTTGAAAAACTGGTAGAGGGATGTTCGCGCATTTAAGCCAATTTTTTTTTTTAAAGGGTTTTAACTATAGAGGTTATACAAAAAAAAATTTCTAATTTTTAATCAGTGGTGCTAATTAATTCCCAAAGACACTTTCTTCAAGGTTGGTTATGTATGATAAACACACGTCATGTGTTCTAAAAATCAAGCTGTTGCACAACAGCAATCGTGCCTCTGGCTCCAGGTAGAGTAAGCTGGAAAGACAAAATGGAATATTCATGCGGTAACATTGTCAAGTCTTGGCTCCAAAACCCAAGACACAAGCTTTATTATTTCCACATGTAGTGGAACTGTCGTGAAATGATTCAACTAGACAAACTTACTTATTCATGTTTGTAAAATAAATACCAAAAAAAACTAAAAAGCGTCTGAAACGCTGGCCTCCCAGGAACTCCTTCAATGCCCCAAACATGTGGAAATGGCTTGGAGGTCAGGACTTTACGGCAGATGTGGCAATAACCCACAGCTGGTGTTTCTAATTGTAACTGTGTGTAAAGTTCTAACTGTGTGTAAAGTTCTAACTGTGTGTAAAGTTCTAACTGTGTGTAAAGTTCCCACAGAGAGATGAATCTCTTCTGAAAGTTGGATCCAAGTTATCTGTCGATTTCAAGGACAAGGATCGGACGTTAGACGTTCTTTTCACAAGAATGACTTGACGTGGGCTCGGAGCCACTTCAGCCGGGTTCGTTATTCACGGACGGACAGTTTTCTTTAAAAGGTTTTTACACAATTCTTATGTTTTACTGCGGCTTGGAGTCTCATCACCGTACAGTGCTTGAAATCTTCTGTAAATGTTAAATCAGTCTTACCCCTTCATTCATGAGAAATTTCATCACAAGTCCTGGCTTGCCTTGAAAGTCCCTCAAAAAAAAAAAAACGAAAAAAAAAAACTTGGACTTAGACCTTTAAGCAGGGAAAGTTTATTTTCTTAAAAGATGCCACTTGTGTCCAAAGCAAATACAGCAGCATTCCTAGAACAATTGAAAGACCTTTATTAATTATGTGGTGCCCCAGGAAAACCTTCACTTGGCCAGATTTGGACATTTTCCACTACATACTATAAATATGTAGCTTTTGATGTTCTCACCGCCATGTCCCAGATTTCATTCCCAGTCAAAGCCATTAGGCACTCTAGCAGCGGTCACAAGCGCAGATAAACAGGGAGGATTGCTTCAAGTTGAACATCCGGTGCTGAAACTGGTGCCAAATCAAATATGCAGCTCTGATCATCCAGTGCAGTGACCTCTAACAGGACACGGTATATACTCTACAGGTTTTTAACTTTTTAAACTCTGGTTTGCAAAAGAGGAGAAAGTTTTCCATTTCAAATGTGGTGCGGAAACATCTCAGACATTTTAACAGCTGAGAACAAACTGAATAGATTTATCTCATCTTCATTATGCTATGAAGCACAGCTGTTCAAAACGTCATAAAAGCGCAGTTTACACTGTGTGAAACAAAGGACAATTGGAGTACTTTTCTCACCCCTTACTCCCCCGCTGGGTCGCGAGTCTGCTAATAAACAAAGTAGAAGACGAGTCGACCTTCGCACTATGACTACTATCAATGACGACTGCAGAATGTTTCCAGCTATATCGGCGGAGACAGGTGCCACTGATGACGCTGCATTCTGAAAAGCATTCCTTTTCTTGTATTTTTGACAGATCTGTTCAGTGTTCAGTTTGCAGACGAGTGCGAAAGCACACTTAAGCTTTTCTCAGATTGAACCGAGGTGACTAATTATTTTACAAGGCCAAAAAAAGCCCCAATGACACTTGACGGCTTTTCACAGAACGACACACACATTTCATTGTACAAAGTAAACAGGATCAGGTGCAAACTGCTCATTTCTTCTCACGAATTCCAAGCAAACTTTAACCTTAGTTGCTCAACTCCTTTCGCAAATAACCTTCAAACATCATCAGGACTTGCAGGTTTAATTACCTACCCAGGTATAATTACTGTGCATTTGACAGTTGAGTTGAGGACGGGGTGAAGATATCTCCCCCCCCCAACAGAATAGCACTAAACAGTTGATTGCCATAAGTGCCCCCTTTTCCATCACACACTTCAGTCACATTTGCAATTAATACTGTCGCACTGCAGAAACCCCGCTGAGTTTCCATCATTATATCTACTCGTGTAAATGCTAGAGGCCTCACCTTTCAGTTCAGCTCCAGCCTGGTGATTAACTAGCGCTGTACCGAGAAGTGCTGGCGGCGGCAAATGTGTACTCCGTGTACGTTTCCCGAAAACTGGTTCGGCTTCTTGTCAGTCAATCCGCTGCTTGTATAAGTACCTGCAACACACATTGAAAACGACTAATGGTTTTAAACAGCCGTATCTAAACATGCATAAAAACCCATCTGGTCTGGTCCGGGCAGTGACACAGAACCAACACATTTATCTAATTACCAAAACACTGCCAGTCAGGTCCCTAAAACACCTGTCATGGTCTCCGTACCACGGCAACACACCTGAATCAAAGCAATCAGTGCCTCTGGTCCCCCCCTGCCAGCTTTCACTTCCCATTTCTCTGTGATTAATCATCCAAGCAGAGACAAAGAGGAACCAGGGAGGACCTTTACAGAGAGATATAGGGGGAGAAAAAAAAAAATAAAGAAAAAAAAAAGAATGAGAGGCAACGGCATGATGAAATCAAATGAAAGGGGCTGCAATCATTCTGAAGGGTTTATCTGCATGGACGCCTAATCAAACCCTGGCACCAACGCCTGCACGCACGCACGAAGGGTAATCAAAGGCTCCATCATGGAGTTAAATAAGGGAAATAAAACACACTTCAAACCACTTTCTATCTTGTTAGTTTCCGAGTACCACCACAATTTTCCACATCTTCATTCTTTCCTCTTCAATGCAAGTGCTTTATTCTGGTCAGGAACACACTTCTATATATCTGGAACACTAGTTGAAAGGCAGGAGCACATCCTGCGGTGATTGGCTGCGGAGGGAAAGCATCACCACCTAAAGATGCAGCCGCGCTTTCATTTTGTAGTCTGTCTGGCTTTTCACTGTTGACAGAAGAAGCTCTTATTCTTTTGTTTTTACGAGCAAACTGTTGGATATCGCTTACGGTATGCTCGGAATTTTTTGACATTTCTTCTCATATGAAATGATGTGTTAACAGCGCTAGCCGAGTCTCCGTGTGACTGCAACATGGCTGACAAACTTCTCAGAGTTGAGAATAGAGACGCACGGGGTCTCTCTGGTCTTAGGTGTCAATCAAATGCCCAGTATTAGCTTTCTGTCCGACCAAAAGGACTCGGGAGGGATTTCGCCTGGGCTCTTCCATCATCACATATATATCTCGCTCTGCCTCACTCACTCACACACCTACACACTCCTTCCCTACTCTACCTTACACAGTCTTTTCCATTTTTCCTTTAATCCTCCATCCTCTCTTTCTCCTCTGCTGTCATTAGATGAGCTCCATAATCCCAGGGGTCCAGCGATGAACTTTGAAATATGTTCCTCCTCAAAGGTCTGTCACTCAATCTCCTCCAAGGCTCCACTTGCTTCTAGGCAATTAGACTGGATGTGGCTTACGAGTAGCAATTATATCAGAGTTTGGGGTATAACTGGTGGGGTGGAGGCATGCAGAGGTGGAGAGAACATAATCCACTGGACTGGAACAAAAAGAAACGTAGGTGTGCGTGTGTATGGACTATATTTAAAGGGAAAAGGAAAAACTGTTTTAAAAGACAGCACTTCTGAGTGCATTTCATACATCTCGCCAGCAACTTTATTAGGCGCGTGTACTCATCCATGCACTTATCCTCAGCAGTCTTGAGGAATAGTTCTCCAGGCATCCTCAGGAAAATGTTCAGTCCGGTCCCTGTACTTGACCGGTTTCAACTTGTTTGTTTAAGCCACACAGTGACCTATGAATCATTCAATCATAAAAAAAGCAATTAACTTAACCAGCATGAACCAGTGAGAAACAGGTGCAGATGTTGACAGATGAGCAAGCCGATGATCAGTATTCTGGTTTTCAGTACGCTTTCAGTAAAGCACTCGTTCCCATTCATTTAATTGAAATCCATGTTTATCTTAATTCAATATAAAGAAATGAGTGGTGACGAAACTGACTCCAGAGTACAGTGCATTCATGGTTGGACTGGATTGGATTGGATTGGATTGGGACAGAGCATTATGAGTCAATGCTGAAGGTGTCCAAAATATGCAATAATCTCATTCGAACAGTTGAGATGAGTCTGCTACTACTTTTCAATTTATAATAAATGCAATTAAATTGTATTTGTATTTAGCAGTTTAACTACTACTAAAGCCTTTATAAAGGCTCTAATCCGAGGTGCTGGTTGTTAATTGGCGATTTCTGTTCTGGTGAATCTAAATGAACAACTTCTCTGCAGCAGAGCTCAGTTCTGGTCTCGCTTTCCTGGGAAGCTCTTTATGAGAGCCAGGCTCATCATGGTGCTTTATAGGCTTTGCAAATGCACTTGATAAGAACTATTCCAAAACAGCTGACCATCATGTCTTAAAATAACAACTGACTGTCGATGGTACCATGTAATATGCGCGCGCACACACACGCTAACAAAAATTACGTGCAGACAAGTTAACCAAATCTAAAATGAAATAAAGACAATACGTTTCCTTGCTTCATAATCCATAGTTTATAATATGTTTAGTTTTACAGACCAAAAAAAAAAAAAACTAAATAAATAAATAAATAAATAAGCACCTCTACACACTACCCCACATTTTCTCTGTCTATCTGCTTGCCAAAAGAAATAGTGCGTCATCTGAACAAAAAAAAAAAAAAACGGTCGAGTCTATACAAAGGAAAATCTATGGTTCCCGGTCTTTCGCATAATTTTCCATCTGACCGTGACTCTTCCTCGAGGGTGTTCCATAACCACCTGGTTTCAATTATATAAATGTCAAACTGAAATATTCTCTGCGCCATATTATAAATTCGAACCTCCAGACCCGAGTGCGACCTGGAACAAGATCCAATACGAACAGAAATAACGCAACAAAAACACACATTTAAATCCAAAACACACTCAAAACAGAAACCAAAAGCAATAAACCTTGCCTGCCCCACGGGCTATGTGCGGGATGTCTCTCCCACTTGCCGTATCAAATAACACGAACCTGGAATGACGGTGAGAGCTGGATTTACACTGCAGCCATCAGGAAAGTGGCATGTCTATCATTTATAGTGTAAAAGCAATCGCAGCCCTCTGCCTGCTCACCACCACCAAGCTGGAACTTTTATTTCTTTTAGGAAATATGAGCAGTATGGGGTTTCTTTTTTTTTCCCCTTTACATAAAAATCTCTGATAGTATGTTGTCTGATAGTAGCTAAGAGATTAGACATAAAAAGAAACAAGCACTGGTACCAACAGCCCACATGAGCCTGGTTACAAGATCAGGGAAAAAAAGAAAGATTTCTGAAAGGTGAATTATAATCCAGATGGATAGTTTAAAAAGAATTAACCAAATATTGATTTTTATCCTTTTTTAACATCCTTAACATTGCAATCTTTTCCATTTTATGCCTTTCAGAGATGCATTACAAAAGCTAAAACAAAGTCGCCGAGACTTGGATTTTCACAGCACTCGTGTCTCAAAAAGAAAGAATTAAAAACAAAAAAAGAAATAAATAAAAAAGGAATTCACGTCACTTTTTTTCCTGCGAAACATCTCCGCTTCTGAGCGCACATGAGCTACTTCAAAATCAAATCAGCTTGAGTTTTCGAACGTGGCGTCCACAAGTTTCTCATTTAATTCACCGTCAAAGTGAATTTGAGAAGACTACTACTACTTCATTACAAGTGTAACGTGGGATTGCGAATCCTAGCTTCAGGAGATTTTTAAGTGTAATTGATGAACGCAGACTATGCGATTATACCATCGCTGACCTTTTCCAGCGCCTTGATTGTGTATGAGCAGATACCCTAGTGCGCCTCAGTATTCAATAATCCATTGAGAGAGAGAGAGAGACGGAGAGAGAGAGAGACGGAGAGAGAGAGAGAGAGAGAGACGGAGAGAGGTAAATGGAAAAAAAGACGTCTGGGTGGAAAGAGGACCTGATATGAGGAAAGCTTAAAGTCTGGCAATGCTACAGCATACCAGGGATTTAGGTTTAGCAGCGAAAGACAAGGCCGAGGAAAAAGAACACTGAATGGGTTTCAGTTGGCTGTATGCCGAAATTATTCATCAAGTATAAATAGATCACACACTATATAAAGCCGAGTATAACCGATGTTAGGATGCCTCGCAATACTGTAAGCGTAGGTGAGAATTTTTCTTTACACTGGACATAAACTTCGCTTATTCACAATCAAATCCCAACAGAATCTGTTCTCAGTCTTCTCTTACATAATCATGTTGGATAAGCAGATCGCGTTCGCTTCTGAACTGTTATGCTTGAGTGCTTCTGCGTGCGCGCACACACTTTCGCATGCAAATACACCCGCAAGCGCGAAAACACATGAAAGTGCACAAAACACCCATGCAAAAAAAAATTAAATAAACACACGCACGTGTAAAAACACGCATGCATGCAAGAACACACAAACTAAACCTCACACACCAGGGACAGTGAAAACCATGGGCGCACACAGGCATGCATGGACACACACCATGTAGAAACAACAGAAACGTATCTCATTTTTCCAGCTTTGAACAGGCAGCCTGGATGGTTATTGCTCTTACTTCTTTTACATTTCTTTCACACACCGTGACGCTGCGTATATATTAAATCTATAACATAAATCATCTCTGATAACCGATTTAATTTGGTTACAGACATCATTATTAAAGTTGTCCTGCACCAATAAATATTTAAATGTTGCGTACACAATTTTTCTACTCCAATTCATACTTCTCAGAATTGGTCAATTGTACTTCAGCATCAACACACACACACATGCACGCACGCACATACACACACACACCGCTTCACCCATTATAGAAGAGGGTCATGATGTCATCACTGGTCAGATCTGCTCTTATAACAGCTCGTCACAGGGTCAGGGGCAGGTGAGGCAGGTTCAGATCGATTCCATTCGACGCAGAGAGTCATTTGCGCTTATTGCTTGTGACAGAAGTTTGCTTTTCTATACTGCTCTTTCCTGGGATATAAACACATGACCTACAACCTATCACTTTGAGATCTCGACTGAGATTTTTTCCCCCCCCACATAAACACTTCTGCTGCTGATCAAAAGAGGTCAGAGTGTACTGGGCATGGAATTACAAAAATATTCTCCAAAAGAAAAAGAAATACAGAGATGGAAAACACACGCTTTAGTGACCGGCACTAGAGACTGTTAAATGGCTATTATGGCACCGTGAGGTGTTAAAGATAGACTTTGAAGCATGTGTTTTCAAAAAAAGTGAGTGTGTGCGCATGAATGACAGTTTTGCCTCCCTCAATAACAGCTTCACGATGGTGGATCAGCATTACGCAGAGACGGCCACGATGGAACTTGGGTGAAAGTGGTACTTTTAGCTCTGTCGATCCACGGCTGACATTTTTAACTGTGCATGAGCTGGACATTTCGGGGAATTTACAAGGAACACAAGACAACCTCGTATACCAAAACCAGTACTTTTTGCTCTTCAGGAGGCAAAGCGAACGCTGTGTTTGTGTGTTTTTGTTTGTGTTTGTGTGATTCCAAATGCAAAAACTGCTGAGCAAAAGGAGACCTTTAGGACATCTTGTATTCTATTCTACAAGTTAGAAGAAAACATCAAATGTCTCATTAGCCACTGTTGCTACCACCAGCAACCCCCTGGTCACATGATCCGGGATGCAATTTACTGGTAAGTCGGTGCATGTCTATGGAGAGATTCACATCCTAGGGGAAAAGCGATGTACTGTGTTATGTGACAAAGACTAGAGTGTCTGCGCTATTGCTATTTCATTAAATGAATCTAATACAGTACACACATTCATTACAAATTACAATAATAATATCCTGATCAGGGACAGACAGCTAAGGATGTTGTGAGGATCATAATAACGAAACAAAAAGCCAAAGGCAATCACAAATCTAAACACCTTGAACAGTGAACTCACCAAGTTTTATCCTGTACATACATTTAGGGATTTGGCAGATGCCCTTATCCAGAGTGACTTACATTTTTATCTCATAACACATCTGAGCAGTTGAGGGTTAAGGGCTTTGCTCAAGCGCCCAACAGGGACAACATGGTGATCGTGACGCAATGCCGTAACCACTGAGCTACCTCTAACCCTCCTGCTTTAATGTGTGTTAGTGGTACTTGCATCTGTGCACTCAGCGTTCAGACGTTATTTGGACAGGTTCGGGTGCATAATTAAGCACGACTACATGAGAGCCGGCTGAGATGGGCAGGGGGGGGACGCAGCCCGAGCACTGAAGAAATCACAGCTTGATGATATTCGAACACAACAGCACTCAATGTTATGTGATGGACTGTTTTTATATAACAGCTCTGCAATCAACAGATTATGATGTGTTTGTGATGATTGTGCACTGCCAACACATACCCTTCTGCGACTGGCAAAGCTGGTGACCTTAATTAATTAACATTCATTAATTAACAGGGGTGAAAGTCATTTTATATTCTTACCGGTAGTACAAGGTGAGGAGAATAAACCATGAATAGTCCTGAAAAACGTACGAGATTTACACGATATCAGCTAACTTATCTAATTAGCTAACGGGTTTCCTGGGTCACATCCCAAATAGCTTTAATTGGAAAGCTAGTGCACTATGAACCTTGTATTATCCCTCCCTCTGTGCCTGGTTCAAATGTGGGCTTTTGGCAGGAACTACTGCGGATCATACAGACCTACTTTCATCCATGTCCCAGTGATGTTACCGTGCATTATCCCCACTCTCGGGAACACTCTCACCCAATCAGGTGTGGGCTAAATGATGTGTAATACATTTTAATCTACATCAATATGAACTATGTAGAAAGTGCTTTTTTCGATATCAGGCTTTATTGTTGGTATTTAATTAGTTTGCTGTCTAGTATATTCCAGACTAAGACGATACAAATCACGTTCCTTTTGAACAACATTTGAAGTGTCGATATAAAACAAGCTTTACCGCGCTTTAAATCAGCCGTGCTGTTGTGTTGTGTCACTTCGAGACACCTTTCTCCTGCTGTCGCTGCTTCCCAGCAACTCGTCTTATAATCTCAGTCAGGTCCCTCCATCCCATAGATCTCTCACACTCGCGCAAGCACACACACATACGCGCGCGCATCACTGCTGTCAGCATTATGTTTAAAAAGGCAGATTCCTATTAGCTAGATCAAAGAGACATCGTACAGTGAAAGCATCAATTATTTCAATGTGCCGGGATGGTACCATTTTTCAAAACTCTATGGAGCATCTAAAAGTAATTTCTTTAGCATATCGTGCAACACTAATAGAAAGCTGTCTATTGAAGTGCGAGATTTTGCCTGATGTGGTATCTCCTTAATTACAGGTAATTCACTACTTTGAACTTACCGATTCAGACTAAATTACATGATCTGCCCTGTTCTTCTGCAGATAAATATTTGCAGATAAACTGTTCATAGTGACACATTCAAATCAAATCTCCACAATTCTGCACCACCTAAAAAACATTATCCTTGCTTTTCCATGCATCCAGACTGTTGCACGTGTTTAATGAGCGTCGGATTTATGTAGTGCGTGTTCCTCTGGTTAAAAATAAAACGAACTCTAAAGCAATGCCTATGTGCTGAGTAATGGCTTCCAATCATGGCCCTATTTAAACCACACGCAGACAGACCATAGTTTAAAGTGACTCACAAAACCATGTTTGAATGCATCAATCAAACATAATTATATGTACATCGGAGCGCAGTGTAGCCTCTCACGCCACTTGCGCGCTTTCAGAACTACGTGCTTTGCGCCGTGTCATTCACACGGTCTAATGACGTAGATGTCGCCTTAAATACAGGGCGCAGGACGCAACAAATGTCATTTTAAACTCTTTTTTTATCGATGCTCGACATGGTGCAGCCTTGAAACCACAGCAACATCAAAAAGATGACGTGATGCATGACCTGTTGTGGAGAAAGGCTGCATGTGTATGAAGTCAAAGTACTCATTTGTACAAATGTCCAAAAAAAAATTTTTTTCACTTAAGCAGAGACACTTTCTTACTTTGGATTATAACCTAAAAGGGTAAACCAAACACCATGAACCTGGTCACTCCTTTGTTGTTCTTGCACATTCAGAAACGATGGTTAGGTTTTTAAAGGTCCTGTGTTACTCTTTTTGGAACAAAATGCACAAGTATGCTTTTTTTAAAAAAAGAAAGAAAAGAAAACCTTAACGTCCCTTTATTTCTCTCCACCTTAGCAGAGGTGAGTAACAAGCCAGGAGGGTAATCTCCTTATATGAGGTCACAATAGGGAGAACATCTCATCTCATAAGCCCTGGACACATAACAGTAAACGGCTTTTGTTTCTACACAGGATATGTGGACTTGAATTTCTAAAAATGACTAAAAAATGATTTTTCTTTAAATAATAGAGCCTCTTTAATTATGCTCAATGGGTTTAGTTACCTGAATTTATCCTTTTTATAGTGAATAAGATTATTGTGGATCCTATGGTGTTACGGAGGTTTGAGGAACAATAGCTTAAGTCTTAAGACTAAAAGACTTTCACATTATGAGGTATGCTGCAATGAGCACATGGACTAGAATTTAAACACAAAAAAGTTAATTAAAGAAAATGAAGCATTTCCATTACTTCCTGAATAATTCACTGACTCATTTGTCCCAAATTAACTTCTTAGGTGAAAAGAACATGCCCGTCACTGGTAGCAATTAAACCACCCAAAAAAAATCAATCACTATTGTGATAGAATCCACAGACTATGGTACCACAGACTAGTTGAATATCCTGCAAGAACACCATTTCTAACTCCAGGCATTAGACCAGAATTCCTACTATGCAGACAGCGGAAATTCCAGAAAGCTCTGGAAAGTTCGCGCAGCCAAATCAACACCTCGACACAGCTCCACTTTGTGCCGGTTACACGCCATCAGCGTCTCCGGTTATTCTTCCTTCACTCCCTCTTTTCCCTTCGTTCTCACTCTCTGAGCTTTTAGGGGCCCTGCAATTACAGACAGAAGCAGCAGCCAAAGCTCTGGAGGTGATGGGGAGCACATGTGGGGGCAAATGTCACCCTGCTAAGTGAATGGGGTGGAACCAGACCCATTCAGGGAGCTGGAAAATGGATATCAGTCATACGGACATCCACAGCAGTTGCATTTAAAGTAGTCACTCTCCGTTGCGGATTTCACAATCTTTTCACATTTCCCAAACCAGAAAAAAAAACAGGTAGTCAGGATGCATTTGCCATGATGCCAAATTACAGATTTATGTCTGCATGAGCAGGCTTTATCGCTTTATTCACTTTAATTCATATGTTTCTATAAAAGTGCATGCTTGCGCTGTAACTACAGCGGCATCTAACTACCCTGGATGATTATGTTTTAATCAAGCTTTATGGGTTTACTTGCATGAAATTAGACTTCACTAATGACTAGGATTCTTTTACCACAACGATCTTCTGGTGTTACTGAGGTTTAAGGAGAAATAAATAAATTCTTAGGCCGATAGTTTATTGAGAAAATTAAAAATAAAAAAAGTTCCCCAATATACCCTATGCTGCCATGGTAACATGGTCAACATTCCAGCATTACATTTTCCCTACACTGGAACCAAGAGGCTCAGACCTTTGTCAGTCTTTGCACAGAGTGAACTCTATTACGCCATTGTGTTTTAAGATTGAAGTAAAATAACTCAAACACCCCCCCCCAAACACCTCTGGGATGCCCTGGAACACTGACCGCAACTCCGACCTCCTTAGTATCTCACTAACTCTACAGCCACGCTTCAAGATCTAGCAGAAAGCCTTCCTGAGAAGTTAAACAACCACACACACAGTACTGCGCAATAGTCTTCAGCCAGCGCTCATTTCTTATTTCATGATTTGCTACCAAAGAGCCAGACTTTCCCGTATTTTTATGGTGTACTTTTGAGGAATAATTCTCCAGGCTTCCTGAAAGTCTTTTTATAGCTCTCATTTTTCATTCCAATCCCTGTACCTGACCAGTTTCACAGGAATGTTGTTTGTTTGTTAAGCCACACTGTGACCTATGAATCATTCAAGCATAGAAAAGTACCTAACTAAACAGGTGCAGATGATGACGGATGATCAGGCCGGTGATTAGTATACTGGCGATGCTGAATACTGAGGGGTTGGAACAGACGAGAGGGGAAAAGAGGTTGGGACATAAACAACCGACATTTAAATCATATCTTTAGGCACTTTGCAACTCAAAAAATTTTTATTTAATGAAAGAAATGGGAAAATCTGGTCTCAAGACTTTTGCACAATTCTGTATATGTGGGATGGAACACTGACTATGAAATAAGGCTGGGCAATTAATTGAAGATGTACTGAAACTGACATTCAGAACATCTAAATCGACCTACTAACAACTGACATGGACAAGATTATTGGTATTATCATCATTTTAAATTAATACTTTTCCCTCTGTGTGTGTGTGTGTGTGTGTGTGTGTGTGTGTGTGTGTGTGTGTGTGTGTGTACTGTGTCCTTAAAAACATACTACAGAGTGTGTAGTCACATGACTGCCACACCCAGTCTGCAACACTGCAAAAAACATATGCCAGGTTTAATATTTCAACATATTCACAATACAAACCTCGTATGGAGAAAAAAAAAATAATTCAGTAATTGTAATCATGTCAAAATGTTCAATTAACCGCACTACTGGTTTGATGTTGTATCTCTCAGCACTACTATGAAACGCTTTTAATTAAGCCTGGCGTAAATCTTCATACAGTATTTGCTTCACTAATAAGACTTCATCATCCTCCATGTTTGTCTTTCTTCCCTGTTTATTTCGTATTCAAAAAAAAAAAAAAGGAAATGAGCCAATACGTTTTACTACTATATCAGACTCAAAAAAGCTAAAGTGGTCTTGTCTCAATTCTCTCGTATCACTAATTAGCGCGAGCAGCACTAAAAGTGTCCGCAGTGTCACACTGTGCTGTCCATCACACCCTGAATAAGCTAAACCTCTAACACACATTATTCATGCTGAGTGATAAATCATGTCCTTGAGAAATGTAAGGGATTTTCCAAGGGGTGTGGATGTGTACATGTGTGTGTATATGCATGTCCATGACAGCATCAGCAACTTTATAATTCAAAAGCTGTGACTATCAACACATCCCCGAGTCCTCACACACCCTTCCTCCGGCTCACCTCCTAATGATATTCTGCCATACACAAGAGATCTCTCGCTCTCTCTGTCCTCTCTCCCGCTCTTGCTCCCTCTCACACTCACACACACACACACACACACAAAACCTTGTTAGTCGAGGCTGAAGCAGGTGAGATTGGATACAGACTCTGTACTTGCTCGCACAGAATTACATTATTGATCAGAGCACAGATAGGGTTATGAAGGATTCATGGGGTGTCAGTATTGCCAAATTTATCTGCCAGGATGTGTGTGCGTGTGTGTGCGTGTGTGTGCGTGCGTGTGTGTGGTGAGTGACAGAGATGAAGAGAGACCGAAAATGTGTTTACAGTAATAATACACTAATAATAGTAGTAATTATCTGGAACAGATCGTGTTATCCAGGTTTTTTTATGCAAACGGTTATAAACCTGACAAAGAGCTCCAGCTGTACCTGTTAACCTGTTACTGAAAAAAAGGATTATATAAAATTATGAAGCAAATGAAATAATGACTATATTTAACGTGATCTAGCATAAAACTGCATAGAGCACAACCCAAGGGTTTAAGATTTGGAGACCTGGACATCACTATAAAGCTAATGCGATGCTACTGGGTGAAAGACCTAAACTTTTGGACTGCAACGAGACCGCTAGTCAAAGCAAGTTTATGCTAACAAGTTAGCCTCCTGTATGTAAACCAAAAGTTTTTGAAAAACCTGCAACCACCAGGCTGATAAAAATATAATAAATAAACTAATAGGTCATGGATTTCAAAAGACCCGGCCACATAGCTTGTTGATTAGCTTACTGATCAAAACGCGATTATTAAATCACCATTACTGAACGTGAGGGAGAGGTGTCTGTGTGAAAGACAGAGAGAGAGAGAGAGAGAGAGACTGTTTTTTCTGACTCTAACCTGATGCTTTAATTTGAGCATGTGGCCGCAGGAGAGTCACAATGTGTGCAGAGTGTGTGTAACAAAGTCCACTGCTGAGCCGGGCCGTGTGACGAACTGATTTACACACGCGCACACACATGCACGCAGATAGGAGCTACTGAGAGTTTCAACACAGAGGAATGTGGAATGGCTGATAAGCCTGAGTAGAGCAGAGGTGTACGCTCCAGACACGAGACTCTAAAATAAACTGACTTTAAAGGAAACCTATTATGCAGAACTTACTCTGTTAATCATTTGTAGACATTTAGATAGGTTTTTAGTGTGTGTATAGGCATACAATAGAAAAAAAAATAGCAAATAAACGCTGGGGGGGACAAAAAATTTAAATAAATGATTTCCTGCTTTTTGTTCTTCTTCCACGTTTGTATAGACTGGGGCTTAAACAAGCCAATTAGATTTTCCCCCTAAAATGACCTCATATAAAACGATCCCCTACACCGGTTTGTTTCTTTGCACCGCCAAGCTCTGATCTGCCTTCCTTTACCCTGTGTGGGGCGTGGCTCAGCAGTAGCTCATGCCACTTCATATCCACTTCAAAACGTTCACCTTAAGATCAATATATCCAAATGTACACCAGATAATGTAACTGTCTATTACATGAACAAACTGTATACTGTACGATTGTGTTCAGCATTATGCCTTGAAAATTCTGCACGGGAGTTTTTCCCATGGTTATGTAGCATGTCTTATCGATCACTCTTTCGGAGTCAGATATGAGGTGTTAGAAGAGAGGCATTACGAATTTAAAACCGTAGATGCAGTTTGAAATAAACTGTGAAGTGCGATTGCTCCACAGAAGCAGAGGGCGCTGAACAGCTGGCAGAGCGAGTAATGGTGCAGTTTCTGAACAACCGATCATTCCTTTCAATAAGGATGAAAAGGGAAAAAAAAAACATCATAGCAAAAGATCGATAGGGAAAACAGCATGAAATAACAGGTGGTATAAAGATCTGGAAGGATTTCGACAATCCTTTCAATCTATAATAAATTATTACTTAATCAATCTATATTTACTATATACCTAAAAATTCACTCACCATCTTTACCGCTTTATCATGTATTCAGGGCAACGAGGGGAGGGGGCGATGCAGGACTGAATGGGGGGGCTGACTCCAATTAGCCTAATCTGCAGGTCTTTGGACTGTGGGAGGAAACCGGAGAACCCGGAGGAAACCCACCAAGCACGGGGAGAACATGCAAACTCCATGCACACACAGAGACGGGAATCGAACCCGGACCCTGGAGGTACAAGGCGACAGTGCTTATCTAAAAACTACACACACACATACACAGTATGTATGTAATATAAATAAAAAACACATATATATGTAACACATATATACTATATATATATATATATATATACATATATATATACCACACACACATATATATATATATATATATACACTATTAACACATATATATACTATTAAAGTGAGATTTTAATAGTGCATTGCACATGTTAGTGGTTTCCTTTAGTGGTGCCTAAGGAAACCACAGGAACCACATTTATGTATTAAAAATAAATAAATAAATACAGTGGTGTAGTGGTTAGCACTGTCGCCTTGCACACGTAGTGTGTGAATGAGTGAGCGTATGTGTGTGTGTCTGTGCCCTGCGATGGATTGGCACCCTGTCCAGGGATGCTGGGATAGACTACAAGCCCCCCCGTGACCCTGAATACAGGATTAAGAGGTAATGAAGATGAGTGAGTGAGTGAGTGAGTGGGTGGGTAAAACCTTATAATTAGGCCCGGAATCACGAGGGACCACACGATACGATAATATTAGGATACCTAGGCGCTGATTGAATTTGTATTACGATTCTATAATATTACTTTAAATCAAAATAAATATCCTAATCCGATTTTCATTACGATTTTCAACAAACTTAAATAATTTGCTCCTACTATGTCAATAGTTTAGAGCGCCCCACCTGCAGGATCACAAAGTAATGGAACCATTTTACCACTTCAAATGCAAACAAACATAGTATATAATTAAAAAATATAACCAAATTATTTGGGATTTTGGAGTAATACATACACTGCTAAACATGATGCATCACAATTTCATTACAGCAGATAAGCATCTAACCTAGAGACGAGGATCGGATGCTTTTTATTACCCTGAGGCGTTGGACTAGTGAAGGAAACCCCACGCTGGGTCAACAATGAGGAGAAAGATCACTGCTACATGACAGACGTCTGGATGAGATTGTGGGGGAAGAATAACAAAAATATCCTCGGCTATTACACGAGTGTAGGAAATCAGGAATGTTAACAGTATTTGCACAGGCACAGGCATTTCCACCCGGGGTCAGCCAACTGATTTAAATCCTTGACCCAAACCCGGGCGTATCTCTTGTCTCTTGTATTTGGAGACCGGTTGCCAGAAGGAGGATCTGCTGTCGACCGTGCTGCAATCAGCAATGCCTGTACAGAATCAGATCGGGTAACACTCTTTCCACAGACAAGTCTGAAACTGAAAATAGCACGTCGCTTCTGTTACAGCCCGTGCGGTGGTTCCATTGCCGGAACGTTCCTGAAAGAACCTGTGGTTTCACGACGGGCTTCGTTTACACCCCTTGATTGATGGGTCTGTTGTGATTCGTCCTAATGGAATCAGCTTTTCTTAGACAGACTTGCATAAACTGTAAATTAACATCACTCAATCTGGACAGCAGTCAAATATCCCACAGAGATCAAGAATGTTTCTACAGCTATTTATATATTGCACAGTGTGTGTGTGTGTGTGTGTGTGTGTGTGTGTGTGTGTGTGTGTGTGTGTGTGTGTGTGTGTGTGTGTGCGCGCACGCGTGAGTTTTGTATCTCTTCAGTTATGTTTACACAGAAAATTTGATTAAAACTATTCTGATTAAGAATTCTTAACTTAATTACGTTAAGAACTGATTCGATAAGGTGTGTGTGTGTTGACATGCTCAAAGCTTTTAATCTGAATAGAACTTTAAATCACATGCACAAAGCGGTTCTGCCTGCTGTGAAGCGTTTAAAACTGCCAGAAATATTAGAAGAAGAAGAAGAAGAAGAAGAAGAAGAAGAAGAACTTTGATGTTAGGTTACTCTTGCCATCTTTTCCAGTAAATCCCGCCTTCTGTGCTAGGACTGCTTACCAGAATTCAATCTGATACATGATTGGATAGATGCTTTACTCAAAATGTAAAATGTGAGCCAATCAGTGCTTCTTGCTCAGGCAGAGACGAGACAGAGTCTGAAGTAAAGACAGGTGAGACAGATTGGTTTGTTCTTAAAGTTCTCTTCTTGGAAACTCATGACACCACCCAACGTAAGAAACGTCGGGCAAACATGCACACAAATTATATGATTACTTCAACAAGAGAGAAATGACCAGATCAAGTGTGTACATGTCAAATATTCACCCATGAATGGATTATCCAAGATTTACACCCCCTTCTCGTTCCCATCGGGTCAGATGCTCTGACTGAGGCGTTTGCATGACCGATTTTGTTCCGATAGGATAAGAGCCCATGAAAATGCACCTTGTGTCTCTCTGTCTCTTTACATCTCTCCATCTATCTCGCTCTTCTCAATCTCCGTCTTCGTCTCCCTGTCGTGCTGTCTCCCTCGCCCCATGTTTAATTTCCTCTCTCTCCATCTCTATCTCTATCTCTCGCTGTCAGTCTCACGCTGTCTCTCATGTCTGCCTGTCACTCTGTCTGTCTCCTGTGTCGGTCTCTCTCCTCATCTTTAGGTCTCTGCTCACTTTTGAGCAGCTCTCGGAGTAAACCTAGCAAAAGAAATAAACGTTTTACAACTTACATGGGAATTATGAAAATAAAGATGAGGAAACGGGTTCATTCCCGTTATCCTCATCAAGGCCTGCTGTAAGCATGTTTTTTTTTTTTTTTTGATGGTTTCTGGTTTTCTAAATCTTGGGTGCATTAGTGTGCCGCACCTAAAACGCAAGAGCTGGCAACCCTCTATTTCCATATGCTTTTGTTTAAAATCAATGGCGTTTTAAATCCTGGGATCAGCGAGGCAACGACATGGAACAAGAAACAGGAAGAGAGACAGAGAGAGATGTATTAATGTCAAGAGAAGCAAGCAGGAAATTAAATCCAGAACTTGAGCCAAGTATGCAGTCTTGTTCTTAGACAACAGTGTCTGGAACAAAAAAAAAATATATATATATATATATAATCCTCATGTTATTGCTGATCTGCAGCACTAACCACAGTCATGTCTCTTATCTCTTTCACATACAGGCACATGTACACACACACACACATACAGGGCAAGTGGCTGAGAGTAACCAAACGTGTTCTACCAGACATCGCCCGATCAAAACGGAGAATAACATGCAACGCTGAAAATCCCAAAAATACCACTAAGGGAACAAAAAAAGAAAAAAAAAAACTGCACACACACATTCGTATACTCCCACTCGCTCTGTTTTTGTTTCCCGATTTCTTCCAACTCTCCAGTTCTTTTAACTCGATCCCAGAAATAAAACTCTGCTTGGGTATGAGCAAGAGCAAAATGGAGGAGCAAATCAAAAACATCACGATCCTTTGGCAAGCAAAATGCGTCATCATACACACTTGTTTTTCATCAGGCCTTTTTAACAAAGTGCCTCTTTTTAAACCAGTGAAGCTGGATTGTGAATAGATATCCTAATTAGCTGTACGTGTTCTTAATTCAATATTTACAAAAAGCCTAAGGATAAAACTGATACCTGACAGCGTCACATTAATTCCAGCTTACAGTGGAACTCCAGACTTCTATCAGTTCTGTCCAACAGGCATTTGGTCCTAATCTCAGAGCGTATTTAGTCATCGTGGGAAATCTCTTCAAGATCAAGATCAAGCCCAGAGTCTTAACCCACATACAGAACCAGTCAAAACTTTGGACACCCATTCTATTTCGATGTTTTTTATTATTTAGTGATTTATTTTTCTACATCCTAAAACAGTACTGGAGCTTTCACTCTCTCACTCACACACTAATCTTCTATACCATTTTATCCTTTGATAAGGGTCATGGTGAGCCTGGAGCCTATCCCAGGCACAAGGTGGGGTACACCCTGGATGGGGTGCCAATCCATCTCAAGGCGCACACGCTCGCGCTCATTCACACACTATGGGGCAATTTGTGAACACCAGTTAGCCTAATCTGCTTTGCATTGTGGGAGGACAACGGAATATCCGGAGGAAACCCACCAAGCACAGGGAGAACATCATGCGAACACCATGCACACATGGACCAGAGGCGGAAATCAAATCCGGACCCTGGAGGCATGAGGTCACAGTACTAACCCCCAAGTCAATGCGCCGCTGACTGAAGATTTCAAATCTATGTTCTAATATGTTGTTCTAACAACAAGAACAAAATCAGTTACTTTAAGACATGAAGGATATTCTGGAACAGTTCTTGCAAGATCCGTATTGTCGAATGCATTTGCAAAACCCATCAAGTACCATGATGAAACTGGTTCTCATCAAAACCTTGCCAGGAAAGCAAGACCGAAACTTCTCTCTGCTCCAGAGGAGAAGTTCATTTAGAGTTACCAGCCTCAGAAATCACCAGTTAACAAATAGCACCTTAGTTTAGGGCCGTTATAAAGGATTTACAGTGCACAAGTAGGAGACACATCTCAATATCAACTGTTCAAAAGAGATTACTGCATATTTTGGACACCTTTAGCATGGTTTGACAATGTAGAAAGAAAAAAGAATCAGGAAAGACTGGTACTGTGCTTACCTCCAACTGTGACTTTCCTTAATGTTTAACCAGCAAGGAAATTCCTGTAAACCACACAGGCATGCAAAACCATATCTTCAAAATCTTAAAATTTCATTTAGAAACTCCCAAACTGGCTCTTCCATATAAAATGGCAACATTAGTGGAGCTTGAGATTAAAAATAAAGCAGTGTACAGATGGAGTGCTGGTTTCCTTTGTGAATTTGTAAGAAGACAAATATCAATTTGTATATAAATGCAGAGTTGCCCAAACTAATCACATTAGTTGTCTGAGCATTAACCAGGCAAACTCAGAATTAGTTTTTCAGAGATCTGTATAGCCATCTCTTACCGTTTTAAAAATATCTGGGTTCCGGAGGCACAACTTCATAATCAATGCTCGATAGAATCGTGAATGTCTCGCCCCTGGAGACGGGGCTTGTTTTGTCTGAGCAGGGTTTTTTGAGCATCTTCCCACACAATATTTACTTGATTTGGGAAAAAAATTCTATTTATTTATGCCAGATTTCTATGAGCTCACAGTTGTTACCAGCTTTTCAGGGCTGTCACACAGGAGGTCACTTCCTCATTCAGAGTGAGAATATGATTCCTGCACCTCCGGATGTCATTAACAGATTGCAAAAGGCTATCATTAAGTCTTCGCATAATGCTAAACTACTGTCGGATTGCTTAGATTTGGCTTCGGTGTGAAGTCTCTCAAAACCCACTGCCCGTTAGAACGTCTCTAAAATCAGAGGCAGACTGTTGATTTGATTCGATTTTTGGCCATTGTGATTTCATTTCAGTAGCAGTTGTGTTTATTGTCCGATTCATCTCAAGCAGCTCCAGTTCTTACACAAGGGTACAATGCAACTTGGTCGATCTTCTCTGAATCGATCGACTGGTTTTCAATTCAGAAACGATTCATGCTTGGCATTTATATTCACTAAAATTAAGGGAATTCCCTAAAATAGCGCACAGCTTTTATAGAAAATATAATAAGTTTATGGACGGTTGATCTCATTACACTCCCCTGCTGGACTGGAGTGTGGACATTAATCAAAATATTTGTAATAGCTTTTAATACTTCAATGATGGCTGCTTGAGACAAATCAGACAATAAACAGAATCGAAAACTACAATAACCCTAAACAAAACTGAATGAAACATTTCTCATTTATAACAAAACTACTTTTAGTAGTTTTAAGAAATTCTAAAACAATTTGATAAACACTGCCATGTTTTGTAACATGCATTGCTGCTTGTTTAAATGTCAAGGATCTTAGAAATATTTTCTCCTTCCAATCTCTTTTTCTCCATTCGAATTCGTGAGGTGACAGTATTGCTCCAAACACTATAAACCCAACAGAAAAAAAGCAATAATCTTGCAAAACGAAAGTATGTTCCAAGTACCTTCTGGAAGATGAAAGCCGTTTCTATTTTCGGGAAAAGCTGTGGTATATTTTCTTTTCTTTTTTCTCTCTAATTTAGTCGCGTCCAATTCCTCCCCGTCACTAGGGGGCTCCCACATTAAGCTACTACTACCACTCAGTCGGGAGGGCCGAAGATTATCACGTTTCCTCCAAACCATGTGACGCCAGCCGACCGCATCTTTTACGCACCGTTGGGGCGGAGTCACACACTCTGAGGACAGCGCTATACGCTCCTTCCGTTTGCGCAAGCTCACCGACGCTCCTGATTGGCTGTAGGGCCAATCCCACATCCCTCCCCTCTGAGAGAGCTCGGCCAATCAGCTCTCTCTAGACCTCCGGATGCGAGATGTTACAGCACCACCCGGGAATCCGTCTCGATCTCCGGATGATAGGACGAGCACTTTACCACTACGCCACTCGGAGGCCTGCCTGTGGTATATTTTTAAAGAAATTTTAGATCACTGAATAAACGTAAATGGACCTAATCAATTGTGTGAACTGATTCCGAATCATAAACTGACCCATCAATTCAATAAATCAAATAAGCCCTCAAAAGATTTCTGAAAGAAGGAACGAGATGAAATCACTGCTAAGAAGCTAATTCACGAGGATGTAAATTTCGGAATTATCAAGCATACACAGTGCATGCTGTGGCACAAACTTTATCACACAAACCTGTTGCAATTAAGAGTTAAATAGTAAAACCAACAGCAGTTATTATTCATAGGGGGAAACAAACCAAAAGGATTTGGGATAAGAATAATATAAAATGCACAGAGAATAAGTGGACATTTTGTTCCTTGAGGATCAACTGCACTACTGTATTCAAACGAAACCTCTCTTGAAAGCTTAATCAAGAGACGAGTCTTTACACATCCCAAACGAACACTTTAAGGAGCTTTTGATAATGCTGCATAACCAAAAAAGTATATTAAAAAAAAACGTCATGTCACTGATCCATGCAGCCATCTGTTAATGTATTTGTGACAGACTGTTTTGAAAGAACAGACCATGTGCTCATTCAGAAGATGACTATCCTCCATATGCAACGCTAAACACGGCCAGGAATACAAATGGAAAGAAGTAACTCTGGGAAACTCTGATGTCCTTCATGTTCAGTTTAACCTCTTCTCACCGTTACCAAACGGCTCCGTGACTCACACAGAAGATTTCAACTCTTCTTGTTGTGTAGAACGCATGCAGCACTTTGTCTTAACAAGCTACCTTTCTAAATCTGGCATCAATTAATTACCAGCTCACGAAACAGCTGAGGCTACAAATCGTGTTCCAAACACTGCTTAACGAGAGGGGTCGAGGTATTGTGCTCAAACGATATTATATGTCTGCACAAACCTAAACCACATCATGGCATGGCTCATATCATGGTGTTGGCTATTACCTAATCCAACAAGCCAGTACATTGAAAAACATGACAGCAAACATACGAATATCTCATTTAGCTTCTTTTAAACAAATCTCTCGAACTCTCTTTCTAAACAAAACTGCTCAACTGTGTCCCTGGGTTTTTTTTTCCGTTTTTTTTTTTATTTGCTTAAAACCAAACCGCAACAAACCAGTACACAAATGTGTGGAGAGAAACAGATTGCAGTCCAGATACGTTTACAAAAAATATTAAATGTGGGTGGAGCCTATAACTTAAGATATTACTAGATTACCAAACGGTTCAGTTTACAAAAGATATTAGGGTTTTGTACCATGCAAAAATAAAATGAGGTCATTCCCATGTTCCTTGGGTCCCATGTTCCCCTATATAGCACAAAATGGAAACCTGAAAAAGTTGTCCCCATGCTCTCCATTTGTTTGATGAAATCGTTAATAAAAACCACCAGAACCACATAAAAATTATAAACATCAATTTTGTTGCATTTAAAAAGTTTTGCTCCTTGTTCCATTAAAATAAACTGGATTATATTCAAGAAATCTTGAAATGGGTAATTTTTTTTAGTATAGAATGAAATATTTAACTAAGCAATCTTATACGAGTGCTATTGTGCTAGATATATTCAGCTTTACAGCACAAGTTCGAGTGTGATATTGCTTTTATACAACAGTTCCACAAATGCCATTTGGTATCAACAGTGTATGATTTGTTTCTTTATTTAATCAGTTATTATGCTACAGCAACACATGTGGCAGATTCGGCGGCCCACTAGTGTAATTAACAGGGGTAAAAGACATTCTAAATTCTTACTAAGTAGTTAAAAGGTGAGGAGGGGAAAAGAATAAATAAATAAATAAATAAACAAACAAACAAACAAACAAGGTGGTGGTGGACAGTCCTGTAAAACTCGTAAGTTTCTATAGTTAGTTAGCTTTGTAGTCATAATTAAAGAACACAATGGCTCAGATACGATCTGGATCGACTTTGAAGCAGTTTTTTTTATTTATTTACTAACAATGTTATCAGATCTGTTTTCTTCCTGAAAGCGCTTATGTGACCGTTTTCTGGCAGCCGTTCCGTACACTCGTGTAATTGCCTCTCGTCCTATCAGATTGCTCGGCTGGAACCAACTGTGTGAACAGAAAAATAGACTTTGGAAACATAGGACCCTTGGAACATAGGCACACACAAATATCTCGTTTTTTTAACCACTTTGAACAATAATCGAGTCGAAACACAGAAAATGGTATAAATGCCTGGTTCCTTCTTTGCTAGTATATGCGCCTAGACAGAACCACAGACTGGCGCATTAGGTTATAAGAAGCTGTACCATGGTTAGCGGGTTTAATATTACTGCACTTACTACCACAGCAATGTGCTACAATAACAGCAGGCCAGCGGCGAAGTAGGTCCTGAAGTCTCCGCAAAAACCACCGAGCACTAAATAATCAATGCAGCCCATGGGTTTCCTTTTCTTTACACTATTAAAAAGGCACCTTTGTGCTAGAGAAATCTGTGGGCCGCGTTACGAGAGTTATTATGTGCCGTCCCAGAGCTATGTATACGAGATTTTTTTTAAAAATGGCTGATGTGAAGACGACTCCAATCGAAGCGATTCTCAGACAGAGTACAACCACAACGTGTAGGACGGACGCTGCTCTTTCTGAAGTGCTGCAAAACCAGAAGAACTTGACTGACTCCAGGCTAGCGTGTGTACCCTCCTCCAGCTTCCGGTACTCTGTGGAAGAACTGTGTAGGCTCCGAACGAAGACAAACATGTGATTACGCTGTTGTCCAAATCAACCCGCTGAAAATTAGGTGCCTTTAAAAGCAGTGTGGGACGTATTATTTTCAGTAAAGTCAATTACCTGGCTCTGGTCTCTTTAGCAGTGTGTAGGCGTGTGTGTTGCAGGTGGGGGTTTGGATTTGGAACTGTTTTTCTGAACTCTATCTGAGGCTCTGTACAGGAGCAAGGTTTTAATGAAATTCCCTGATTTATGCCACATCGGTACACTGTGATTTGTAACAGACCTCTCCTGACTGTTGCAGCGGCTCTTTGTGCCAGTGACTGGTGAGGGTTCTTAAACAACACGGGCACAGCCTGTCAAAAAGACGTATCGCGCTCATAGTGCTTCTTGTGCCGAGACACACTGATACGGTCTCTGCTTCCGTGAACAAGTAGAATTAATGTTCATGGAGACAAACGACAAAATGAGCATACGCGGCACTAAATTTGAAGATTATGGATTGTGTCTCACGCGTACATGAAAAAAAAAGACTATTAGAAATACCTGTAGACCCGATGATTTATGCAATCAGCCAATTATGCGGCGACAGCGTGATGCAGAAGATCATATACGTATGGGTTAAGAGCTTCAGTTCGTATTTATCATAAATCAGAACGGGAACTCATCAGTGTCGATGACTTTAACCGTGGTATTGTTGCTGCTGATGCCAGATGGACCGGTTTGAGTTTTTCTGCTGATCTGATGGGATTTTCACACATTGATGCGAAAACGACGACAAAAAAAAAAAACCTCAGAGTAGCAATTCTGTGGTTGGAAACAAATTGTTGATGAGCAAGGTCAGAAGATAATAAACTGGTTCAGACTGAAATGAAGTCTATGATAAGGCAAATAAGCACTTTAACAACCTTGAGGTGAAATGGATTACAACAAGAGAAGGAGCTAATGTCAGGTTTCACTCCAGTAGGCACTAGAGGAAGAAAAGTTTAAAAAAAAAAAATTACATTCAGGTGTCCTTTTCATGATTTTATGTATTTTTCAAGTTTTGACAAATTGACCCTATGAGCAGGGATAATAAAGTGGTCAGTGAGCATAGCTGGAGTATAATTTATAATATTGTAGCCTTAAGTCCTAAGTAGTGGTTTAATGCACCATTTATCCTGAACCTGCACTCAGCTTCCCTCCAATATACAATTCAATTACAAACAAGTTATTACTTATTAACATTTACTGTAGTCAAATGATTGAAGTCCTTAAGTGCATATAGTCACCCTGCTAAAAAAAAAAAAAAAAAAGTTACCCTTGGTAAAATTGTAACAAAAAAGAAAGCGAAGAGAAATTCCAGCAGTCACTCATGCACAGGAGAGCGAGCTTAAGCTTCAACATGACTGAGTGATAAAGCTCGTCCTGCTGGCACCATGCACATGCCCATGTCTCTCTCGCTCTCTCTCTCTCGCAAACACACCCCCACGTCGGCCTGGACCCCTTTATCACATTCCGGCTCTAGTCACACTCTTTAGCAACGGCACGCTGATCGAGTCAGCAGTCAGAATAAAACTCCTCACACACACACACACACACACACACACACACACACACACACACACACAAACACACACACAAACACACACACAAACACACACACACACACACAGAACAGGTCACTGAGGATATTCTCTTTAATCTCTGTGCATGATAACATTTATCTACCCACAAGGTTACTGATTAACTGGATGAGCTGGACTTGTCCGTGTGACATGATCAGGCATGCCGTGTGGCAGCGTGACGTATAGTGAGAATTACTAACGTTATAAGTTGAACAAAATGACAAAGCCAAGTTTACATGAAAGAGAATTCATACTATAAAGGTCACTAATGACTATTAAGGTCACTAGTAACTCTTATATTCTAGATTCATTACATTTATAGTGAATTATTTTTAAGCATTTTTTTTTTGGTTTCATTTCAACGATTACAGCAGATTACAAATTCAGTATCTCATTATATTATATTAGTATATTTCATTTTGAGTTATTAATAGTATAGTTCAGTGCATGGATGGGGAAGACTGCTGACTTGACAGTTGTCCAGATGATGATCCCCCCCCCCCCCCCACGCCAAACACAACCCCCGACCCCACGAGGAGGAAGATATCCCACAGAAGGTGCTGTCTTGAAGTAGATCCAAAGAAAATTTACTGAAAGGGTAAAGAAATAATAGGAAAAATGTGCACAAATAAGGATGACCACATGCTTAAGAATACAGTATTTTCACGCAAAGTCTATTTAAAGAATTTGGGGTGAGCTTCAGCAGGAGTGGAGTGAGGCCGGTGAGTCAGTGCATCAAGAGCCACCACAGACGGACATCTTCGGAAAATGGGCTACAGCTGTTGAATTCCTAGAATCACGCCACTCCTGAATCAGAAACAACGTCAGAAGTATATAAAATTCTGAAACTGTATTTGGAAATCAAGGTCCCAGACTCTAGAAGAGTGGAGTGGAAAATAATGCAACTTTCTTGAACTGCAGTTTTCTTAGTCAGAGATGATGTGGTGCAACCAACCAGTTTCAGGAGAATGTTTTTCATTTCTTAAGCCACACAGTGATCTATGAATCATCCAAGCATAAAAAAAAAAGATGTGACCTAAGGCGTGCACCAGTGAGAAACAGATGAGATAATCAGAATGCTAAATGTCTGGAACAGACAAAAGAGGAAATGAGGTTGCTGCTGAGATTGTTACATGAATAACCCATTTTTGAATTGTCTTTAAATTGCATCTTTTGGTTATTTGCAGCCTATTGCAATAAAAAAGGACCAATGTCTTTAATGTAATCTGCATTTATTTCAATATGAAATAAAAACACGGATGCCCACCATAATCACAAACGATCATGTTTCATTAATTGAGGAAGACGTACTGTACATGATCGCCGTTCAGTTAACTGCGCAGGTCAAACCCATATCCTAAACAGCTCAAGCCTGGAGACTGGAAGGTGTGTCATTTCTGGCCATTAGTAATGATTCACTATTTCCACTCATTGTCCATTACCTTCAAACATAAACAAAAACAGCTGACCACATCACAAACAATACCTATGTAATGACGTGTTTAATCACAGTGCCGATACGCCGTCCAGGAAAACACAAGGCGCAGATCAAACAATGGAAGCGAGTATATACACCCGACCTCAGTAGATAATGATGCAACTCTGGGAATATTTTTAGTCCACGGAACCACGTGTCGCATAGATGAGAGGGCAAATGAATCACATTTCCAGGCATGTAAATTTTATCGGAGGAAAATCTCAAGTTGTGAAACTGAAAGTAAAAAACAGCCTTTTGAATTCCCTGAAATATTCAACAATTTTAAAATCCAAACTGAGACACACTTAACTCGGAGTAGCTGAGTTAAAATAAAAGATGAGTGGAAACGATGATTATAGCGAAAAGTTTCAAAACTGCTGCCGAAACAAAGCAAGGATCAAACCAACGACAAGAGGCAACCTCAGATTTTGCCGTGCTGTTCTTCACACGTGTATGTGTCACTGCTCCACACGGACTTCTCCCTGATGCCTTCTTTATTCTCAGCAAACTGCTGATCCTCAGTGCAATGCATCTGATACAGCTATTTCCAAGTTTGCGCACAATCCTCAACTCTTTGCTTCTCGTGCTGACAGATAAAAACAGCAGCTCAAAATGAGCAGGCCTTTCAAAAAAAACCTGTAATTTTCCTACAAGCTTGACTATAGAAACAAACTTTGCATTTTCCCTAACAGACAACAGTTCATTTAAATCTCAGAGCGCTGCATTAAAGAACCAAACAGCTCAGGGTTAAAGGAAGTCTCCCCACTGAAAATGTTAAAAAGATGTTTGTAATGAAATCTCTATAACGTCCTTAGGTTGTTAATCTGCCGTTTAGTTCCTGTGAGAAGTAACAAAAAGGCACTGCTAATGCACTTCCCATGAGAAAACCATGCTCGGTGACACTCTGCAGCTAGCTCTTCTCTCACTCTAGTTTTCAGTGTCATATTAATGAGAAATCTGACAGAAGGACAGAAGACAGAAAATGTTGGCCTCATAGTTTCAGACTGCAATGCAGCAATTCAAGACGCGTTCACTGTGATGTAAGGATTTAAAACAGTTTCCTTATGATAAAATAGATAAGACTTTGTCATTGTACTTATATAATAAAACTGTGAAGAATAAATCAGAATTCAAAACTGAAAAGAAAAAGAAATCTTACTTTCATAATATCTTCTCCCTGGAGAGTTTTAAATAATGTGTGAACAGGGCTTAGGGTCGACTCAAGCTCAAACTGGAATTTCCCAATCTCTGGCTCAACAACAACAAAAAAAATAGTCCCCTTAACTTGGAATTCCTCCTTTGAATGTTGGGAAAACTTATATAATCGTGAGCTCACCCTAGAATAACGTATCAATAGAGCAGCTTATGACATCATTACTTTTTCATAGATTCAGACCTGAACTTGCTTTTGATCGATTAACACGTTAGTTTGTTAAATATTAAATCTACAACAACCACCTTTCACAATGTCAATACACAATAAGCAGATGATTACAAACAATAGTTTTTTTGCTATAAAAAAAAGGACAAGATCTCATGAAGACATTCATGTTTTTGTAAAACCTCCAAGAGTATAATTCATAACTTCGATCTGCCATGTTGACTTGATGTCTCTTGCTGAAAATTAAACTTGTCCGAGTTCCCAAGTAGGAAAATTCCAAGTTGTTTAAAACTGCGAGTTAGGATTTTTAAATGATCATACAGTACAGACCAAAAGTTTGGACACACCTTCTCATTCAAAGAGGTTGAATTTGTATTATGGCAAGAAAAAAGCAGCTAAGTAAAGAAAAACAAGCGGCCATCATTACTTTAAGAAATGAAGGTCAGTCAGTCCGAAAAATTGGGAAAACTTTGAAAGTGTCCCCAAGTGCAGTCACAAAAACCATCAAGCGCTACAAAGAAACTGGCTCACACGCGGACCGCCCCAGGAAAGGAAGACCGAGAGTCACCTCTGCTGCGGAGGATAAGTTCATCCGAGTCACCAGCCTCAGAAATCGTAGGTTAACAGCAGCTCAGATCAGAGAGCAGGTCAATGCCACACAGAGTTCTAGCAGCAGACACATCTCTAGAACAACTGTTAAGAGGAGACTGTGTGAATCAGGCCTTCGTGCTAGAATATCTGCTAGGAAACCACTGCTAAGGACAGGCAACAAGCAGAAGAGACTTGTTTGGGCTAAAGAACACAATAAAGATCACAATAAAGAAAACTCTTTGAATGAGAAGGTGTGTCCAAACTTTTGGTCTGTACTGTACATGTAGCAAAATACACACAAACCTAACATTAGCTCATTTAAGCAACACTCCTTAATGTTCTATAGTGGGGCACTGATACTGCCTTACAGGGTTCATGGCTCGATCCTGAGCTCAAACGTTTGAAGGGTTTGTGGAAATTGTCAGGTTGAAAACGTGTTGGGTTTCCTTGGTTACTTCGCAACTCATGAAAACTCACTCACTCATCGTCCATAGCTCTTTATCCTGTATACAGGGTTGTGGGGGCCTGGAGTCTGTCCTAGGACACTTGGGGCAGGAGGCTGTGTACTCCATGAATGGGGTGCCAATCCATCACAGGGCACAGTTTGGGAACGCCTTCAGCCTAACCTGCATGTCTCTCTCTGGGCAGTGGGAGGAAACTCACCAAGCATGGGAGGGAACATGCAAACTCGGACCCTGGAGGTGCGAGGAGCCAGTGCTAACCGCTAAGCCACTGTGCCGCCTGTCATGAGATCATATTTCCTTGAACAAAACTTAAACCAGATTCTCATTACAAAATTCATCTTGAACACCAGTGAAAAATCACATTATTACAAAGTTTAATATGCTTGGTGCGGACTTTTCAATTTAACCAAGCTGTGCAGAAATGTCATCCCCGCTCACCTTTGGCACTGCAAGGCATTTAGTGTCAGTTAGGGATCAGATTAGCTTTAAATACATACGCGCGTTTCACCAGTGCGGCGCATGTCCAGACATGCCGGCTTTCTCCCGCACCTCGAACGAGCAGCTCGACCTCAGCAATTAAAAGCAATAATGAGAAACCATGTGCTGGAGGAAATGAACTTAATTTGAGGAGAAAATTGCATGTCGCTCCCATTGTGCCCTGGCGCCGTCTCCTCGGCAAACACCATCCTTCGTTCGCTTTTCCCATTGTGCCTCGCACGACCCTGCAATGACTATCCATTTGCTTGACACAGGCTGGAATTAGGGCTCGCAGACAGCTCGATCTCAGAACTCGAATACTTTTTCACACTGACTTTTTTTTCCCTACGATATTATCGGACACAGAAAAACCATCATGCATAAGATATCCTATATATTTATATACATTACTAAGAGAGTTGATTTCTCATGGATGATTTTTTTTTTAGAGCAAAAACAGAACATGAAATCCTTCAGCAAACGATTTAATGCCTCCAACACGCTAAGCCACATCAGCCCTGCTCCAGATTGTAAACAAACACAAATAAAAGACTAAAAAAAAAAGAAAGAAAAAGGCAGAGAAAGGCCATTTTGATGAGCTCTTAGATATGAGGGCTGCTCAGGAAATGGGGATGATTGAGGAAGTGTCCACTGCTTATATGTAGGAGGCCGAAGGGCCGGGCGGAATTGAGCAAAACACAGATGTGCACAGTCATAATATAAACTGTACTACTCCATCTGTTTTTTTGGGGGAAGACTTCGTTAAAATCTGGACACACAAACGTCAGACATATAAGCGATCCATGTGCAAGCGGAGAGACAGAGAGAGAGAGAGAGAACAGGACAAACATGCTGTATGCACAGGAAGTGCAAGGAAAGGGCCAAGGTCATGTTTCTTGGCTTGAAAGATAAACAAACATAACCATTACTCATGATGGCTCCCACAGATGAAGAGAATTTTTTTTTTTAAAGAAAGAAAAGACAGACAAAAAAAAAAAGAGAAAACACAGCTCGTTTCCTCTCTACATTAGACCCCTAATTGGCCAAAGGCATTTCCTCTTCTAACAAATACATTCATTTTCAGCTTTATCCTGGTGGATCGTGTGGTAGAGCTGATCCCAATGTGCGAGACAGGATTCGGACCATGGAGCGCTCAACACACTTGTTTGCACCTTCGGATGTTTTATAATTCTCAGAGAACGTGCTCGAGGTGGATGATGAGACAAGCTCAGGATTGAACGAGAGATTAGAGAAGTGTACTCTGGAAAGTTCTTGCACTCGGTGACTTTAATGCACATGAGCCGTGTTGCAGTAATTGCTAGATTTGTTCAAGGGTATTTACATATATTTTTTTAAAGGAGTACCATGTAAGATCGGGATATCAATGGAATCAGCAAGTGCTTTATAAGAGAACAGGACTGGCCATGCTTTTGATGTCGAAAGGGAGTGTTGTTATTCTTTCACTCCCTTATTAATCACAGTGAAACTAGCCAATCATAAGCCTCGGTCACGTATATAGAAGTGGATGGATAGTCTCCCTGTGAGCTACTCTCTCCTGGGAGCTAGCTGGTGCGTGGGACTTAACCAAGCGCAAACATCTGTAGAGGGGAAAGAGAGAATCCACACGTCTAATTTAATCCCTTTTGTTGCTACTGGTTTCGATCCGTCAGCACTATTGCAACACTTGCACACTATCCTCTGTTAAATTTGCAATCTCTGACTCAGTATTAATTCTTCTTTGTTTGTTTTGTTTTCACCCTTCACTTCCCAGCTTAAATTACTGTTTATTGTTGAGCTGACCTGTAACGCTCCAACTTACCACCGACATATATTTGTGGCAACGAAAGGATCTTGAGATCTTTAGACAAGCCCTATTGAAAATGTCAAGATCCATTAAATCATGCTCACTTCAAAGCCCATGATGAAGCTTTACCCTTCTAACCCCTGTATCTGGGGATTGACACAATCTGGCCAGACATGAGGTTTGGCTCAAATGCACATTACTAGGAGAGAAAAATGAAAGTGAAAACGCGTACAGCAGGTACTTAACTGGAAACTTTGAGATTTGACCTTGAATCAATCTGTGCAACATTGAGCCAAGTCAAAACCCTGCTCTAAAGATACACTGCCTTACACCCATCAGCCATAACATTATGGTCACCCTCATAATAATGAGTAGCCACCATTTTCGCCAACAAATCATTAATGCACTGCGTGTTCTGACACCTTTTTTTATTTATTTATTTTTTTTATAACAAGCATTAATCTTTTCGCCAATGAAAGCTACTGTAGTTCTTCCACTGGATCTCACTACATGGGCCAGCCTTTGCTCTCTACCTGCATCAGCAAGCTTTGGCCCATCCATGAGCACTTTTGTTAGTTCCTGACAACTGCAGACTGCAAAAGAGCTGCAGTTCTGAAGTAGTCGTCTAGCCATCACAATTTGGCAATCAGTTACAATATCTTGTTACAATGACACCTGGAACGCAGTGAAGAACATGCTTGAAGTTGATGCAAAATAAAAGGGCAAGTGTAAGGATTTAAGTGGCTAGACCACTGGGATCAAAGCAGCTCCAGATCCCATAGAAATATGTCAGAACACACTTTTGGTGGCAAATGGGGAACCTACTCAATATTACGCAGGCTGTCATAATGTTGATCACTGTATTTTAACTATAGTCTTGAAGAGCAAGAGCATGCTAACTGCTAAACATTAACAAGGTGCTCGAATGAAACTGAAACTTGTACATCCAGAAAATCCCTCATCAATTTACAATGGCAACTTTTCAACCTGTGATAGGCTTTTCAATTACCAGTTTCTACCCTGTTAAGTGAGTGTCGTCCAATCAACACAACCACTCTGATTGCAAACGCACTCTCGTCTACTTTCAAAAGGAGTTTATAGCTTTAGATCTATTCACATACAGACACCCTAATTGGTCAAGTCTATAACATTGGCTATACTTATCACTGTTTTAAAAAGTAATTATCAATATGAGAGCGAACACCAATGTTAGCTACTAACATTACTTATGATTGTCGAATGAAGTTGTTCAAGTTCACTAAAATGACACTAAAAAGCACTTAGAATAACTTAATTAACTTAGTTTTTATGAGTGACATGTTCTCTGACAAATCAAACACAAGACATGCTTAATGATGGGAGTTAATAACTGTCCTATAATCCATCATCAGTTAGAGGAATCTGATCAATTATTAACCAGTTTAACTGCACATTGCAATGCTTCTTCGATCATTTTGGTTTTTTAACACAACAACAAACAAAAACTGAGATGAGACGAATACGAGTACATTACAATAGGTCTTGGTGGTTATATTCACCGACTGTGAAGTTTGTCAGCTGAAAGGTGAGTATTATGCAAGTAATCAGGGCCAAATTCCACATATTTTGTTCCACGTAAAAATGCATTCCAGTGTTTCAGCTGAGACTCATATGAGCTACCGAGCTGAATCGTGTTGGCAATCCTTGAAAGTTATGATGAATTTACTACTAATTTAATTAGTAATTTAAATGTTCTTTCCCAGTCAGACATACAGCTATACGACTAAGACCTGGTTACCCATACAGCTAGTACCTGGTTAGCCATATGGCTAGTTACAGGTAGCCATAAACAACAATGTTTTGAGCATGAGCAGGTATCGGTAAGACATGTGTTTCCAAAGTCGTAAGGATGTGCACAATAAACATGTCTTAGGACATAGGTCTTAGAACGATTAAAAGCGATTGATATTCATAATCTTTTTCTTTCCTGCACTTTTTAAAGCTTAAAATGTACAGAAAGTCAACTGTTAGTACTGAGTAATAATTGATGATTATCCCATCAATAACATAGAATAACATAATAACCAGAGTCCATTCCCCACGCCTACACACACTTTACATATTGAACATACCCAGGTAAGTAATGGCATTATTACGATTTGCAATAATTTGCAACTTCCCATTTGTCACATGAATGCAGAACACCACATTGGCATTCAAACATTACTTCAAACGAAGCTGAAAGAATGAAGGCAAGTGTGTGCTTTAGCACTGAAAAGTCATGACACGCAAATTTTATCTGACTGCATCTATACTGTATAGCTAAAAAAATAAATAAATCCAAAAACTGTACAAGACAGAGTTAAAGAAAATCACAGATAGCCATCTTTCCATACTGGCAGGAACTATGAAGGAGAGAAAAACCTGTCAGAAATAAGATAAGATGCCAAACATAGATAAATATTTTCCCTGGCTTTCGGTCTTGTGCGTTTTCTTTCCCTCACTCACAATATGTGAGATTTTAAGTTTTGCACAAAGTGACTGCTGTAAACGCAAGGTTGTAGCTGTGTGCTGTTAACACATTCAGTCCAAACCTCATGATGACGATGATGATGATTATAGTGGTGATGTTGATGGTGTTTGGAACAGTCTCAGAAGCCGGATGTTTTCCTCAGATCATCATCTTTATTGATTAGTATAATCCAATTTACAGAGAGCCAGTGAAATGTAATCAGCCCTTAAAGCTTTCTCTCCCACCAATGTTTACTCATTATTTCGGCCATATATAAAAAAATTACACGCTGCTGTAATTATACATTACGACTCCAATCTTATGGTCAAAACTTATGCTCTGTAAGGAGAACTACAAGAAACAGTATTATCTGCCCTTTTTGTACCTCAATCAGTTCAGTGTAAAAAAGGTCGATCTTATTACCAAAACACTCCAGGCAGTGATCATGAAGCAGGTTGACAAGTCCCCAAAAAATACTGGCTTATCCGGTATTTTCTGAGACACCAGCAACTTTCGTTTGGTTTAACAAAACGAAAATGGAAAAAAAAAGTTTATAGACAATAAACTCGAAATGTGAACAAGAAAGAAATAAATTTTTTCTGCATTTTTAACTTAGAACATTGTGATCTTAATTATATATTTTTTAAATTTCATAAGGAAACAGAAACTTGTTACTGAGCCTGGTATGCAATGTGATTAGAAACACTATTACTTAGTAAAAACCACGGTATACAAGGGCAAGACACGATGCATATCAAAAACTTTACACAAAGAGACAGAGCTGATAAAATCACGTTAATACAGATAATGGGAGAAATGGAGTGTTGTGGAATGTTTATAACCTACATTTACTCCTTGTGCTAATGGATGTATTTTTGTGTGTGTGTTTTTTTTTTTTTTACATCAACTTCTTCATTGATTAAATGAAATTTAAATGGAGTAAACTAGTTCTCACTCACACACTTCCTTACTCAATGCCACTTATCCTGGACATGGTTCCCAGGAGACTATCTCAGGCTATACACCCTGGACAGGATGACAATCAATCACAGGGCACACAAACAAGCACACACAGACACTATGGGCTAATCTGAATGCCTTTGGACTGTTGGAGGAAACCGAAGTACCCTGAAGAAACCCACCAATCACAGGGAGAACATGCACAGTCTATATACAGACCCGAGGAGAGACTTGAACCCACCACCCTGGATGTGCGAGGGAACGGTGCTAAACCCTATGTCTAGCTTTCTGTAGCATTGCCTTACTTCAAGAAGTGGTGTAGTGGTTAACACTGTCGCCTTGCGTTGCACCTCCAGGGTCTGGGTTCAATTCCTGCCTCTGTGTGCATGTTCTCCCCGTGCTTGGTAGGTTTCCTCCAGATACTCCGGTTTCCTCCAACAGTCCAAAGACATGCAGATTAAGCTAACTGGCGTTCCCAAATTGGCCGCAGTGTACGAGTGTGTGTGCCCTGTGATGGATTGGCACCCTATCCAGGGTGACCCCCCCCCACCTTGTGCCCTAAGTCTCCTGGGATAGACTCTGTGACCACGAATAGCCTATAATGAGCGAGTGACCCATTGCACAGAGGTTTCTGTTGCAGAACATTCACTTGCTTCAGATGTTAAATGACAAAAACATGTTGAGCAGTGTTTGGTTTTCACTATTTAAAAGCCAATCCTATTTAAGCTAAGAAACAAACCCACTGTTGCCTTAAACCAGCTTCATCCAGTTAGTAAAACTCCAACCACTGTAGCTTGTAAAACAGCCTTAATGGCACTGAAAAAAAATTTGCACTTTTATTATTATTATAAAACATTTATACTAAACCTGAAGCTTTGCTTCTTGTTACAGTCTACAAAGCATATATAATAATGTGGATGGAACTTTTATATAAACAAAAGCGTTTTTTTTTTATTTACATTGAGTAAACAACAGTGTCAGAACAGTCGAATAAAAGTGCCGAGGCGGATAGAAAACACCTTTCCGTGGGTTAAATCTCTCGCGTTTTGTAATGAGAACGTTTCCAGAAACGCTACAGTAAACAAACAAGGAAGCAAACAAGCAAACAGCGCGCGTGCTCACCTTTGAAGTTCTGTCGGTGTTGAGAAACACTGTAGCGCGAGCCTGGGCTCAAAGCAACTTCTTCATTGTATCCTTTGAATTCGTTTTGATCAGGAAACAAAAAATGTCCCTTTTTTGTTGCGCCGGGAGGAGAGACAAGCTACGCTACACGACTCCGGAGCTGTAAATCCGAGGACTCACTCAGTCTCAGTCAGTCTCTCTCTCTCTCTCTCTTTCTTTCTTTCTTTCTCGAACTGCCAAAGTGCAATGGGGTTTTTTTCCCACCCTTTTTTTTCCCTTCCTCGAGATCACGTGACCTCTTGTTTTACAGGTAAGCAGAAATGACGCGGATGTGCAACGCACCTGAGACGCCAGCAGCTAACAAACAGCTCGCGCGCTCTCTCCCTCGCTCCACAAACTGGTTTGCCTGTAGCTGCAGCTTCGCCCCTGAGAGCCGCTCAGGAGAAACAGGAGGGCAGGAAAACTCGCCTGTCCCCCCCCCGCCCCCCCTCCCTCCGCGAGCACCGCTGCTCTGATAGGCTGCTGAGGACCGAGAGGTCGTTCGTGGCGGGTGACAAACACAAAACGCGGAATGCAAATTAACAAGGGAGAACCAGCGAGTCGTGTGAACACACACACACACATACAAAAGTTATGAATGGTTTAGAGTGAGTGGGCGTGGCTACCGCGGCCACTTCATTAGGATATAATTAAACGGAAATGGCCGTCACTTGTTAGCATTCCTACAAGTTTAAACAAACGGAAAGAGAGAAAACACACTTCCATACACACACACACACACACTCTCTCTCTCTCTCTCTCGCTCTCTCTGTCTGTCGCTGTCTCTAATACTGTGGCCAAGCTTTTCACCGCCTACTGGAGCTAAAGCAATCCCTTCCCTTCCCGCTTTAAGCTCATGATCACTGTTTTTGCGTCGGTTTAATCCATGTTTAAAAACCCTGAGAGGGTTTCTCAAATCTTTCTCAAGTGGGCGTCGTGTGTTTGAGGAAACTTTAAAGACTGAGCGCGCATTTATCCGTTAAGAGAGTTGGTAAATTGGTGGTGGTCTAGGTGTGTGTGTGTGTGAGTGAGAGAGAGAGAGAGAAAGCTTTTATAGAACTAAGTGTACCCACAAATAGCTGACTGGTTTAGGCATATACTGCATTTGTGTGTATGAGTGAGAGAGAGTGAGAGACCAAATGTCCCCACAAAGATACCAGGATACCAATACTGGGCATTCTGGGGATGTTTGATTGTGGGCATGCTTTGATATCTTGGTGTCTACAAAATGCCCCCACAATAATACCAATAGTTGACAGGTTTGACTTTGTGGGGGCATTTGTTTTTTCCCCGATATGGAAAATTATGTTTAAAAAAAGAGGTCTAGGAATAGGTCTGTCAATGTGGGCGTGCTTATATACCTAGAGATCTTGTTGGTGAGGACCAATTGTCCCCACAAATATCTTACCTTGTTTGATTTTGTGGGTCATTTAGTTTGTGTTTTCTGGTTTTCCTTTTTTTTCTGTATGTGTGTGTGTCTATGTGTGCGTGAGAGAGAGAGAGAGAGAGAGAGAGAGATTGGTCAAATGTCCCCAGAAAAATACCAGAACATACCTGGACATATTTGGACATTTGATTTGTGTGTGGGTGGGTGTCAGTCACTGGCATGCTCTGATAACTTGGTGTCTGCCAAATGTTCCCACATTGACAGTGCAACAACCAATAGTTGACAAGTTTGACTTTGTGGAGACATATGGTTTGTCTCAGTATGGAAACATTGCATTTAAGAAAAGGTGTAGAAATAGGTGTGCGTGTCTGATTTATTTTGTTGTTGTTGTTAAGGACCGAAATATTCCCACAAATACCTGACTTGTGGGGTAGTTTGTGTGCAAATGTCCCCACAAAAATACCAGTAATGGAAATGTTTGACTTTGTAGGGACAATTGATTTGTGTGTGAGTAAGTAAGTGTGTGAGTGAGTGTAAGTCCCTCTTGGTATTCTTTGATATCTTGGTGTTTACCAAATGTCCCTGCAATGATACCAATAGTTGACACAATAGGGAAAATGGTGTTAAAAAGGGCTCTAGGAACAGATGGGTGTGTCTGTGTGGGTGTGCTTTCATATCTTCTTGGTGATGACAAAATGTCCCCACAAGATAATACTGGTCAAGTATTTGTTTGTTTGTTTGTTTGTTTTGTTTTGTGTCTGTGACATGACAAATATTCTCAATGATAGCAGGATGCCAATACTGGACAGGTTGTGGGGGACATCTGATTTGTAGCTCTATAGCTTAGTGGGGACCAAATGTCCTAATACGTGACAGGTTGGACTACGTGACAGGTGTGTGTGTGTGTGTGTGTGTGTGTGTGTGTGTGTGTGTGTGTGTGTGTGTGTGTGTGTGTGAGGGAGGGAGGGAGGGAGGGAGTATCAGTTCCTGTGGGCATGCTTTGATATCTTGGTGGACCCCAAGGTCTCCACAAGAAGAGCAATATTTGACAAGTTTGACTTTGTGGGGACATTTGGTTTGTCCCAATGTGGAAAACGGTGTTGAAAAAGAGGTCCCCAACAAGTTCACTTGGACTGTAGGAGATAGCAGAATGTTAATTAATTAATTACTTAATTAATTAGTTATTTTGGTCCCCACTAAGCATACCCACACTGACACATATACACCGACAACTTCCTTTATGCAGCATAAAGGAAGTTGTGGGTGTATATGTGTCAGTGTGGGCATGATTAGTGGGGACCAAAAGTCAAGCATATATCGATATCTGACAACTTTAACCTTGAAGGGGCATTTGTTTATGTGTGTGTGTGTGCGTGTGTGTCAATCCCTGTGGCCATGCTTTGATATCTTGGTGGAGACAAATATGTGACAAGTTTGACTTTGCAGGGAAATCTGGTTGCCCTTAAAATGGCTTAAAAAAAGAGGTTCCTGAAAGATAATTTGGATTGTATGTGTTAGTATAATATTAATTATCTGCAGTAATGTAAGGTGTGTGTGTGTGTGTGTGTGTGTGTGTGTGTGTGTGTGTGTGTGTGTGTGTGTGTGTGTGTGTGTTCCAGCTAAAGGATTTGAATGATTTATGATTATGCTAACGTGTCTGAGGGGTGAAAGTGTTGTCCTTGCCCTGTGGACTTGAACAGATGCGCTTTTTTTCCCTCTTCCCTCATTTGTTTCTCTCCAGCTGTCAGCATCTCCATCACACGACACACACACATGCATACAATGTTCGTTCTCAGAGCCCTACATACAGAGCCTTCTCATTTTCTATAAAGACATGAGAAAAGGGTGGGGGGGAGCGAAAGAATAATGACGGCTGTCATGAAAAGTGAGACAGGTCTTTACATGCTGAGTATTCTATAATTGGAGCCCTTTGTTCGGGTAGAAAAGCAATAATCTGGCACTTTTGTCCCTCTCAATGGAGCCGTCACACTCCTATTCACCAAATCTTGGAAAATGGCACAATGAAAGGAGACAGCATCATAACAGTTCTGTTTTATATTACAGTAGGCTATATGCAGATGAAATCAAAATATTTTAAAATATTCAAAGTAGTTTTACAAAATATTAATCAGGGATATACTGAAAAACTTTGTTATAAAAAAGTAATAAATAATTAAATAAAATGAAAACAGATGCCATAGAATAATTAAAAGGGTCAGATTAAAAATTGTGTAAGTCTGTTGCCCTCTACTGGTAGGAAATGTAAAAACAACTAGAATAAACAGTATAAAGTATTATCCATACATGTTTTTGAATCTGGTATTTTGCAGGTATATTGTTTAAATGCTTTTATTATTATTATTTGTATTAATTGTTGTGTCCAGAGTTGGTCCACAATGCTTCCAGTGAGACGTGAGGTTAACCCGATGGACAGTCAAACAGCAGAAAGAGACTAGCCTACAATATATCTTGTGAGGCAGCAGATAAAAGGAAAAGAGGGAGGAGAAGTGTGTGTGAGAGGAAAAATAATGTGACTATTTTTAGACATGCATAATGATCTGATTTTCTTTCCCTTCTTTCAGTGGTGAGCTAAATGAATGCTGTCAATATGATATATTGCGGAATATGTTTTGTTTTCCTGTGTGTAAAATCATTACAGCCGTGCTTTATGAGTCTACAGATGCAAAACTGAACTCATACAGCTGAACACGATAAAAAGTCAAAAATATATACAGTACATAAATAAACAGACCGGGGACATGTGACATTTTTTGGGGATTGGTGTTTTTTGGGGTGCAAATCCATGGTTCCCCTATTCCGCAGGTCTTTATAGAAAAGTCTACTGCAAATCCAAAACTAGCAATTAAGTTGTGAGTGTAGATTTTCTTTTCCTGATCCGAGTGTTTTTGGTTAGTGTGCCAACAAAATTGCCGGTTTATAGTGAATAGTACGCTTGCTGTTTAGAAGCATATAAAGCAGAGGCTTTGCTGTCTGTAGTGAAAAGGGTCTTTGTCTGATAAAGAATTGCTGTCCGCAAGTATTGGGTCAAAAAGGCTTGTATTCTTTTCTACACACAGCCATATTGCTTATGAACACACACGCACACGTATATATACATATCTGATAATTAGATACCTAGGGAGAACCCGAATAGCTGTACAACAAAATCACAGCATGATTTCTCTCTCCTTCACTCTGACACATTCCACATATCCATGTCTCATCAGTGTGCTGATTTTAAGAGCTAGAAAATGAGAGATGACTGATTAACAAGCTAATCAAAAAAAAAAAAAAAATCAAATGATTTGAGAACATACAAGAACACACACAAGGTTTGACTGTATAAAGAACAGTATTTTTAAACTTCCTTTCGTAATCTACTAAATCACATTTCGATTATGTTAGAGTCATTCTGCTGAGTGGCTGAGTTTTTATAGCTGGTTGCGACCAAATAATAGACTCTGTGAAGCAGGAAAAATCCAATAAAAGCATTATGAATCTTTCATCAGAGTGAATATTGTCTTTTAGCTAACCTTTAGGGGCAAAACGATGCATTTCTTCATACTAAAGCAATATCAAACTTTTATATGAGCTTTTTTAGACATGATAGAATATTTATATTATTAAGAATTAAAATTAAAGTGGTGAAAAAAAAGATTATAAACACTCACTGGCCACTATGTTAATGGGTAGTGCCACCTTTGCTCTTAGAACAACCTCAGTTTATGGCTGTGTGTATTCCACAAGATATTAAACACATGCCTGTGAGCTTCTGATCCATGTTTACATGACTGAGTTACACAATTTGGCCATACATCTAACTGCATGTCCTGCAAATCTTACGTCCTTTCACATGGATGCATGATACATTATGCTGGAAGGATGGTATACTGTGGCCATGAAAGGAAACATGACGGGCATACTCAAATGGTAATTTTGGTATTACAGTACCAGTCAAAAGTTTGCACACACCGTCCAATCCAATATTATTTGTCTTGGAACTTATTTTATACAGTCCAGAACAATAATGGGAATTTCAAAACTCTAATGAAATGAAATACCATGGAATTAGGCAATTAAATCAAAACAGCCAATTGACATTTTAAGACACAACGGTCAGATGTTCTGGAACGGTTCTTGTAAGAGCAGTATTGTACAGTAAAGTGCATTTGCAAGACTTGTCAATGTTTGGACATAATCTGGATTTATTTTCTACATTCTAGAATAATCCTGGACATACACAACACACCTACGGAATTAGGTAATTCCATATATAACAACACCAATAACAGTAGTCAGTTATTTCAAGACACGAAGGTCAGCTGTTCTGGAGCAGTTTTTGCAAGTGCATTTGCAAAACCCATGAAACATCATAATGAAACTGGTTCTCATGAAGACTATCCCAGGAAAACAAAACCAAATCTTTCCTCTGCTGGAAAGAGTTAGAGTTAGCAGCCTCGAAAATCACCAATTAACAAACAGCACCTCAGATTAGAGCCGTTATGAAGGCTTTACAGGGGAGATTACTGTATATGTTATATGCCTTCAGCATTGTCTTATGATGTAGAAAGAAATCAAAATCAGGAAAGACCATGAAATTAGAAGGTGTGCAAACGTTTGACTGGTACTGTATGTAGAGAATGTGCCAAGAAGACATTCCATCACCATCACACCACCTCTGCCATGGTGCATAATACTGCAAGTAAATTAAGATCAGAGAATGTTATTCCAACTTTCTTCAAACTGTCCAGATTCAGTGATCCTGTGCCTGCTTCTTTGAAAGTTTCCTGAAGCTCTTGACCTATAGCTGCATTTAATCAATCAATCAATCAATCAATCAATCAATCAATCAATCAATCAATCAATCAATCAATCAATCAATTGATTATTTTATTAATTATTTTATTAATTCATGTGTCTATTTATTTGTTTATTTATCATTGCACTACTGCCAAATATTTGAGTAATTGCATGACATATCAGGTGCGTGCTTCATCCAAAAAAAAAATAAAATAAAATCAGTTCCAGCACACCTCCTCTTTCAAATTTTAAAGGCTCAGTGCATGGACCAGACCATTCAATACTTTCATAATAACACTGTATTTCACTGTTACAACCAGCTGTGCAGAAGATACTCCACAAGCCTGAGTCTATATTGTAGGAGGATTTACATCAACATCCTCAGATAGCTACACAAGCATTCCTTATTGGCAATGACTTACATATACTGTAAACAATGTCGGTTCATACAGTACAACAGGGGTCATACAACTCTTACTTCTCAGCACTTATCCCATTCCTGCACTAATCCGGATTTCTTTTTTTTTTAGAAGTCAATTTAATGCTGCCTCACTCTGAACTTCAGTAGAAGTACTATTGATAGAACATACATAAGAATGGTTTAGTGGCATAGTAGGTAGATCCAGAATACCATGTTCAAACATGATTTCTTGGGAGTTTTCTGAGAATTTCTGAAATATGCTGCACCTCTGTGATGACTGGCTATGTCGCTAGTTACTGAAAATTAATAAACTAAGTAAATGGAGTGATATAATATTACATAACGTAACAGCAATAGTATTAGCATAGTGTATAATTCTGGTAATGATTAAAAATCCATAATTATATGAATATGGATTATAGATTATAGACTTTATCTAAAGCTATTTACAAGTAAAAGTTTATACAGATCCAATAATATAACTTAGCAACCTAAGATTATAGGCTCTTGTCCAAGGGATCAAAAGTGGAAATTTGGCAATTCAGGGATTTCTGCTATTTCAGTTTCTTAGGATCACTCTCAAATATTTGCACAACCTTCAGACAAAATGAAGAGAAAAACTAAATGACATTCATACTGAAGACATTTACTGTAGCTTGTTAAGTTTTGCTCCTTATTAGATAAAAATGATCTCTAGTGCATTTTAGGATATTGGAAAATTAATTGTTAAACCCAACCTTCAAATTTATGATATTTGTAGATACGTTTAGTTGTACTTTTGAAGTTTTCACCCTTTGAAGTGGTACCTTAAAGAAAGTGAGTACAATGCACGTACTGTAATTGGGTCCAGATTACACAACCCTAGTTCAGTGCAAAAATGCATTCTGAAGTTCAGCTGAGACTCATATGAAGCGTCTGCAGTCTCACTGAGCTAAATTGACCTGGTATCTGCAGACCGAGTCAAGGGCCCAACAGCTGAAACCGCCGACCTTACGATTAAGAGCCTTAACACACTGAGCTACCACCGCCACATTTTTAGTCAAATGTAAATGTAAATGAAAGGACGTGCTTTTACTGGACTAATATTTTACCTAGGGGATCTCTACTTTTATTTAAGCACATGATCTTTGTACTACATCCACTACTGTCCAAGACTTGATTCAGATAGCCCTTCTTCTTTTCCATATGCCACCATCTTCATTAGCCTCTAGATGTCACTACAGATAAGCATTTCATTTTCCCCAGGTCCTAGCAAGTCAGAGTCGGCCATTTTTTTTTTTGGTGTACCCAGCCTGACCTAACTCTAGGACTTCCTAATGGATTAAGTAGAAATATCGTGTGTTTAGGCTGCGAACATGGATTTTTCCAGAACATGGCCTGAGAATCGTTGTTTCCTGATCCAGTGGTGCAGTGATTTAAAGCTGTTAGCATCACTCTATATCTAACTGTGACATTTGTGCTATAACTCTGCTCCATAAAACTGTTCATCAAATGACAGCAGTAAGTGTGTGTGCACACTGAAACTGCGCAGTCTGTGTTTATATGGATCCGTGATGCTGAACGTTGCCACATATGGTACTGATAGAGCATTCCTCGCTGGTTAATGAACTTTCATTCCGTCCTGTTTGACAAGAAGTCCAAACATTTTCCTTTTTTTTCCCCCATCTCGCCTTCCTTCCATCACTCTCATTAGCTGTCTCATGTTTGCTTTTGATTCAAATGGTAGCACTTAAACAGACATATTTAAGAAGACAGGCGGAGTGTATATTTATATTTGAGGGATTGTACATAAAGTGATATCTTAGTTATTGTTAAGTCTGAAATAAATGAAAGGAAGAAGAATCATTGCTTGATGCTTCTGCTGCACGCATGGTGTGTCTGAGGTCCTCTGTTTATTATCAAGAAAGAGGGCATATTAAAGCCTTGTGCCTGTAAATCCCGTACATCAAAAGAACAAAAGTCATTAATATGTAAGTCATATGAAGATGCGGAGACAGACAGACAAAAGGAAGCACATTAGCATTTTCCGACGAAACAAAAGGGTTCCAGTGAGACGTTTACATGAATATTCATTACAACACGGGTAGGATATAGGTAATGAGGAAGCAGAATGAGGGAGGGGATGTTTTATGGACATTTATCATTAAATCAGTTATCATTAGGTAAAGTAATTAATAAATTACCATTATGTATCATCTCCTATCCCTCTTTTCATCTCTTTGTCAAATTTGAGGCCTCTTCAATACAAGGCAAGTTTGAGGTATTTTTAGGATTAAGGATCTTTTGTTGACGGGGTTTGAGGCAGGAACTTTTAATGCATATCTGTGCCGCAACACAACATAGGTCAATGATATATACAGTACAGACCAAAAGTTTGGACACACCTTCTCATTCTAAGAGTTTGAATTTGTATTATGGCAAGAAAAAAACGAGTGGCCATCATTACTTTAAGAAATGAAGGTCAGTCAGTCCGAAAAATTGGGAAAACTTTGAAAGTGTCCCCATGTGCAGTCACAAAAACCATCAAGCGCTACAAAGAAACTGGCTCACACGCGGACCGCCCCAGGAAAGGAAGACCGAGAGTCACCTCTGCTGCGGAGGATAAGTTCATCCGAGTCACCAGCCTCAGAAATCGCAGGTTAACAGCAGCTCAGATCAGAGAGCAGGTCAATGCCACACAGAGTTCTAGCAGCAGACACATCTCTAGAACAACTGTTAAGAGGAGACTGTGTGAATCAGGCCTTCATGGTAGAATATCTGCTAGGAAACCACTGCTAAGGACAGGCAACACGCAGAAGAGACGCGTTTGGGCTAAAGAACACAATAAAGAAAATTCTTTGAATGAGAAGGTGTGTCCAGGTTTTGGTCTGTACTGTGTGTGTGTATATATATTATTATTACTTTTATTATTAATAGTATAATAATAGTAATAATACTTATACAACCTGCCAATTTTACCACTAGCGGAATATGAAAATGATGTCGCAAAAATGTAGAACTTTTGTAATGTAAAATGTACAATTATTAATTTTTGGTCATGGAAACAACCAAAAACAACAATAAATTCAAATAAAAATTGTATTTGTCATATACACAGTCATACACAGTACGATATGTAGTGAAATGTTTATCCTGTATGATTGCCCGTGACCTTAGACAAAGAAAGAGAACAAAGAAAATAAACAGTCAGTTGAAAAATAAGTTATAAAATAAAGTAAGTAATTAAATAAGAAAAGTCTAACCATTTAAATATAATATAAAAAACATTTAAAATATAGGGAAAGGGGAAAATATACATATATAATATAAAATCTAGAAAAAAAACCTATAGAAATATAAAGACTTTAGTTGTAAATAAAAACACGTGATCATGTGTATCTGTGCTTTTTCTTTGCCTACAGTATGTGACCCATTAAAAAAAAATCTTTTTTTTTTTTTTCTTTGTCATGCTTGTATAGTTGGTTAAGATGAAATTTAATTCAGTTCATCATATTGCCTCTATACTGCACTGACTGAATCCTACATAGTATATGTTTATGAAAAAAAACAACAACAACAACAACAACAGTAAAACAAAAAATTGCTAAAATCCTCCAAATGTTAAGAGCTTTGTCTCTGACATAAATTTCCGATACCTATTTCATATACATGTTTGGTATGTTCTTTGACTGTCGCCCCTGTATCATACTCAGTGGTGTTACAGAGAGGTCAGACTCCAGATTAATTTAGACTTCAAGTTAAGTGATGAATGTGGCGCTTGAGGGACAGAGTTAGTTTCTGCAGAGACGGAAACGCGGGCACTTCACCTTGTTCACAAAGCTTCACAGAGCCACATCAACTCATCAGACTGTTTTGAACGTTTGCTGTCTGGGACATAAATACTGCTACAAGCCATTAACTGAAGATGTGCTCATTTATAATACATTTAGGGGAAAAAAAGCTGAGTCATCGCCTACTGTATAACATCAGGGCTTGGGTATTTCCCACTTCTACTGGAAAAAAAAAAAAAGCAAACGTTTTCCAGCACCTCTTTCCTAGCTCTCAGACAACACTTGTGATTTGTGTTTTAATGGTTTTTCAAATTAATCATACAACTTAGTCAGAGTAGTGTTATACAATACATTCTCTAGGAGCGGTAAGGCAAGGTGACTATAAGTGTGTCCTGGACTATCATTTCTTCAACAATTTCTCAGTATTTCTTTTAGATTTATGTTTAGAAATTACTCAGGTCTAAGATTTTTACCCAGTGAAACATTAGAAAACATATAGAAAAAAGTTTTGAGGTGTGTCTGTGAGGATTTGTGCTCATTAAGCTATAAGCTATTAGTGAGATCCAATGAGGAGCAGTTTGTATTCCAGTTACTTTCCTGATTTTTATTTCTTTCTACATTGTAAGACAATGCAGAAGGCTTCCAAAATATGACATAATCTCCACTGAACAGTGATTTCTGAGGCTGGTGACTCTAAATGAACGTCTCCTCTGCAGTAGAGGTAAGTTTTGGTCTTGCTTTCCTGGGAAGCTCTTCATGAGAGCCAGTTTCATCATGGTGCTTCATGGGTTTTGCAAATGCGTGAAAATCAGTTTCATCAGTTAAAATAACAGCAATTTTTTTTTTACATAATTATCTAATGTCATATGTGTTATTTCATAGTTTTAAAATCTCCAGTATTGTTCTAGAATGTAGAAAATGAATGCATTTGCACCATCATCAAACCCAACTTTCGAATCCTTTTCAAATCTCCTGCTGCATGGTTTGTTGGTTTTGTCTGCTTCAGTGCTGGTTTCCCCACTCTTTAAACTTCTTCATCTGTGCACTTGAACGATGGACTTGAACGATGGTCTTGTCAACGATATCATCAACTTACACAAAGGGGATTCAAAGAGGATTCAACAGCTGGGTTCAACAAGGATGCAAATACATGACTTAAATAGTATTACCCATGTAATTAATGAAACATTAAATAATTTATGTTAATAATAATTTTTAAAAAGTTGCAATGTGTTTCAATGCAAATCCAGTCTTGACTTTTGAATAGTACTCATTCAAAATGGCCTGGTTTAAAAAACAAAACAAAACAAAAAAGCTCAATCCAAAAGTTCTATCAAGATCAAGTAACAGATCTAATCTAATGCCAGTAATAATGGAATGCTTTAAGATATAACTCATAAATTTAACTAGTAAAAATGTCATAGCGAATCAAAATGACAAGACTTAGATTAGGCTGCTAAATATATCCAGGCAAGATATCTTTATTTTCTCAGATAAGCCCTTTAACAGCTTATGTGAGTTTGATTTTCCTGAGCTGATGATGACGTATATTAAACATATCATCTGATGGGAATCTGGAGTCTTCTCAAAGTTTGTGAGTTTGAACCCTGAACCCTGCGAGCCAGTTTCAGCCTGCAATGGTATCACCACAAGCCCCTTTGATGGCTCACACATGTCCTGCTTCCTGTTTCACTGTCTGCGTCTTGGAAAGAGGAGTTCAATCTCGAGAGGGGATGTGAATGTCTGCACACTCACAAACCCATACGCAGAATCCGGGCCGACCCGGCGACCCTTTCCCTCCTCCGACAAGCACCCTCACTTCCTTCAATCACACACACACACACACACACACACACACACACACACACACACACACACACACACACACACACACACACTTGTATACACAGAGCACTACCATATTTCATCTTTGAAGGCATGGGGAGTCCCTAGGCAATCGGTGACATTTGACCTTTGACCTTTGCGCTGTCCCTGTGGACCGATTCCCTTTGTGTGTCTCCCATAATCAGTTTCCATTAGTTCACTCATGGTCAGTTTCCGTGTGTGACACCGAGACACTAACACAGGGACAAAATGACTCATACTTATCGTGTAGTTTCATACTGTACTCACATGTTGTCCTCATCATTTTGCTGTGTTAATATTTTATGCTTTTAATTTCACCATCAAACATAGTTGTGATTTATACTGTAATTTCTTTTATGATGCAACATTTTTTATGATGCTTAAGTCATTTCTAAACATTTTTTTTTATTATCATATTTTTTACTGACAGTCCAGCCCTATCCTTTCGGGTTTTAATAATGTGTAGGACCAGAAAATTTCAATTTTTTTTTATCTGCAGCTCAATAATTTGACCTTTCATATAATTCAACTTTTTTTGCCATGCGGTGTACAAAGGCCTGCCAATATCTAATGTTTAATAATGAAAGGGAACTTTTTCAAATACTTTGAGAAGCTTATAAGATTATTATGAGTATGTATTATTACTGTATATGATCAAAGAACGGTGGCACAGTGGCGTAGTGGTTATCACAATGGTCTTGCATTTCCAGGGTTGAAGGCCTGAGTAGCACCTCTGTGTGAGTGGAGATTGCATGTTCTCCCTGTGATTCCTCCAGGTACTCCAGTTTCATCCCACAGTGCAGACGTGCAGATTGGGCTAATTGGTGTTTTCAAATTGTCCCTGTGTGTGTGTGTGTGTATGAGTGCGCCCTGTGATTGGTTGGCTCCAGGGTGTGCCTTGCCTAGTACCCAGAGTCCCCTGGGATAGGTTCCCAGGGGACTCTTGTGTCAAAGATAGCTCCAGGTAATCCAGGCAGAGTTCACTGCCATGCTCACTGTCACATTCACAAAGTGTTTTATATAAAAGTAAAAATCATACATGTGACAACATAAAAATCACTAGAATAAAAAAGATGTGTGTACATTTTGTTTTGTCTGTTTGTTTTTGTATATATATATATATATATATATACACACTTCATCCATATACAGTATGTTTACAGTATATGTTATCATTTCATAATGTTTATATTTTCATATTCTTTTTTAAATCTATTTTTTATATATTCTACATCCTTTTTTATACCTATATTTATTTTATTTGATTCTATTTTATGTTTATTTTTTACTTTTCAGTGGCATTCATGAGAGAACAGCAAAAAAAAAAAAAAAAAAAGATTGTCATTGTACAGGGGGAACATGTTTCTTTACTGTGCATATGAGAATAAAAATTTGAAACTTTAAGCATCTTTGTCTCCACTTCTGTGCAGCCTTCTATAGCCTGCTAATGGGACAAGAGCTCCCCTGTGCAAACTCTTCCTACTTAATTTGTCAGGAAGTGGGTGAGTTGGTGAGTGTGTAAAAGAGTGTGTGAGTGAACGGCCACATGAATGAATAATTGGGCGAGTGAGTGAGGGAGTGAGTAGGGAAGATAATGATTGAGTGAGTGAACAAAACGTGAATGAATGGATGGAGTTAGAGAGTGGGTCGTGGAATGAGTTGGTACAGTATGTAGGTAATTGAATGTATGGGTGAATGGGTGAGTTTGCGTCTGGATAAATGAATGAGTGAGTGAATTAATTAGTGTGTGAATGGGTGAGTGATTGCAAGGATAAGGAAATCAATGGCTGACTGGATGACTTGGTCAGTGGGTGGGTAAATGAAAGAGTGAGTGAAAGGAAGAGTGAGTAGATGGCTAAGGGAGTGAAAAGGCAATCAGTGTCTAAATGTATAAATAGGTGCTCCATGAGATGCTTCACATGAACAACTAGAAGAAAAAAAATCAAGATCGTCAAGAAAGTGTGTGTGAACTGAAACGGAAACTAAAATTCCCATGGATCTGTTATTTGGCAGAGGTCATGGTGAGCGCATGGGAGCACTGATTTCTCACAGTGGCAACATCTAATCAGGGCTGATATGTGAAAATCTGACTAACAGTTATTTACAGCATTTTCAAATAGTTAGAGAAATTGTGTTTAATTTTTGTATTATCAATATTTAAATTTTTGTCATAATATTTTTGATCATACATATTCAAATAATTGTTCTTGGTATTGTTTCTGGATATTATTATTATTATTATTATTATTATTATTATTATTATTATTATTATTATTATTATTATTATTACTATAGAATTGTATAGATTTTTAATCAGTTACTATTTAAACCTTCACACACCTCTGCTATTGTATAGTGCCTGAAGATGCCATCAGCAACCATTGTGTACATTTGGAATGTAAACAGGAAAATTATGTGTATTTTATTGCATTTATTCCTTATTTGATCAACATTTTAACAAGACACACGTGCTCCTTTCTTTTATAGTGTATTCTTTATCTCTCCTGTCGCCATAGCACAACTAAAGACCAGAGGAGGGGAGAGGGATGGAGGAGGAGGACGAGGAGAAGAAGGAGGAGGTGGTGTCTTCTGTGGAAAGCCCTAAGGGCCAAAACCCCAAAAAATCCCATTTCCCCATTCAGAATCAAACTTGTTTTACTGGCTGTGTATAATACACTTACATTTGCAGTTGCTTCCCATAACATACATGATAACATATTTAAATTATGTAACACACATCATCATACATATAAAATACATGAAATTATATAAATAATGAAGACTATTTAGGTGAACAAGAAAAAAAAAATTAATAACTGCATATTTTAAAATAATTTCTAGTACCAGTCAAAAGTTTGGACACAAGTTTGAAGTTAGAAGGTTTGTCCACACGTTTGACCCGTAGTCTATGTACAGTTACAGACTTCTAATAATAGAATAGAAAACCAGCAACGTGGCTGTGTAATTCATTGGCCACCACACATCACCTGAGCGGGTTCGGATTCTCTAGAACTGGAATGGAGGGATGAGTGGCATTCTTCCAAATCACATTCACTTTAATCTGTGTTTTGATATTGGTAATAAATAACATTGCTTTAAACAAAATCTTCCTCTTACCCTGTGGTACTCTAACCTGGATAGAACAGCTTTATTGTATTGGATGATGATGGTCACACAGAATAACTATGTTTTGATTTGCAGTAACTTTTCATTCTCAAGAGACACATTTACTCAATCATGCCAGCAAAATATGCACAACATAAAATACCTATGGAAGTTTTATTTAATCTGTCACTCCTTACTATTTACTAGGTAACCTAGTAACTAAGTTTGATTCCCACCTCGGGTCTGTGTGCATGAGTTTGCTTGTTCTTCTCGTGCTTGGTGGGTTTCCTCTTACAGTCCAAAGACATGCAAATTTGGAAACTGCTCATAGTGTATGTGTGTGCCCTGCGATTTGTGCCTACCTCATGTGCTAAATCTCCTGGCATAGACTCCAAGTCCCCCGTGAACCTGTATACAGGATAAAGCGGTATAGATGATGAGTGAATGAATGATGGCCTTGTTTACACACTTCAGTCTTGAAAATAATGAATTTCCTACACTGTAAATCTGAATCAGTTTTTTTTAAGTAACAATGTTTTGTTGTACTCATTCATATTAATCGTTCTTTACTTGCATTATTGAGTAGCCTAACTCATACTATTTAATAGCAATTATCATTTTTTGTTGTTGTTGCACAGTACTAATTAACCATCCAGAATTGGCCGTAGCAATAGCAATGGGTCGCCACAGCAGACAATCCGGTCCACGCAAAATTGGCACGGGTTTTACACCAGATGCCCTACCGGACTCAACCTTCCTATTTTATCTGGGCTTGGGACAGAACCTTCATCCAGTTGTTGGGAATCAACCCCGGGTCTTTCGCAACACCTACCACTGAGCCACCAGTGCCCTATTGCCCTGATGACGTCAGACACAAAATCACTAAAGCACAAAGTGGTTGCTTTCTACCTGGTAGTCATGTCACATGCCTTACAAAGCATGTATACAAATAGTCCAAGCTTAGCATACCATGAAATGAAAAGGCAGTAGTGTTGCTGCCAGAGGTGAAGGTGAATTAGCGGCAGGTGAATTAGCTAAGATACACTGCCTCTTGCTATGACTGGATATGTGAATGTGTATATGCTTGGTGTTCTGTGATGGACTGGTGGCCCATTCAGGGTGTATTATTCCCATCTCACACCCACTGTGACTTGAATCCAGTTAAAGTGGTTACTGAAACTGAGAGAGTTTACAGAGTGGATTCTTTGAGAAGAATGTAGCCATGTCAAACACACTTACATACAGGTCTCTTGATAAAACTTACTATTCTTACTTGAATTGTTAAAAGTTCATGGCTTCATAATGAATGAAACAAAAGAAGAGTTGTTGTTAATGATTTGAAGTTGGTGGAACTTTAAGGTGACAGTTACTGTTACTTAAGAACTTACGGTTACTTAAAATATCAAATTTGCTCCGCTAACTTGAAAAGTGTCATTTTTGCAAAATCTTAAATACCAAAAAGTTCTAAATACTCATCAAGCTCTATTAATTAGATCTAATGGTAATTATTTAAGTCAAGAGTACTCAATATGTCTAATTACTTTGCGCATTAGGGTTTACAGTGTGTACATACATACATACTAGAGTGTTGTTGGTCTTTCGGCAAGGGGGTCGCCACAGCACAATACAAGCTCGATGCAGATGGTATGCCCTTTACATGTCCTTCCTGGCACAATCCTGCCATTTTATCCGGGCTTGGGAGCGGCACTGCAGCCACTCCTGTACAGTACATACTAGAGTACGGTTATAAAACAGGCGACTTGTAGCGTTGCGACCCCAATGGCCTTCCACAGTGCCTTACATTACAGAGCGGTGCGCACCATCTGCGGCGTTTTGATTTGAGAAGCGCCACTGGGACAAGGTTTCGGTAAGTGTTAAGGTGTTGTGTGTGCACAGGCATAAATTGGACATCATTCCAATAGACCAGGTTTGTACAGAAGGCATACCTGCGAGGTTCCTGGTGTGCGCATCAGCTGCGCTTGCTTTAGCATATGCGTTTTCCATTCATAAAGTGCAGGAGAATGACAGTGTGTGTGATTGTGGTAGAAAGGCCAGGGTGCGCGCGCGCGTCTGTATATATACAGTGTATATATAGATATATATATATATATATATATATATTAATGCTTGATCATGTTTAAATCCTTTTTGCACATGTGTGTTGTGTATTGTGGGTGTGAATTGTGTTATGCTCTACACCTGTCATTATGTAGCTGCACAATTCCATAGAGGTCTGTTTCTGTTGTTGTGCAGAATGAGACAAGACCCATGAGTACCTGTTTATTAAACACTGCTGCATTAGTGTTCAAGATGATTATGCATTATTATTATTATTATTATTATTATAAGATGATGATCTGATTTTGTTTGCTTGTGTTCGTTGTGTTTAATCAGGCGGGGGTTTGGGGGGGGGTTGTCAGTGGAAGGGGGTAGTTTGTTGGTGTTGCTCCCAAGTACACTTGCTCAGTGTGGAAACCCAATAGGAGGGAGGTTTGTGCACTATGGTCAGCTGAAGCACGGCGGCTAAAAATAATCCCCCTGCACTACTGTCCTGCCCGTGATTACACTGCCGTCGCGAAACAAACTTCCAGCTCTGGGAATGAAACCTTCCTAATACCACCATCTTCCAGTAAGTAGTCATGGTTATTTCGGACACTTTCACCCTTATTTCCTCCGTTCCTTTCTGGTTCGTGCTTGATCCACGTCCGGTCATTCTGTGTGCTTTGTTGTTGTTGTTGAGGCTGAGCTTAGTGGTAAAGTCTGCATGCTGGCGTTTGTGACTTTGTGACTTTGTGTTGCTCTGTCTTTGAGACGACTGATTTCCAGCTTTATTTCAATTTCACTTGTCTGATTCGCCTGAGGACGTCCGGCTGAGCTGCAACAGGCTTCGGGCCGTTAAAGGAAATCGATCACTTGGATGACCTAATGAGGGTTTTGTTTTGTTTTTAAGAATGATCAGAAATAGTCTACGTTTGAGATAAACCACTGAAGTGAAGGGCATGTGTTGTTACTCCAACTAATTCTGATCTCCAGAATGATGCGAAAGCCCATTACAATGCCTGATCATGTACTGTATGTCTGATGCTACTGTAACTACTGTAATGCTATTGCTGTTACAGTTACTACTAGTACTACTACTGCTTCCACTACAATTACTTTTAGTACTGATAATATTAATAGTACTACAATAACCATTATTACTACTGTACTACTGCAATAAATACTATGATTATAGTAATTATTAAAACTTATTATAATATCACTACAACTATGGATAATATTTCTTCTACTACTACTATAAATAATAACAACAGCAACAACAACAATTATTGCAATTAATTCTACTAGTCCTTCTAATCCCACCATCTAAGCTACTATTACTACTATCACAACTACTACAATATCATTACTATTACTATACTATTATACTATTACTACTACCACTATCACCACTGCTAGTACTACTACTACTAAAACTACTGGTTATACTAACACAACCACTACAACTCCCACTATAATTACTAATCAGATATTTCGAAGCAGAATAAACCCCTAAGCAGAATATGATTTGATATCCTCTGTGTGTATACTGTGTTACACCCACACACATATGTATATATTGCACATGTTATTTTTCAGGAGCACATATATCTTATGTTAGGCTACTAAGTAAGACTCTTCCCTTGTATGTCATGGAATTTCTTTCCAATTCAACTTCCCCAGTGGGATGTCTTGGATGGCGCTGTTTACTAATTTTAGTTAATGGTGTAACACTCTATGATTTTAACATCAAATTTCCAAACAACAATCATGTGATTTTGAGTATTGCTGATTTTTGTTTTGTATTAACCTTTATATATATAGCTGAGCTTCCTCCCAGTTGGGTGCTCTGTGTGTTCCTCCCACAGTCCAAAGACATGCAGATTAGGCTAATTGGCAACCCCAGATTGCCTCAATTGCTCCCACCACGGTCGTAAAATGGGAATAAATACAATGGTAATCACCATAGGCCTCCCTATGGTCCCTAGACGGCCTACAGGGTTTCCTAGATGGATGTAGGCTACAAATCAAAAGTTTGGACACACCATCTAATTCCATGGTCTTTCCTGAGTATTATTTCTTTCTAAGGATCATGTTATTGTCCTGCATCAAACAAAGAAAACAACTAAGGAGATTTCTAAAACCACTAAAATTGGGATAGGAACTGTAAAACACATTATGAAGACCTGGAAGAATAGTGGTGAACCATCATCTTTGAGGAAGAAAAGTGGTCGAAAAAACATCCTGAATGAGCATGATGGGAGATCATGTAAATGTTTAATGAAAAAAAAATCATAAAGAAAAACAACAGTAGAACATTTGAAAAAAGGGGATTGAGACTAAATAGCTCTGGACAATTTCACAATTTGAGTCAGATGAATGCTGGCATTGTCAATGTAAGAATACGCCCGTGCCATCTGGAAAGAAACAAACTCCATAGATGTGACACGCTGGTCATTCAATACATCCAGGTCATCAGCTGACTTAATTTTTATTGCCACATACCATGGCTGAGCCTAGACCTGAGCAATTGAAGCTACCCCAGATCATAACACTGTTGTACTGTGGACACTTTGCATGATGGGTGCATCACTTCATCCTCTTCTTACCTCTTCTCCCTCTTCCTACCCTGATGCTCCCATCACTATGGATTAGGATCAATTTAAACCCATCAGACCTTGAGTGTATTACTGCAATTTTATGATCATTGGCAAATGTGAGTGTTTTTTTTTTTTCTTCTGATTAATCTCACCAACAAGTGATGTTCTTAACTGTTTAGTTGCAATCCTGTGAGTTCTTAACATTTGTGTGTGGAAATACTTTCACTATGAAACATCTACTGTCCGTCTTTTTGCCATACATCTTTACTAAGCGTTTAAGTGATTTCAATTCATGATTTTTTCCGACCAAATTTATTCCATGAAGTTGAAGGTTCAGCACAATTTTTACAGGTTTTTAGTACATGTCTTGTACAGTTCTTAACCCATTTCCAGTCATTTCAAATCTTTTTTGGTGCTTGATGTAGGCCAGTAATTTAAGTCAACAGTTGAAATTGATTTATTGTATATATATCCCACATACAAAAAAGTTATATATATATATATATATATATATATATATATATATCAAAAGTTGAAATTGATTTATTGTTCACATTCTAGAACAATGCTAGAGATTTAGAAACTATGAAATAACATATATGGCATTAGGCAATTAAGTAACAACAAGAACAACAGTCAGTTGTTATTTTAAGACAAGAAAGTCAGCTGTTCTGGAACAAGTCTTCCAAGAAGAGTATTGCCAAGAGCATTTGCCAAAGCATCATCATCATGAAACTGGCTCTCAAAAAGACCATCCCAAGAAAGCAAGACCAAAACTCACCTCTTTGTGAAAAAAAAAAAAAAAACTGTTTGTAGCTGCTATAATGCAAGTGATAACTGGAAGTAATTTGTCTCCATGGCGCTAAACATAAGTATCAACTATTGAAAAGTGATTTGTTTTTCGTGAATAAATTAACATTTTAAACTTAACAGTCAGTATATTACTGTGATATAAAGGAATAAAACACTTTTTGTCATGTTTTCATGAGAAAATGATTTACTACAGAATTATTTCTGTTATATATCCTTTAGTCATTATAGCTGGTCCATTAACTGATTTAACAGTGCGTCCTCACACCACCATGCTTGGGATTATTTTTCAGCCCATCAATAAGTTATTCTTTACTTAATATAATAATATAGCGTTTAGTCTGTAATAACAGGGTAGGTGAATACTGTGATGAGAAAATATCAGATCTTACCTATTGACGAATCTAGTTCCCTATCTTTCAGATGTTTCTTCCACAGTCATTTTCAAATATTTTTTTTTATTGTGAAATTCCAGTGATATGTCACAGTCTGGCTAATGGCTGACACATCTCTGTTCTCTCCTTTAGCCACCTTTGGTCCAGTCAGGCAGCATGGGCTTGTCATTCTGCGGGAACGACCTCAACGACTCCTACAGCATCAGGAAAGGGGCCCTGAATAACGGCTGCTTCGTGGATGCCCTCAACCTTGTTCCACATGTCTTCTTACTCTTCATTACCTTCCCTATCCTCTTCATTGGTATGACAGTATTATACATTATTGATTAGGTGACTGTTGCATGGAAAGACCAGGACTTGTATTTTTGGAGAAGGTACATATTAGTAGAGGTTTACAGTAGAGTAGGTGTAGTGAGGTTTATTTTGTAATGGGTTACAATTGATTTGCTTTCATAAGAACATGCAGCTGTGATGTTGCTGCGGAAATAATCATTATATGGATGGTGTTTAAAACCAAAACCATTCCTTTAATCCTTACCTTAGGCTTTGGCCTATTTGGCTTTGGCTAACGTTGGATGAGCATTGTAATATGGCTGTACCGGAGCATTAATGCCGGTTAACATACATTCACCCAACAGCCGACCACATTCATGGCCCCTTTAGTTTAGAAATGTGTTGTAATATTTGGAAATATAACAGAACAGATTTATGATCTTTACCCTTTTGGCTGCTGATTATTAAAATATATATTAAATATATTATAGTATTTATTTATTTATTTATTATCTATTATGCATTTTCTTCAGCTTGGTTTAGGCTCAGGCAGGACTACTATATATTTGTTACAGGAAACATGCTCTATGTACAAAATTATCTATCTCCTTGCATCTGCCCACTTTTCCCCTAGTGCCACAGAAACCCAACTCCTAAGGTGGAGCTTAAATCTATCTAAGAAGAACTTCTAGCATTTTGCATGCACTATACATATACATATTTTTTGCATTATAGTATGTACTAAAGGTGAGCAGTGAGATATTTATAGGAAACAAATTTTGCTTAGCACACTTTTTTTTTTACAACGCTGTTCACGCTTCTGATAGAATCATGCGTTGATGAGTAAATGGAAAAATCCAACAATCGGGTCTCAATGTTTAGATCTCCCAGGTTAGAAGGTCCATTTTAAAGCATATTATTAAAATTAGAGATGCTGGAATGCTCTGCTCTGTTGATCAATGCTCGTTTTATACCAAAGGGATTGAACATATAGCAGAGTCGTACCCGATGTTGTCGTTATCAGTCGTGGCTGTTGGACACACTACACAATAGGGATGGGAATCACCAGGGACCATCCAATATGATATAATCACGTAACCTAGGAAACCTACGTTGTTGAAAAATGATGAAAGCACAGAGGAAGCACCATTCTGTCATTGCTATTTGCTGATCAGGAAGAAAATAGGGTTTTTCTGGAGTATAAAGTATAATGATATTGAAGTAAATAATGTAGTATTGTACATTTCTTGAGTCTGCTCAAATTAAATTCGTATTTAATGGCAAATCTTTAGTTCCAGGAAAAGAAAAAATTATATAAATATGGTAATACTAAATTTATTGCTATACATTATTAATCTACATTAGATTTTTGGCTGACTCTGCATATATATATATATATGAAAATCCGTCCATCCATCCAGCTGTGGTGACCAATGTACTTATTCCCATTTGTATGGCCATGGAAGAACCTCCAGTCAACACTCAAGTGCTCATTTACACACTACTTGGAAACCCCAATCAGCCTAATCTGCATGTTTTTGGACTGTGGGAGGAATCTGGAGAACCTGGAGGAAACCCAGCAAGCACCCGGAGATTATGCAAACTCCATGCACACAGACACAACGCGGCATTCGAACCCAGGACCTGGAGGTGCAAGTCGACAGCGCGAACCACTAAGTCACCATGCTGCCATGTATGAAAATACAAGGCAAAAGGATGAGCAAATATCAAGCTTAATGCCCAAGATTTACCATAATCCATCATAAGCTAAATAAAATAGGGATAGGTTTGTGAGCACCCTCGTTTTATCACCATGACAGCATGAATCCTAAGCGTTTACATATTCAACAAGGGTTCTCGTTCCTAAAATGTTCTCGTGAAACTCGAAACTGGGTCCGGAAAACAAGATCCAAGAAGAGAGCCCAAAATAGAAATAACGTCTGTGTATGAGAGCAAACGTGTCTGTGTGTTATGCGTGTTGAATTAAGGCCAGACACTAGAGGGGTATAACCTACTTTTATCCATGAGGATAAGTGTGTTTTCATCAGCTGTGTCATTTCTGGACGCATATACAGTATGAGAGTACATTATATGGTGAAATTTTGTGGACACCTGATCGTCACATTCATTAAGTGTCCTGCAAAAAGCTCCCAACCTCAAACCCATTGAGGTCTCCTAGAACACACCAAAAACTCCTCTCCCAACTCTCAAGCACTAAATTGTCTAAAATGCCTTTGCATGCCGTAGTATTACACTTTCCCTTTATTGGATGTAATGGACCCGATCATGTGCCGCATTTGGAGTAGAAGAACTTGAGTGTCCTAAATCTGGAATTGGAATAGCATTGGTAGTGTTGTGGTCAGGGGTCGCTCAGTGGTTAAGGCATTGGACTATGGTTCGGAATGTCCCAGGTTCAAATCCCATGACTACCAAGTTGTCCCTGTTGGGCCCTTGAACAAGGCCCTTTCTACAGTACATATGAAAAGAGCTGATGTTGAAGAACCCCAGCCATTCTCATCCACCCACCAGACTACAGTGCAAACCCAATGCTAGCACATCCTCTGAAACAAATGAAGCCAACCACAATTCCGTTTTTTGACCCGTTGCTCACACCACATCACACGGCAGCTACACACTCAGAGGAGAACTTCATTGCCCTATTCCCCATACTGTATATGAGCTCACAGACAGGATAGTGGCCAAAACAGGACCTCACATCTATTGAGGTTTCTGACATGAGATTTCCTGATCTTATGGCTTCACAGTGTAAGTTGAAAAATATGAGGATGTTTCCCCTAGGTTTGCTCGTAACTTTGATAAGATTGCTGTGAGATGGCATCTATCTCGACTGCATCTGATCTTTGCCCTGTGAGATTTTTCTCAGACACCTACAATGACCTTGTAGCATTCACAGTAGCTTTCAGCCTTTCAAATATCTGCTAAAATTAATTTGGAGAAGTGCAGCCGACAGCTTCACTCCCCTGATTCGATGTGATGAAAGGTCAGAACGATGTCACAGTTTTCCTAACACACACCTTGTTTTTACGCAAGTGCACTCTTCTTTGATCTATAAAAATCAGATCAATTTAAGTCAGTCTGGATGGCAAATGCTGCATATTTATTGTGTAATGATTTGCTTTCAAAACAAAAATATATATATATATGCTCCCTGGCCCTTGTATTAGGAACACCTATGCATCTGCTCATTCATGCAAATTAAGTCAGCTGAACATGCAACTCTACAATAGTAAATTCAACTATATAGGGTGTTCGTGACAAATCAGGACTTCTCGTTAAGGAAAGGTCATTTTAAGAATGGTACAGTGATCACATTCCAGTTCCTGGGAGTCCAGCGTTTCAGACATGAAGCAGGCAGTTCGATCATGGAAAACTTTCTACATTGACAGTATCCAAGCACTAGTGAAACACTGTGATAAGTGCATTTTTCTATATCAGTTAAATTAGTCGTATTTTATTTCCTATTCAATACTTGGTGAAAAGGAATCAATAAGGATGGCAATAAGCTCATACCAGAGCTAGTTAGAAAAGAAAAATGGTGTTCAGGCATTAGCATTAGTATTCTACTAACCTCTAATTTACCCAACAGTGTGTACAGATCACATGGATCACATCCCAACGCCCACATCTGTTTTGATCGTTTCTTTTAACGTGTGTCAGCATCCACACTGGCATTAACGAGAACAGCTGCAAGCAGTGGCACCTCTATATTAGTTTGCTATTGCTGACTGCTGGGAACACACTCTATGTCAAAGCAAAGCACGTGTTTTTGTGTGAGTTACAGTTATGACCTCAGATGCAGTTAATGGCCATGGGGATTCGTTTAACCAGACGTTTAGTATCCAACAGTCTTCCACTGAGACGATACTGATTAGCCCATTCTACCGTCAATTTAAATTTTAGTTCATGCAAGTTCTCTCCGTGCTTGTTGGTCTCCTCCCAGAATCCCAGTTTTCTCCTACAGACCAAAGTCTTGCATATCAGGCTAATTAGGCTCACTTAGCAGCATCTAACAACTTTTCCAGCAGGCTTTATGTACTTTCCAGTGAACACTGACCCAAACAGTTGTTCGATTTTCTCATGTACAAGTACTGAAACATGGCGAGGGCAGTGGTAGTGGTAAACCAGACGTTTAGTATCCAACAGTCTTCCACTGAGACGATACTGATTAGCCCATTCTACCGTCAATTTAAATTTTAGTTCATGCATTCATTGCCTCTTGTCTATATTAAGGCAGTTCATTCTAACGGTTTCGTACAAACCTAAATTTCATACGAACTTAAATAATTCTTTGGGTTGTGTAAAGCTGCTTTGCGACAATGTAAATTGTTAAAAGCGCTGAACAAATAAAATAAAATTTAATTTAATTGAATTCTCCTCACTCAGTAGGATTGGCCAATATAATGATTTTACAATTTCTCCAATATCCACCATATAATCCACAGTATATGGTATATCCTGATTATTTTATGCTACCAGATTAACCAACTATTACACATTTTGCATAAATATCATGTAAATGGTAGCCCCGTCCACTTTCCCCATCCCACCTATTAGCATCGTACTTGTAATTTTTTTCAAGGTTAATGGAGAATGTTTTAAGTTCACTAAATGGGAAATAAAAATCAATCAATATATACTTGGACAAGTATGAATGTGTCAAGAGACGGCTGTAAGTTAAACAGGACTGCGCAAAGTGTTAAATGACACTAATGATGATAAATAGAAAGTGATTAAATATGCTCTTAAAGTGATTAAATCCAACTTCCATTCATATACTATAATGTATATTCGCTCCATCCAGAATCACTGTTAGAACACACTTTATTTTATTGTATTACTTAACCAGTTGTACTTTTATATGCCGCACTTGTTTATGTTATGTTTCTTCTGAAGTTGATTAAAAGTTGACTTTTTGCCGGCTCCCTGATTTAACTTCTCTTTGGTTAACTAAGGCGAGACAAATCTGGGCTTGTTTAATAGATGATAACAAAATCATTGTTGGCAACTTAGTGCCTTTTCTCATTACAATTACTGACTTGCGACAAATCCTGCGGCTTTTTGGAGGGAGATTAGCTGGAGAGTCGCCAGGACTGCCCATGAGGTTGCGGTATTACTTGCACAAGGTAGGATCTCGTCTTTATTTGCGGTCAGTAGGTTGCAGAGTTTAACCAGTGGCCATGAATGAGGTGTCCTTTGTTTTCATTGGCGGCACGGTGGCTTAGTGGTTAGCACTGTCGCCTTAAACGGTCCGGGTTTGATACCCTCCTCCAGTCTGTGTGCATGGAATTTGCATGTCCTCCCCATACTTGGTGGGTTTCCTCTGGGTAATCTAGTTCCCTCCCATAGTCCAAAGACAATAGGTAATAAGCTAATTGGTGTTCCCAAATTGCCCGCAGTGTGTGAATGAACGTGTCAGTGTGTATATGTGTGTGTGCCCTGCAATGGATTGGCACCCCGTCCAGGATGTACCCCATCTTGTGCCCTAAGTCGCCTGGCGTAGGCTTCAGACCCCCCACAACCCTGTATACAGGATAAATCGGTATAGACAATGAGTGAGTGTAAGTGATCATTAGTTACTTGTTATTCAAGATTCAAGATTCAAAGATTCACAATTCGTTATTTAAAACTTTATTAATCCCAGAGGGAAATTGCTTTGTCTTGGTTGCAGTTGCTTTGATTTATTTACTGGGAAGAAAGGAAAGGAGTCATAGATTAGACAAGCAAAAAATTAAAATAAAAGAAATAAATAGATAGATAGAAAATAGAATTAAATCTAGCACACAGTAAGTTACATAATGCACTAAAAATAATTAATATACAGATATTGCACGTAAAATGGAAATGAATGAAATTGCACAAATGGTACTGATAATCAGCTATTAGCCTTGGAACTGGCCATGTTCCAAGGCTATTAATGTTATTGTTTGCGCAGTGGCCTTGCATTGAGGGTTTGAGTTCCATCTTCGGTTTGTGTTTGTTGAGTTTGCAAGTTCTCTCCGTGCTTGTTGGTCTCCTCCCAGAATCCCAGTTTTCTCCTACAGACCAAAGTCTTGCATATCAGGCTAATTAGGCTCATTTAGCAGCATCTACTGTAACAACTTTTCCAGCAGGCTTTATGTACTTTCCAGTGAACACTGACCCAAACAGTTGTTCGATTTTCTCATGTACAAGTACTGAAACATGGCGAGGGCAGTGGTAGTGGTTAATGGTTAGTTACTGATCAGAAGGTCTCCAACACTCCAGCACTGCTGAACTACCACTGAGTGGGCTAATGAGTCACTTAACCCTGTCTGCTCCAGGGATCCGTATCATGACTCACTCTGCTTCCTTAACTTAAAATTGATGTTTTGAGGCAATAAAGTTCCTTAAGTGCTTTGAGTAAAGTCTACTCGTCTATCAGGGTTTTGCAGTGATAGCCTCTAGCAAATTTGCTATGTTAGATTCTATAGAAACTATACAGTACAGATGTGCACATGAATAGAATCCACAACACCTGCGATCAGTTCCCTATTGCACAGCTGATTATATTATTATGCCCTCTCATACTGTTGCCCTTAAACCTGAAACGTGCAAACCGGAAATATTCATTTTCTTATTATAGGCGGCAGGCTATTAAATTGCTTATCATATTTGTGTATTGTTTGTTTCGGCACCTCCTAATGATCAGTCTGATTCTATTCCTCTGAGCTTCTAATGGAAACATCTCTCCCTTCACTGTTCTTTATGTCTTATTAGGAGGAAATTCAGGGCTATTGCGGAATTTAGTGACATTTGATTAATACGTAAACACTATCCAGACAATTATATTATGTAATTAATTTACTGATTATTGTTTATGTCATTTGTATTACGTATTATTATATTTATTCAAGAACCCAGGTACAGATTGTCTCGCGTCTGGTTTGTGTGACTCATTTACAGCAGTTACTGGAAAGAGAAGAGGTTTTATGTGCGAATTTAAATATTATTATAAAACCTCAAGGAGTACTTACTGTATGAAAGCCAGTGTGGCATCTGTCAGACGTTGAGTGAGTATCTTGTATGTGTGTGTGTGTGTGTGTGTGTGTGTGTGTGCAGGTTGGGGCAGTCAGAGCTCGAAAGTGCAAATCCACCACAACACATGGCTGCACTTCCCCGGCCACAATCTACGCTGGATTCTGACCTTCACGTTACTTTTCGTGCACGTGTGCGAGATCGCCGAGGGAATCGTCTCCAACACGTATTCCCATCACACTTATAGATATAGATATACGTACACATTTACTAAAATGATGGCAGTCAAGACTTAACCAGGGATTCATATAGTATGTACAGTCTGCTAACATTGTGAATCTATATTTCCTAATAGGGAGATGAATTCGAATCATTTGCACCTTTTTCTACCCGCATTAATGGGATTCGTAGCAGCTACTACATCAGTGGTGTATTACCACAATATCGAAACCGCCAACTTCCCCAAATTACTTCTAGGTAAGTTACCACAATGATGAGGCTCCTACAAATGAGATCCAAGGAAAATATCAAAGTATCAAGTATTATGATAACATGTGTTCTTATCTACAACATTTATTATTGTGCTCGAGAAAAATTGTTAACATTCATCAATCAATCCGCAGCACTGTTCATCTACTGGGTGCTGGCGTTCAACACCAAAATCATCAAGCTGTGGCAGTTTGCTAAGGTAGGAGTAGGCATCCAGCATCTCCGCTTCTGCCTCACGGCTCTGCTTGTGGTGCTGTACGGCCTGCTTATGGCTGTCGAGATCAACGTCATACGGGTCAGGGTAGGTACAGTACATACTGGGTTGCTTTAAGTTAAAGGCTTTATTTAAAGCTAGAAAAACACATCGGATACTTATAACGGTCTGTTATGCTTACAATTGCTAAAACTCTGACATTGTAAATGGATGTCTTTCCAACATGAATCATTTAGGGGTTTTAGAATCAATGCGGTGACTACTTATACATCCTTTACATTTTTATTTGTAAATAGTGGATTTTTCCTTTCACTTTATTGTTGGATATTAGCATATGAACGTCCAAGTAGGTTAATCTTAATTTCAGGTTGTAGCAGCACAAATTGTAGAAAAGTTTATGCCAGACCTCACGTAAAGCACTGTGCTAACGTCTTAAGCCACATCTCATTTCATATTTTGCTTTTGAAGAGCCAGATTTTTTTTAAAATAGTCTTGAGAATTAGTTCTCCAGGCTTCATGAAGAACTTTTTTTGTCTCTCGTTTTCAGTCCAGTCCCTGTACATGAGCAGTTTCAGAGGAATGTCTATTTGCTTGTTAAGCCACACAGTGACCTATGAATCATTCAAGTATAAAAAGCATCCAACCTAAGGCATGAACCAGTGAGAAACAGGTGCAGATGATGACAGATGATCAGGCTGGTGATTAGTATACTGCTGATAGTGAACGCTGAGTGGTCGGAACAGACGAGAGGGGAAATGAGGCTGCTGCTGATGCTGTTACATAAACAGCGAAATTTTTTAATTGTATCTTTAGGCACTTTGCAGCCTGCTGCAGTAAAACATTTGCTCCCATATCTTTAATTTAAGTTAATATGAGGAAATGAGATGTGGCTGAATAATTTTTCCAACTTTACCGCTTTAGATGTCACTAAACCAATGTGGCTTGTTCCCTAAAAAAAGTTTGACACCACTGGTTTAACAGAATTAAATAATCTAAGAGAAAGACATGCTTATTTGAACATTAATACTTGCAATTAAAATACTTCCCCAAATATTTACAGTGTCGTGGTTGCCACCTTTCCCTGCAGAAATATGTGTTCTATACTAACCCTCAGCGGGTGAAGCCGCCAGAGGACCTGCAGGATCTGGGTGTACGCTTCCTCCAGCCTTTCGTGAACCTGCTCTCCAAGGCCACATACTGGTGGATGAACCCGCTGATAATGGGTGCTCACAAGAGGCCCATCGAGCTGAAGAAGATTGGCAAGCTGCCCATCGCCATGAGGGCTGTGACCAATTACATGCGCCTCAGGGATGCTTATGAAGAGCGGAGAGTGAGTGGAGATGGTTTAAACCTGTAACAATAAAGTGTTGTACCTGTGTAAGTCCTCAATATGAAAACTGAATTGTTGCAAGATCTTGGGATAACTTTTCCTAATCAAATGGCTATGCTCTCTGAGTCAAATTTATGGGCTACAACCGTACAAATTAATTTAAAAAGCAAATATGGCAGAAATATGTTTGTTATGTGTGTGTCCGTGTGTTTTTGACCGCAGGAGAATGCAGAGGAACTGGAAAAGACGCCATCCATATGGAGGTCCATGTATCGCGCGTTCGGTCGGCCCATCCTTCTTAGCAGCACCTTCCGCTACATGGCTGACCTTCTGGGATTTGCTGGACCACTTTGCATTTCCGGAATTGTAGAGAACCTGAACCAGGAAAATAGAACTGAAGACTTTAACATGACCAAGGTGTGTTGGTCTGGTATCTTTGGAGTGTATTTAGAGGTGTGTGTGTAAAGTCAAGTGTATTGAGAAATAGCCTAAGCTTATGCTTAAGTCAGTTTTTTGGCTGAGCCTTTCAGATTAAGACCAAGCACAGTATTAGCAACACTTTTACTTCTACTTACTCGTGCATTTATCAAGTCATTCACTAATATAGCAGCAGCACAATGCATTAAATCATGGAGCTACAGGTCAGCAGATTCAGGTAATATTGGTTTCATGGACATGACTATAAGTTCAGTATGCTTCAGTGGCCTTCAGTGACCATATCTGAATCCAGTAGATGAATACACCATGGTGATGTGGGAGATCGGGGGATTTACAGCATGAAGTATTAGTATAACCCTAAGCAGTATTAGTGTAGAACAGCTAGAAAAGTTTCGGTTGAGAAATTTGATTGGACGAGAGGCATACCATGCGTGGTGCTAATTGAGTGCAACAACACTGGGATGTTTAACTATATACGCTAGCTGGCCATTTATCGCCATTTGGGATTTAACCCCAAAACCTGGAAATTATCTGAAGTATTGATACTTTATCAATTAAAAATATAAAGTCAAAGTTTCTCAGGACTGTCCACCACTTTCATGATTTATTCTCCTCACCTTTTGGCTACATAATTCTGGTAAAGCTACTTTCATCCCTGTTAATTACACTAACTGCCAGGTGCTAACTTTCAGTTGCCAGCTTTGGCAGTCAAGGTTAGTTACTGTAGTTCGGCCAGTCGTGGAAGGATAACTGCTTAAATAAAGAAACAAATCATAATCTAATCTAATCTAATCTAATCTAATCTAATCTAATCTAATGATAGTCGAAATTGTTGCATAAAAGCAAAATCATACTTTGGGTCCTGTTTTTTGGCAGTACTTGGGTTCTCCCTTGAGCCTATAACAGCATCATACTGTAGCAGTGCTGATATTCAGAACAGCAGCACTCCCCTTCATGTTCTCTTGAAATATAGTATAAGGTACTGTAGTGCAACATACAGTAGTGTAGCGGCATGGTGGCTTAGTGGTTAGCACTGTCGTCTTTCTCCTCCAGGGTTGGCGGTAATGGAGGAAATTTCACCTCTGTTCTGTGTGTGGATTTTGCATGTTTTCCCTGTGCTTGGTGGCTTTCTTCTGGGTATTCCAGTTTCCTCTCACGAATGTCCAAAGACATGCACAATAGGTTGATTGACATTTCAAGGAGTTAAGTGCCTCAAGGCCTCTGGGATAAGCTCCAGGCCCCCACGACCCAACACGGGATACGCCGTATAGATAATCAATGTATAGTATAGTACAGAGTAATCATGTAATTCATACCAGATTCGTCTGGAGCAGAAGTATTTGAAGCAGGGGTTTTTTTTCAAGTGTGTCTCAACCACTGCCTTTAAACATAAAGCCTTGGCATTAAGCCTGAAAGCCTAAGGCAAGATAAAGGCAAGACATAAATGCAATTTTAAAATTGAGATGAAAATAAAAAAGGACCAATGCAGTCATATGAGGATGAGAGAGGATGGCATGCACTGAATGAGAGGATGGCATGCACTGAAATAAACATCCAAGAGTGTAGTATATTGTTAACGGCCAAATACTCGTAGAACCCTGACCTCGATCCTACTAAACACCTTTGTGATGAACTGAAAAAAGAAAAACCTTTTATCCAGACATGCTGGAAATTTCACACAAATTCATGATCAGCTCTAAATATTTTTGTGATGTCTGAGGACCGAGTAGCTCGAATTCAGAATTATAATGCATAGTATTAGATATGGCTTTGTGTAGGTGTGTAAGAGACATATAAGAATTATATGAATAATAACCCTGAAGTTAAGTCTTTGCATGGATCTGTGAATAATACCTATAAATCATTCTATGAGGTGTAATGTAACATACACAGATCCATCCAAAGGCTTAACTTCTGGGTTAACAGCATAAGCTGAGCTTAAATCTAGGTAAGAAATCTGTGAGTAGAAATATTGCTTGGAAAAATTTACAATATTTTTTTAACGATTTAAATAAAGACACAGTGAGGTACTATACTGTATATGTACACCGATTGGCATGCAAGATATAGCCAAAGAAAGGGTAAAGCTAAAACAGAGATCAGCCACAAAGGTTCTCCTACAGGACACTCCAGGTCACTAGATTTATTATTAGCCTAGGATGATACCAAATCTTTAACGGCTGTCATCATAATTTACATGCAAAAAAAATTATTGTGTGCACAACATCTGCAAAAGCCCTTAAAAATATGACACCTATCCAAACCCAGATGAACTCAGAGACAATCCACATTCCAGTTTGTCCCCTGTGCCGGTTAAGTGAGATATGATCTTAATGGAATAACATAAAGGGACATATCTTTCTGTATCTCTCCGTCAGGTCCAGCCTCGTTTTTCGCAATTAACAAATCAAATGAGCTCAGCGGCTGATTCAATTATCAGGAGTCCTGCCATTCCGCGTCGTGATTCACCTCTGACATCATAGCCGCGGTCGTAGGAAAAGTCACAGACGCGTTGCCAAGGTCACAACACCAGCCGTGGAAACATCTACTTTGACGTTTTCTCACCATTCCAGTTATCATCATATCAGACAACGCCTGTAATAGGTTTATTAGATAATAAAGCAGTACGTGTGGAACAGAGACAAGAGATGACATCACTGCATGAGTTACTGAATGAATATTATAGTTTAAGTGCCTGTAGCTGTTTAAAGGTGAAGACAAGGTTAAACTTGTTTAAGGTAGCAGGAGTCGAATAGAGAACAGACGCGCATATCTGTGTGACCTGGAACATTCTACATTCGCATCCCACCCACTCGCACGCGCACTGATTTCTGCTAATGACAAAACAGCACAAAGACCTGATTTTTATGGGTGCCGTTAACTGAATATCTTTCCATATTTGAAGATGTGGTGTGTGTTTGTGGAGTACTGATTTTTCCGTCAAACACTCCCGTGTTAGTGCTTTGCTTAAACTATTTGTCCCTCTGCTTTGTACTGTGTTTTGTTCTCTATCTTTGCATAGTTGATTCTGTTCCGATGATGACTTGGTGAACATTCTACATTGAGGATTTTTATTTGATGTTTGTGCATTATTAGTTCTTGTTTGGACCTCTTGTGTCTTGTGCCTGTAAGGTAGAGGATCTACCATTTGGCGTCTACTTCATGTCCTCCACGGAGCTCTTCAAAAAGGCGTACGTCCTGGCTGTGCTTCTCTTCCTGGCTCTGGTGCTCCAGCGCACCTTTTTACAAGCCTCCTACTACGTCACTATAGAAACAGGCATCAACCTACGCGGAGCACTGTTGGTAGGTTAATAGTGTGTTCGGTTACACTGACATTAAGGAGAAGGACTTTAGGAAACAGCTAGCTTAAGAGATACAAAATCACGTATACTGATGAGGCTTAAGCTAAAATGTAAATGTTTGAGGCTGATGAGGCTTAAGCTAAAATGTAAATATGTTTCATCTGAGATTTTGTAAGGCTCTCTCTATGACCTCTTGTGGAAATCCTGAAGCACTCTGTTATTAGTGTGCAATTGACAGTAAATCTATTTTCCCAGGCAATGATCTACAACAAGATTTTGCGTCTCTCCACCTCCAACATGTCTATGGGAGAGATGACACTGGGACAGATCAACAATTTGGTGGCAATTGAGACCAACCAGCTGATGTGGTTCCTGTTTCTGTGCCCGAACTTGTGGGCAATGCCTGTTCAAGTGAGCGAAGTGCTTTTATCTTTTATTTTTATCTGTAAAGTGTCCTCATGGAAACCAGAGAGAATGAAATGTCTTTTAAACCACTACAAGTTTAAATTGAATTAAATTGGTACTATGCACATGGACACCAATCAGCCATCACTGTAACACCAAAAAACATAGATACAATTGCATTGTTTATCAATTATATACCAGTAAACCAGTGGTGACAGGATCATGGGTACCCGTGATTCACCCTTGCCCATGGGAAGAAAAGTCCACTCTGGTGCTAATGAAGGACAAATTGGGAAAGGAAATAAATAGATGCCAGCCACGATAGAAAGGCACCAAAACACCTAGTATATCACAGCCCATCTCGCAGTGGACCCAGCAGGCAAAGAGCCCAAGACCGCCGACCCGGCCTTTAAAATCAATCAATCGAGCTCCCAATCAGACCAATCGAGGTCCCATGAGACACTCCAGACAAACAGGTCTTGTCCACAACCCACACAACCAACGTCCTGGTACCAGATACCACAGCACCCCCGAAAGTTCTTGTATAGTCAATTCCCCAAGGGGCCAGAGCTGCCCCAAATGGCGCCAGGGGACCTACACAATACTGGGCATATTGGGTTGTTTTTTTGTTTGTTTTTGTGTAGTTACAATGTTATGGCTGAACGGTGTACTTAACTACTTAATTTAAAAGTAGGAAATGAAAGTTATGAAATATAAACTGGATTTATCGTTGGTTCTGTAATGTCATATATAATTAACATAATATTGGGTATGCCAACATTTTGTTTCTTTTGGTTAACAAATTGCAACAACTGTATCACAGCTATTGTCATAGTTACATTTAATTCACATTTTGTTAGACCTACAGTAGGTCGAGTAGAGGTACTGTATAGTTAGAGTAGGTTCACTCTCAACGAGAGAAACATTCAGACAGTTTATGGGCACTGGCAAATACGAAGTGTGATTATTCATTGTTTCCATGAGGGGGTTTCTTGTGTAAACCAGTTAAAGGTGAACATCTTTTCAGTGCGGTTGGGAATGAATCACATTCAGATCTCACACGGTCACGCTTATTTAAGCAAAATACTGGGGATTCCAGACACTATACATATATATATATATATATATATATATATATATATTTTTTTTTTTTTTTTATAGCATTTTATAGCATTACTGGACAGGAGCAGTTTTGAAGCTCACCAGTGGGCAACCCCAGTTTGTCACTATATTGAGAAGATCTGACTCCGTATAGACCCTGTTTAATCCATAAATGGGCAAATGGGTAGAAAAAAACTGCGGTGGTTGTTGATTGGAGCCTTGGTTACCATAAGCTAGCTAGCTTAGCTTTAGCTCAGTTAAAATGCTAAAGGTAGCCAATGTAAATTTATATTCAGATGTTTCTTTACATTTAATTTAACTCCGTCATCCATACCCTACACGCTGTCCCATGCCAAATCTTCAATTTTTTAACTTCAAAAGTTAAAATAAAACAATTCCAGTTAGCTGTTTAGCGAAAGTGCTGTATAGCAGACAGCTAGCAGTTAAATAAACAAATTATTTTCTTATGCCCACACATCAGTTTAGCTCGAATCCTTTGAGTTCTCATCACGTTTGGTGTACAGAAATGGTCTTACATTCACTATTAAACATAGCTCTGGTGTAAGTGTTTAAATGATCTCCATTAATTATTGTTTTGATCACATTTCTTCCACAAAGTTGCGGGTTCAGCTATATCCTTTCAGGTTATTATAAAGTGTTGAATAACCCAGTTCCAGTAATATTTACCTCCTTAGTTGGTGTCTTTGCTTGATGCAGCCCAATAATTTGGCCTTCTGAAATGGTGATAGTGTATGGCATGTGTGTACATACTTCATGTTGACTACTTATGTGGCTGTCTCATCCTCATTTAGATCATTATGGGCGTCATCCTGCTGTATTACTTGTTGGGGTCCAGTGCGCTCATCGGTGCACTGGTCATCGTGCTGCTGGCCCCCATCCAGTACCTCATCGCCACCAAACTGGCCGACACACAGAAAAACACACTGGTAACTCTTCTTCTTTGGTCTGTACACATCTGTTGTATCAGGCATGTCTATACTGATTTATACATGCTGATGAAATCATATGAATGTCCTTGTTTGAACACCCTTGAACACTCAGGACTACTCAACAGACCGTCTGAAAAAAACCACCGAGATCCTGAAGGGCATAAAGCTGCTGAAGTTGTATGCCTGGGAGAAAATTTTCTGTGATAGTGTCCTCGAAAGCAGGAACAAGGAACTCACTAGCCTCAGGACGTTTGCATTTTATACATCCATGTCTAGTAAGCATGATTGGAATCTCATTCTTATCACAATATGGTACAGGTTTTGTAAAAATACGAAATGTCTACAGCATCTTTTTCCTTTCTTTTCAGTCTTTATGAATGCAGCCATCCCTATTGCTGCTGTTTTAGTGGTAAGACAGGAGACCTACCTTAAATACCTTAAATACCCTATTAAATGAAGTATTAATTTTTAAGTGGTAAATGTGATTTCTTTCAGACCTTTGTCACTCATGCATATATCAGTGAACCTGAGGACAAGCTGAGTCCAGCCCAGGCATTCGCATCTCTGGCTCTCTTCCACATCCTGGTCACGCCGCTCTTCCTGCTCTCCACTGTAGTACGATTCGCGGTTAAGGCCCTGGTCAGGTACAAAGTCTGTTTCACAACACACTCTTTCATCACCTAAGAAAATCAGAAACAAAATTTAGGTCCCTATACTGTCTACGCTAGTATAATTTGCAGAGATGGGGAAAACGATCGATTCGGTTATGAATCATGATTCTTTTGTGTGGCAATTTGTGTATCTCCAAACTGGCTCCAAAATTTATTTTTTTACATTTATAATACAGATGCACCCGTCGATAAGCGAGTGAGTGGAATTTGCTGGGTTTCAGCTTGATCAGCCTCGGATGTAACTGATTCCTGCCGAGTGCATGAGTTTCTGAGTGGTGCAACAGAAGAGCGGTTTCTATGGCATTACGTTATCAAAAGTCACACATGAAAAAAAATCCGATCAACCTTTTTCTCCAAACTCTGCAAGTGAATTAGTCTCGAAACCCAATCAGTATACACACACCAGTCTCCGAACACCGTGAGAGCAAATTTAAGGCATGTTAGGCAGTAAAACGTCACAGTTTCTTTATAACCTTTACCATTTTAGTTAATTGAATTTTAAGTTGGCGGCATGTGGGTGTAGTGGTTAGCACTGTCGCCTTGCACCTCCAGGGTCCGGATTTGATTTCTGGCCAGGTTCGATTCCAGTCTCTGTGTGCATGGAGTTTGCATGTTCTTCCCATGCTTGGTGGGTTTCCTCCAGGTACTCCAGTTTCCTCCCACAGTCCAAAGATGTGCCAGTTAGGTTAATTGGCGTTCCCAAATTGGCTGTAGTGTGAGTGTGTGTATGTGTGTGCCTTGTGATGGATTGGCACCCTGTCCAGGGTGTACCCCGCCTTGTGCCCTAAGTCTCCTGGGATAGGCTCCTGGACCCCTCTGAATACAGGATTAAGCGGTATAGATGATGATGATGATGATGATGATGATGATGATGATGTTAAAATCTTGTATTTGAAGTTATTTTGTATTGTTTAAATGCTGCTCTTGAATTTTAAGTGAGTTATAAGGATGATGTTATAAGGAATGGACTACATTTACTCATAAATCATTACTCATATTCAATTCCTGTTCAAAAAACCTGTTGAACCTGTTGAACCTAAGGTATAAAATGTTCAGTTTATGATAACCGTTTTTAAAAGGTTCAAGTTCATAAAATCTTACAAAAATCTGAAGAAAAAAAACAATAACATTAAATTGGGATATTTACTGTACAGAACTTACAGAATTGCAATATAAATTGAATCAGCAACTAGGTATCGTAATAATATCGTATCGGGTGGTCCCTGGTGATTTGCGTCGCTAGTAATTTGTGATTGAAAATGCTTGCAAACCATGACTGATTTCCCCCTAGAGCTTTACTGTACATCCATCCAAAGTGAACCAAAAAGCTAGAGATAAGGACCTTGGTGTTACCCTTGATGTTGTTCTGTCATTTTACACTAGATAATCTTTACTTGAAAGATCTGAGAATCTTAGCTCATTTCGTTGCAGAAGATATTTTTTAAATTACCCGAAAACTCTGGAATAGCGTTTAAAGAGCACATTAGAAACATGCTCTTTGATCATGCTGATGGTCCTTTTCCTTTTTTTTCCCTACAGTGTTCAGAAGCTGGGCGAGTTCTTGCAGAGTGAAGAGATCGGTGATGACAGCTGGAGAAATGGAGACATGCCGGCTTACGAGCCCTACAAGAAATCCTCTGGGGGGGTAAGTACACATAAATAAAATACTCAGTTATGGATGAATGCAGAATAGGGAAAAATGTGATCTCGGTGACTTTGAGCATGGCATGACATAAATGCTGGTTTGGGTATTTTAGAAACTGCTGATCTTCTGGGATTTCTATGAACAGAAGTCTTTTAGTGTTTACATAAAAGCCGGCTAGCGAGTTGCATTTCTATAGGCGGAAATGCCTTCTTGATGATATTGGAGAACTGCCAGAGTGATTTTGAGCTTAAGGATGGTTACTATCTCTCAAAGCATCTCAGAACGCATAAGCTGAAGACCATTCCACATTCAGGGCTAAACTAGAAGCGGTGGTGTTGATATCTCCAGAGTTGTCCAGAGTCCAGAGTTGTAACGGGAGACTGTCAGGGTGGGAGAAATCCTTAGGTATCACAATTACTGACGAGCCTGCATTTAGCCTCCATTTTGCCAACATAACGTAATGCTCAATGAGATGTGGTAGAGATTAATGAATTTGAGACACTCCTACGTCCCCCTGGTGGACTCTCCTCTTCAGAGACGTCCAAAGAACTGCTACTTCTCCATGCGCTCGGTTAATGTATTTTTAAAATAACATCCTTGAACTATAGTATATGAACTAGTCTCTAGTGAGATAGTATAAGAATGCCATTTTGATGTTAAGTCGCGCTGGATAATGTTCCTGGAGCTTCATGATGCCATGAGTACTAATAAAGTTCCCAGGGTGTTTCAAAAGCTTTCAAAAGCTCTACTTGTGTCTTGCTGACCATAGATCATTATTATAGCAAACTCCAGGCACTTATGTTTATATATATATAAAACCATTTTCCAGTCTTAGGCAGCAATATACCAATATATATTGCCTAAGGGTGAACCAAATTCTAGGACTCACTGTACACAAGAGAAATAAATAGAGCTCTATGGTATTTATTTAGATTGCCAAATAAAACATGCTTTTTTAAATTGTATGTTTACTGTAAAACATCCTGAGTTTTTCATGTTGCAACCCCCTCACCCCACCCCCCCTCTCCCACCCCTTCATATGTCCCTGCAGACGAAGGTGATAAATAGGAAGCAGCCGCTCCGTTATCAGATGGATAACTACGATCAGCCGATTCGCAGGCAGCTGCGCCCCACCGAGACCGAGGACGTCGCCGTGAAGGTCAGGGATCAGCAGCCTCCACAGAGCCCCATCAGCTCAGATTCTCAGGCCCTGCTCACACACCACACACTCACAGAGCACATCCTGCTACTGAATTACGAGAGCGCTCCGCAGGGTCTGCTTGTTCTCATCTCGGCTGCTTATAACCTCTGTCCCATGTACGTGTCACGTCTGACACGTACAGGGTTGGACGGGGATATATGTTCTCACATTTGGAAAAAAATATTTTGTTATGTAATATCACCCGGTGAAGTGAAACTTTAAAAGGGAAAATGAAAGGAGAATTATTTGATATACAGTATATATACTTATATATATATACTTATGTATACTGTATACATAACTATGTAAATGAATAGAAGTTGCTCTGAGATTAATTGGTTTTGGTTAGATTTTCTTCATCATAACCACAGCCAGAAATATGTCTGAAATTCTCGTGAGAAGAATTTAGTAGTCATTTGTTTTATAGTTTGTTTTATTTGGTTGTTCTTCTGGCTTAGGGTCCCTGTAGGGTCCATTTCCTTGAAGCCTCCCTATGGGCCAAACTAGCCTCCTAACTAATGAACTCAATAACAACAAATCCACATAATGCACTGGACCTGACTCTCTGACCCATGTCACATCCGCTCACTCGCTCACTCCTCCTCCTTGTCTCCCATTCTCGAGCGCCGCTCCCAGCTGCTTTCGATTGTCCGTTTTGCCCTTTTCCCACTGACTCTCAGGCCTGTCGATTTGACCCATGCACGGCTTATTTTTTGATGGATAGGAACATTATTGAAAGTGTAAATAAACATTTTGTTCCCAAAAGCCTCTGTCATAGTGAGGTAGTTTGCATGGATGGACATAAGGGCCAGGCGTGGGTTAAATCGCTCATCTTCCTCTTTACAGTTATTATCAGCTTATGTGTTGCGGTTTCTCTTCGTCCAGGTGAACAACGGATGCTTCACATGGGGGAGCAACATGTCGACCCTGTCTGACATCAACATCCGCATTCACTCAGGTAAAGGTGAAACGAAGCATCCCTGGTTCAGTGTCGGGTTCATGGAAAACGTGATCATTACATTTCCTGATTTGACACTGGATTTGTCCTACTGTATGCAGGTCAGCTAACCATGATCGTCGGCCAGGTGGGTTGTGGGAAATCCTCGCTTCTATTAGCCATGCTGGGCGAGATGCAGAACATCAGTGGGAAAGTCTACTGGAGCAAGTAAGGCAAATCAAACTGACCATGTTATCTAACAGAGTTTGAGGAATGTACAAGTTGGGTTCAAGTCAAACCAGGACTTTTAAAGGCGTTCAAGAATAGAACACAGTTTCCTGTATGAGAGTAAAAACGTCCTTTATTTCTCTATACTGTATGATCCCCTGATACACTAATGCACTCATCCCAGTGCTTCACTAGTGCTTGGACAAGAATTTTTTCTCGCTATGCTGGAGCCATGACCAGACTGTCTGAAACACTGGCCTCCCAGGAACTCCTTTAATGGCGTGAGGTCAGGACTGTACAGAGAGGTACATAGCAGTAACTCCCAGCCAAGTTCTCGTAATGTGCAAGTGGTGTTCGTGAATGATTGTATGTGCAGTTCTCACAGGCAGTGCGTCTCTTGTGCAAATAAATGTTCGCTAAATGTTCACTGGAACGGCTGCAGTGGTCGCCGAACCACCTCCTTCTTTAAAATAAACCGTTGTCACCGTTAGAATGTTTTACCACGGTTTTTGTATTATTGTACTCTACTTGAAGTCTTCTATAAATCTCAATCAATTTTTACGCCTTCATTCACAAGTCCCGGTTTGACTCGAACACCTCTTATATGTCTTAATATCCAGTGCTAATCAAAGTTTTTAAAGCAAACTTTTCACACTCATTTTTTTTTACCTCAGTTTGTGTGTGGGTAGTGAGTGCATATAGAATATATGTACATATACAGGTGTGTGTGTGTGTGTGTGTGTGTGTGTGTGTTCCATCTTGATTGCTGTGCTCTGTACAGTAGGATGGAATGAAAGCTTTCTTCTTTCTTGCATGCATTTTATGTGTGCTTGTGTACAGTATTTCCACTCCCGTTTGTTTCTCAGCGTAACAGCTTATCGGTCCACCTCAACTCTATGTGATCATTCTGTCCCATTCGGTGATTATTACTAACACTGTTGGTGTTCTGTTTTGTTTCCCGTTACTGGTAAGAATGCTCATGCCTCCATCTTTCAGTCCATACTGGAGATGGTCTCTGATTAGCATTTGCCAAGTTCAACAGTGTGACACAAAGTCTGTAAGTCTGCCATGTGCTCTTCTCGTGCTGCATTACATCACCTAACTTCCTGTTTTTTACTCAGATTATGATCTCATGTAGTGAAAAACAAGCTTGTAATTTATGTGCATGCACGTTCAGCCTGTTTTGATCCAGATTTTAGTCAAGCAGTGCTTAATTTCTGTCTCTCATGCTGTCGCATATCCTTCAGCCTTTATTTTTATAATGCGATTTTGTAATTCTGCGAAGACAATGACAAGCGCAGTCTAAAAATATCACTATAGTCGTTACGGATCAGAGAGAAGATGAGAGTGTCATTGTCCTTGCAGAGCATTCTGTATCCCACTGGGCCGGCCGCTAACTGCCTTCACGTGTGTTCTGTCTCTCTCTGTGTCTTCCTTCAATGCTGCACTCAATCAGGCTTCCTGATTGTGAGATGCTCCATGATGGCTGCCTAAGGTATTCAAATATAAAGATGTTGACACACACGTGAGCACACACACACAGACTTTCCTGATTATCCTTCCCTTCCCTTACTGTCATCATGTACAACTGAATGAATGATGCTGATTTGAAGACAAGTTGTTGTGTGTGTTCATATGGAGATGCGTGCTTGCTTTAAGAAAGTAAGAACAAAATCAGCTAAAAGCCTACTGAGATATTTTTTTTTCCTCAGTCAGAGAGCATGAAGATGTGTTTGATTGCGAATCTTTAAATTTCTAACTTCTAAGCTTCTAATTTCCATGACTCACAAAACGATGTTTTGACCCCTGACAACAGCGAGTATGATGCAGATTTTTCCCACGAAGGACGGAGGTATTTATTTGCAAAGTTGTATAACAGAAGTGCAGTGGTCCATCCATCAACGCATTCGTGTATCTAACCATCCATTCCTTCGATGAAAATGTTCATCATGATATGATGTGTGATGGTTTGTACTGTACTGTGCATTAAAATGTCGGGAGTCTTTGAAACAGAAATGAAAGTTTTTTTTTTCAACTTGAAGATTGTTTTTGGATTCATTTGGCAGATTTCAAATCGTTTATAAAATGAGGAACCAATGCCACAGTTAATTTGGTATTTTTTTGTACAGTATACAATAATCTGTATTCGCCTACCAATGGATTACCACTTCTCTCATAGCTTTCTCAAATCATATCTAAGCAATGTCATAGGGTGTCATTTAGGATATGAAATCTTCCCTAGAATTCCTGTCCTTTTGAACCAACACAGAACCTGCAGGAACTCTCCAAGAAGATTCCAGGGACAGATGGCCATTGACAAACTGGAAATCCCAAACGAAATTGGATAATAAAGTAATATCACACTATAGGGAGTGCTGTTATACTGAATATCAGCATTACTGTAAATTTGGTCATAGGCACAATCAGTTCATCAGGACCGCAGTTCTACAAACACCATTTATTATCAGCAGATTATTGTAATTTTACAGTAATTTGGCTCTGCCTACAACTATCCTTTCAGGATTGGCGGAACTGGCTAACCCCAAATGACGGAGCTGGTGACTGACAGTTAATGTAATTAACAGGGTTAAAAGTAGTTTTATATTCTTCCCAGTACTACTGTATTTAGCCAAAAGGTGGACAGTCCTGTAAGTCTTGTGAATTTCTCTTTATTCCTCATGTATTCCTCTTTAGCAAATCATCTTCGATAACTTCTAGGTTCCAGGGTTAAATCCCAAATTAGATTAGAATAGATGGAAAGCTAGTGGACTATGTAGGGTGCACAGCCCCTAGGTCCACACTTCCTTTGATCAAGGATTAGAGAGTGATTTGGAATTCAGCCTTGTGTTAGAAGCTAGTTAGCTTTGTAGCTCACCTCAGGCGTGAGCAGAACAACACAGAAGCTTTAGAAGGGATTTCAAAGGGTGTTTCAGTGTTTAAGGCGACATAATATTATCAGATGTGTTTTTCTTGCTGAAAGTGCTTCCGTGACTGGTTTTGAATGTGGCTTTTGTGTTCTGGATTAATTTGGCAGATTTAAAATCTCTTATAAAATGAGCTCCCTATGCTACAGTTAATTGGTACTTGTAGCAGCTGCCCTCCCCTCTTTCCAGTACTGAGGACCAACCTATTGTCACCCTTGCTGGCGAAAGACAGTAGAACACATGTGATGCAGAGTGATACAAATAGTTCAATGTCCCAGTGCGGTTATGCTCTGTATCGCTATTTGTGGAATACCTCATGTCCAATCAGGTTACTCGGTGGGAACAGTGCCTCTCGTGGTTATCCAGTGTTCTCTGAGTCAGAGTTAAATGTGTCACTAGTGTAACTCTTTATGGGTCTCACCAGTTCAAGTCTCTGTGCAACATTCTTAAGTGGCTCGTACAGTTCCTGCGAGTTTAATAATGATATATGTATATATTTTTATTGTCTTCTGTACTGTGTTATATTTCTTGCAATAGTTTTTCAATATGTTTTTCCTTCCTTAATCAGATAACGTGGATAAAACAAAAGTTTTATCCAACTACTGTACATGATTGATAACTCTCTAATTATTTGATTAATGCTATTGATGTTTTGATTAGTTATTGTAGGCCTAAAGAATATTTCATAATTAATTTTGCAAGCGATAAGATATGAACAGACGAATGCTTTACTATAAAGTAAAGTGTTTAAGACACAGAAATACTGCGTTTTTCTTTTTTTTTAAGTTTCTTTTAACTTATTATTAACTTATTCACTTGAATTAGTTATACTATGGCCAATATTTTAAAACAGTTTTTAGGAACTGTTACAGTGAATATTACAGCGAATACTGAATATTAAATGAATAAAAAAATAAAAGCCTGGTCTGCTTCTTCAGACACTGTCAGTGACCTGACTCCCTGCATTTTTGAAATCATCATTAACATGTGGATTTTTTTTTCTCATTTTTTTTTAACGCTTGGTGTGTTGTTGTCATGATTGTGTTATAATAGAGCCATTGTTCACTTTTATGTAATCTTTATTTCTTCTTACAGTAAAAACAGGTACTCGGTGGCATACGCAGCTCAGAAGTCTTGGCTGCTAAATGCTACTGTAGAAGAGAACATCACATTCGGCAGTCCCTTCAACAAGCAGAGGTGAGCACTGCCTTCTAAAAGAAAAACATCACAGGTTGTTACATGAGCAACATTGTTGATGCTTTCTATTTATTTCGTTAACATATTGCATGAAGAATAAAGAATCTTGTTGACTGACCAAAACACAGTATTAGTATAAATTAGTTTTTAAATGTATTTATTTATTTATTTATTTAGTATTGATACTAAAATTGGTGTAAGCTTCTAGAAGCAAATGACCTGTAACAATTTTTACTTAAATTAAAGCATTAAATTAAGGATTTTTTCCCCCACTAACAACAGTGGTTTTGTTTAAATGCTCCAAATCGGCCATAAAACATAGAAAACTATAGTGTATTCAGTTAAAATTATTTTTGTAATCTCCCCAACAATTAGTGTTAAATTGTTAAAAAGCAAAAAATCTGTAGTGTCCGTAACCATGTCAGATTTATGTTGCAATATCTTAACAATTGTCTTTTCATGTGAAATCTAAATTGGCCAGGTTTCATCTGAATGACAGTTAAGATCATTGTAAAATTTGAATTAAAAAAAGTAACAGACACTACATAAAAGGGCATGAAACTGTATTTAGCTAATGTGTTTCTTTTTATCTGGTAAAAATATAAATGTGTAAAAAAAAACAAAAGCAAAAAACGAAGCAAAGACAGCGAGAAAATCATTAAGTATTATGAAACATGGTGTTACGTATATGACTGTCTGAAAATTCACTTTTTGTCACCTAGATGAGACCAGGTTTTGGCCGTGTGCATTTGTTTGGCTAGAAGAAATATAATTCCGTTCTTCTGTTTTGATCTTACAGATACAAGGCAGTGATTGACGCTTGCTCGCTGCAGCCAGATATCGATATCCTTCCTTTCGGGGATCAGACTGAAATTGGAGAAAGGGTAAGAGTTTGCAAAGTTAGCAAGGATACATTATTTTTGAAGTCCGGTTCATTTTCATTTAATATATGAAATCGGGTGCTGTAGCTTTGCTAGCCAGATCATGTGGCGGTGCTGAATATCAAGCTTGGCATATCAAAAATAATGGATACAAATGGTTACCCTCCTATTTACTTGTTATTTAATTGTTGGATTTGTTTGTGTGTGATGCTGCTCAGGGAATAAATCTCAGTGGAGGACAGAGACAGAGGATCTGTGTGGCCAGAGCTCTGTATCAGAACACCAACATTGTTTTTCTGGTAGGAAACGAGATACACACATGAGTACTGTACTTAGAAAGTCATCAGAACTTTACTTATATGCTTGTGCTGATCTGGGAAAACTCATAGGTTTAAAAAGGAAGAAAAAAAAATCCCAAACTAGATTTTTCTATATATCACATAAATTAACTCATCTTGAGACACCCCTCATTTCATCATATTTTGTTTTCAAAGAGCCAGACTTTCTTTCCTTTTTGTTTTTGAGAATGGTTCTGATTAGTATACTGGTGATGCTGAATGCTGATTGGTTGGAACAGACGAGAGGGGAAATGAGGTTGCTGCTGAGGTTGTTACATAAGCATCCAAATTTCAAGTTGTATCTTCATTTACATTGCAGCTTTTTGCCTTAAAATACATTTGTTCCTATTTCGTTAATTGAATCAAAATTATTTCATTTATTATTATTTATATGAAGAAATGACATGTGGCTCGGTACTAATGCACAGTACTGTATATATATATATATATATATATATATATATAAACATGTTTTTCTCTCATATAACCTAAGAAACAGTTACGTTTGTGTCCCCCGGTAGGACGACCCATTTTCTGCCCTGGACATCCATCTAAGTGACCATCTCATGCAGGAGGGCATCCTCAAGTTCCTGCAAGACGATAAGCGCACCGTGGTCCTAGTTACACACAAACTTCAGTACCTCATTCACGCAGACTGGGTCAGTGTCGATGGCGTGTGAGAAATATTCTTCCAGCTCAGTGACTTGCTTGACACTATTATCCTGCTCGGTAACAAAGTGTAATGAGATGGAAAGAATATCTACTGAAGCATTTACAAGACAAAAGATATCATGTTGAGTTACAGCAGGACTGGAACTGCTTTTTATTCGTTAAGGTATTCCCCTGGGTTGTTCATGAGATTTTGTTGCTTGATAGATCATAGCTATGAAGGATGGCTCTGTGTTGAGAGAGGGGACGCTGAAGGACATCCAGACACATGACGTGGCGCTCTACGAACACTGGAAGACTCTCATGAACAGGCAGGACCAAGAACTAGAGAAGGTCAGGTTAAGTCTCTCTTCTATCCCATGCATCCCATCATACGGACACCTCGCATCTTTATTTCTTTATTTTTTTCTGGCTGTGGGATTGCACAAAACTGACGTCACTGCTGATCTTGATGCGTTCCAGGACACAGAAATTGAGAGTCAGACTACTCTTGAGAGGAAAACACTGAGAAGAGCTTTCTATTCAAGAGATGCCAAGAACCAAGTTGATGATGAAGATGAAGGTATGTTCTTTCCCCATACGCTTTGTTTTTTTTTTTCACCGTGACAAAAAGCTAAAACTACCTTTCACAGAAGAGCAAGAGGAAGAAGAGGAGGACGACAACATGTCCACTACAACCAGCCGGCGTTCGAAAATCCCCTGGAGGGTTTGCTGGTGTTATTTATCCTCTGGAGGATTTCTCTTGGTTTTCATGATGATCACCTCCAAGCTGGCCAAGCACTCTGTCATGGTGGCCATTGATTACTGGTTGGCAGCATGGACCTCGTCATGCCCAAATAATATCAGCGATTTCGTCAATAACGCCAATGCCACCAACAATAACGCCAATGCCACCAACTACACTCAGGAGTACAGGGCCAGGCAGAGTGCCGAGGTGAGGTGAACCAATGACTGGATACAATAAGGAAAACGTTATTTAAAAGATGTGCATTTGTGTATTGTTTCTTTTTTTCCCCGCAGCATCAAACCTATTTGCCAGTCTTCATTATTCTGTGTGGAGCAGGAATAGTCCTCTGTCTCATCACATCCCTGACTGTTGAGTTTTTGGGCCTTGCTGCTGCTAGTAATCTGCATCATAACTTACTCAACAAGATCATTCATGCTCCTCTCAGGTACACACATTGTGTGTGTGTATATATGTTTTTTTTTATTTTATTTTTTTTATTTATTTATTTTTTATTGAAACAGTAAATAGTTATTTGCTTGAGAAAGCTGCATGCTGCTTATTGATAAAGTTACTGTAGAATAGGAAAATAAAGAAATGTGTCTTTCTCCGCTACTATAATACAAGGTGTGTTCAAGTCAAACAGGGACTTTTCATTGTGCAGAATAATGGAACACTTTTTTTATGAGAGTAAAAAAACTCCCTTTATCTCTCTACATAATCCCCTGCTACACTAAAGTACTTATCCCAGTGTTTCACTAGTGCTTAGATACCATCAAGGTAGAACATTTCCTCAGGATCCCAGAGCCATGATCAGACTGCCTGCTTCACGTCTGAAACGCCGGCCTCCCTGGAACTCCTTTAATGCCCCAAACATGTGGAAAAGGCTTGGAGCGAGGTCAGGACTGTACAGGGGGTTTTGGGGGTGGCGCAGGTGGTGACAATAACTCCCAGCCAAGTTCCTTTACCATGCCGGTTGGTGTCGGTAAATTATTCAGTTCCCACAGACAGATGCGTCTCTTCCTCAAGTTATCTGTCCATCAGGTGATCCACTTGGTGAATGTTCACGGGAACATCTGCAGGGGGGGGGTCTGAGCCACCAGGGCTGAGTTTGTCATTCATGTACATATGGTTTTCAATAAAACGAGAAATGTCTAATTACTTTGCCATCTAACAATAATCATCATATTTTTCCTTCTTATTTCTGCCCCCTGTCAGATTCTTTGACGTTACCCCACTTGGTCAAATTCTCAACCGTTTCTCTGCAGATACCAACATTATTGATCAGGTGAGAAACGACCAGCAGGTCTTCTACACTATATATTTTTATTCTACTGTGGCCTTTATATTATTTATTCCACTTAAGAAGTAATTCTCACTTTCTAGTGCTGCTCGTAATTTCTTCTTTTGTGTGTGTTTGTGTGTGTGTGTTTCTCCTTCACACACCTGATCTCCGTGCAGCACATTCCTCCAACACTGGAGTCTCTCACTCGATCCACTCTCCTTTGTCTCTCGGCCATCGGCATCATCGCTTTCGTTACACCGGCATTCCTCGTTGCCCTGGTGCCCCTCGGCGTGGCCTTCTATTTCATCCAGAAGTACTTCCGGGTTGCATCGAGGTGAGTACTGATGTAGCAAGTCGGACGTCAGTGTTAAGAAAAAGTTTTGCACTGTTTTTACCTTCCCCTCTGTGTTGCTTTGTTCGCCTCATCTGACACAGAGATCTGCAGGACCTAGATGACTCCACTCAGCTTCCTTTGCTCTGCCATTTTTCAGAGACTGCAGAAGGCCTCACCACCATACGAGCATTCAGGTCAGTGTTCGGGAACCTTTTTTCAGATTAAAATGTAGACCTTATACTTCTCAGATTTTCACCAAGAGACCTCACTACCTCCATGTGTGATACATATGAGACAGGTTATTAGCAAGGAATAAAAAAAAACCCTTTATGGATGATGCCACGAATCAACCGTGACTTATGGTCTTGTTGGATTTACATAGCTCTAATGGATTTACCGCTCTCGGTTTTGCTACTTTTTACGACAGAGTTGATGAGAAAAGTATCCGCTAGTTCTGTTTCAAGCAGGTAATCGTTCCTCCCTCAGGCACGAAGCACGCTTCAGGCAGAGAATGCTGGACCTGACTGACACCAACAACATAGCATACCTCTTCCTCTCTGCTGCCAACCGGTGGCTAGAAGTCAGAACGGTAAGTCCAGATCAATAAGCAGATTACAAACCAGAACTAAGCAGGTGTTTAGTTAATATTGATAATCTCAGAGGATTTAATAAGAAATTGTCAAGGCATTGTTTTTCTTTCCCCATTTAGGATTATTTGGGTGCAGTTATCGTCCTGACAGCTGCAGTAGCGGCCATCTGGATGTCTTCTTACGGAGTTCAGCCCGGACTGGTTGGACTCGGCCTAACATACGCCCTCACAGTGAGACGCAGCATAAACTTGTTCCATTATTCCATGACTAATACACCATGGGTTATAATAATAAGACTAATTTTAGACCTGCTCTATGTTGATTAATATTGTTAAGAAACAGCAACATGCATCAGTCAGTCATAACATAATGACCACCTGCCTAGATATTGAGTACCTCCCCTCTTTGCCACCAAAACAGTAATGTGTTTTGAACCTTTCTATTGGAACCAGCATTAACCTCTTCATCAACTTGATCTGCACTAGTGCTTCTGTTGGATCGGACTACACATGCTAGCTTTCGCTTCCCATGTGCATCAGTGAGCCTTGGCCACCCATGACCTTGTCTCTAGTCCAGCGGTTTTCCATCCTTGGATCACTTTTGGTATGTCCTGACCACTGCACACCAGGAGCATCCCTCAAAACCAGCTTGGCCAGTTTGGGAGCTTATTCTTGCCCATTTTTTCTGCTTTCAACACATCAACTTCAGGGAAAAACGGTTGACTTGAATCCTGATATACAGTATTCCAGCCACCATTTAAACGAGACATTGGAAATGTAGCTACAGTGAGAAGGGCAGAATTGTAATGGCTGGCCAATTGGGTCAGAGCAACTCTAAAACTGCAGTTGTTGTGGCATGTTCCTGATCTGCAGTGGTCAGTGATCCAAAAAAGTGATCCAAGAAAGGAAAACCTGGTGAACTGGAGACAGGGTTCATGGGTGGACAGGGCTTACTGATGCACATGGGGAGTGAAGGCTGGCCAGTGTAGTCTGATCCAATAGAAGAGCTGCTGTAGTTGAAATTGAGGAAAAGGTTAATGCTGGTTTCAATAGAAAGTGTCGGAGCACACAGGTCATTACTGTTTAGGTGATAATCGCTGATCAGTGTACGGTACATATCAGCACAACTAACAGGCACACACAGCACACAACTTAAAAATTTGTTTTAACTATTAGGTTTAAAAAAAAATCAGTGTAATAAAATTCTGAATAAAAAAATCAGTTTAACTTATAACACTGTTTAAGGTTATACTATTTTTCAAAAGCCACTCGAACTTGATATAATTGATTCTGGATGTGAAACTGTATGACAACAGAGCAGTACTTGTAGCACAGCGACCGGCATCCATAGAAGGAACATGTTGTGTCTTCACAGCATCTTTGATTTCAGGAGCATCCAAAAAAGGTTCTGCAATGGCCTCTGTCCGCTATCATGCACTTAAGTAGTTGAGTGGGATTTAACAATAATGTGCAGCCTGTGGCAAATATGCTGGTTACACTGGAATGATTTCTTTAGGTTAACAGGATGACAAAACTGAATGTAGTGTTAAATAATAATAATAACAATAATAATAATAATAATAATAATAATAATAAAAAAACTGAACAAGTTCCCCTCTGAGTTAAATATAAAAATGATATGGAAGTGGAACTTTTTATTAAAAGTATCATATTAATAGTTTATATACAGTAGACATACAATATACAGTATAAGTAGTGTAATACTTAACTAGTCTACACAATCCATTGATGAGTTCTTATTCCTCATTCATACTTGTTGCAGGTGACTAATTATCTGAACTGGGTTGTGAGGAACCTGGCAGATCTGGAGGTCCAGATGGCAGCGGTGAAGAAGGTTAATAGTTTCCTGAGCACAGAGTCAGAGAACTATGAGGGTTCCATAGGTAAAAACTGTGTGTCTTATTATGACTAGCGTGTGCTTGTTATGATTCAAGGTATGACCAGAATGTCAAAACAATTTCATCATATCAGTGCGTGAACTTGATGAACCCGTTCAGTAATGTTACAGTAAGTCTGTTTGAATCAAACTTCTCAGTTATTAAGAGTATAAGCATGTACTTATGAGCATGTCTAGTAGCGTATAAAAGACTGACTCTTAATCAAAGAAAGCGTACAGTACGAGAACTGTTGCCTAATTCTAGATGCGGAACAAGGCATCCTGACCCCAGGCACAGAAAACCCCAGATTTCCTGTTTCCTGTTGTATTATCAGCATGTGGGAATGTGTGAAACATTTCCCAATCAGACGATTTCCAGTCGGCATATGCCGTTTACTCTGCCTTCCTAGCAAATGTAAACATTTGACTCTGGGGAGGGACGGAGGGTTGAGTCTGGAGGACAAGGAGGGGGATGCTACAGCAGGAGCATGTCTGGATCGTCGGTGATAGCTCGTTACACGGCCAAAGAAAGTCCTTGTCTATCCACGTCCTCCTCCTCCTCAGTGACGCAATGGAAAAATGACCGACTCGATATCAGCAAAAGAGAATAAACTCTGGAATCTGGACCCAGAGACCCATTGTGACTTCTAAAAGCGTTTACTGGTCATCACTTGTCATCTGTTGTATTTTTTTTTTCTGTCTGCTGGAATGATTCAGCCGAAGCAGCGATACCCAATAACTAGTTTGCGTTATTCCAGAGAACATTGCAAACCTTACCTACTGTAGAACTAAACTATGCTGGGTAAAGTAAGCAGTCTTAAGATTCTTAAATTTTTTTATTTATGTTTAGATAGCGCTCTGTGCTAGCACTTGGAATTCATTCATTTTTTTTAATTTTTTTTTTTATAAGCATGAGTCTCTGCGTATTTTATCATATCTTCTTGTAAACACTGTTCAAAGAAAAGCCTCAGCAGAAGTGGAGTGACATCATTTAAAAGTTTACATAAGCCACGGTTTCCTTACTCCCTATACATTTAACCATAAATCTGTAACATAATAACATAGTAAGTCTTTTGACAGGCGATACCTCACAGGACTCTGTCCATGTGTCCTCTTTTTGGTCACAGATGTCTCCCAGGTTCCAGAGGACTGGCCCCAGCATGGTGAAATTAAGATCCAGGACTTGTGCGTGAGATATGACCCCATACTCAAACCTGTTCTTAAACATGTCAATGCTTTCGTCAACCCTGGCCAGAAGGTATGTACTGTATGTTTATATTATCGACAAGGTGTAATGGTCCAAAATGATTTGAGATGCTGTTCTACCTTACTACAATTTTACTCCAAAACATTAGTATTCACATTTAAGGCTTAAGCTTTCTATGTAATGTTAACTGATCATTTATCGAGCCCCTAATGATAAAAGACAATGAATGAAGAAAAAAAAAATTGTTATGTAAATAGTTATTTATATTGTAAAACTCTAAAATTGCACAAAAATCTGAGTGGTTTATATACATTAATATACAGCCATTCTTTGATCGCTAGACAATGATTAACTACAGAACCAAGTAATTCTCATAATTCACAAAAATCTTGAAAATAAATTAAATGAATGTATTTTACACCTAAACTAGAAGAGATTTAATAATTAATAAATAAATATAAAATAAAAATAGATTTTTCTGTAGTGGTTAGCACTGTCGCCTTGCACCTCCAGGATCCGGGTTCGATTCCCATCCCTGTGTGTATGGAGTTTGCATGTTCAAAAACCTGCAGATTAGGCTAACTGGTGTTCCCAAATTGCCTGTAGTGTGTGAATGAGTGTGTGTATGTGTATGTGTGTGTGCCTTGCGATGGATTGGCACCATATCCAGGGTGTATCTCCTGGGATAGGCTTCAGACCCTCCGTGACTCTGAATATAGGATAAAGTGGTATAGACGATGAGTGACCTTAAAATAAAAAATAAATTATATTACATTTACACCTGCATCCAGTGGCTGGGATTTGGGCATTGGGAGGGAACTGAACCTGTGGTCTTCTGCATGGCAGGCGAGAAACCTACCACAGAGCCACCAATGCCCCTAATAAATAAACATTGAATGTGTGCAAATTGAACTGTGCCAAACTACACTCAAAACACAAGGATTTATGTCTCGCCTTCATGAGCTATAGGTTTCTAACCAATAAAAATCTACAGTTATTTCTCTTTCTTTCTTTCTTTTTTTTACATTTACTGCATTTAGCAGACACCTTTATCCAGAGACAGTTACTGTACATTTTTATGTAGTAGTCCAATGCGTTAACCATGTGGCATTTCCTCTCCTCCTAGGTCGTTTAATAAGTGGCTCAGTACTGATGTTACCATGGTGATGTCACAAACACTATTTTTAGTTATATTAACATAGATACCCCAAATGAGTTCTTAGGTATAAAGACACATGTTGGTTACAGTGTTGAAATTGTGACACAAGATTCCGCGGTCACTTGGAATTAAAGTGACATGTTAACAAAATGAACTCCACTTCATCACCCAGCTGGCACTTTTGTCACAACAGTGTTTATTTCTTCATGTCTCTGCCATCCACAGCTTCGCTTTTCTCATAAGTCACTTGACGTTGATCGGTCCCATGCCTCAGTTATACAGTATATCTTTGTGCCATGTATAAAACACTTAACCCTGTTGACGTGTCCCGGTGTGCAGGCAATAGGCAAGCATATTATTTACACAAAGCTCTTTCTGGTTTATAACAACAGTCTGGAAAATGAAAGACGGCGTCTTTATAAAGACAGCACACAGTACCAGTGTTTTGTCTGTCCCTGTCTCACGCTGTCGCTCTTTCTTTCCCCTCAGGTGGGCATTTGTGGGAGGACAGGCAGTGGAAAGTCTTCTCTGTCTCTGGCCTTTTTCAATATGGTGGACGTTTTTGAAGGTGAAGCCTGCTCGTATTTCTTTCCTAGTGTCTTTCGGTAGGGCTTTCTTCCGGAGGGAAGTGAAGTGCACTGTCATTTCGAGTATGACATAATTCTTTTAATAAGTGGATGGGATCTGAGAGCTGAGAGCACCTATATAAGATTTCCTGATAAATGTGCTTTCGTCTCCTTAGGAAGGAAAATAGCTCTAGAAAAAAAAGCATTCAGGATTGCTTTTATTTCTTCTTCAGACTCGCTCTGACTGACTCTTTACCAAGCTCCAGAAACATCTCGGGCTAGTCTTTTGCTTCCTTTGTTTATACTGCACTGCTTATGGTTTGTGTCACGTTGACAAGCAGCAATGATGCCACGTCGAGCCATTAGCTTTTAGAGCACTCGGGTACTGCAGATGAGTCTTGCTGAGTCATTTTTATACATTACATTCAGTCCAGGTCATACTCGCTTTGATTTAAGCTTTTGTTCTGTACTTTTTTATTCGCATTAATAAGCGACATTTATGATTTGTATCAAATTTCCAAGCACTACAAAATCATAATCAAAGTATGAGTTTAATGTATTTTTTATGACAACTCAACCAACATATTACTGATACAGTATATCGCGAACAGGTTGCTGAGGTTGGAACCACCAGGCAGGAGGTCTAGAGGAAGAACCAAAGAGGAGGTTTTTGGATGTAGTGAGAGACGACATGAAGTTAATTGGTGTGAAAGAAAAGGATGCAGAGGATAGGGTTAGATGGAGGCAGATGATTTGCTGGGGCGACCACTGAAAGGGAACAGCCCAAAGACAAAGAAGAAGAACCATCATAATATTTATACTTACAGGGATTGGACAATGAAACTGAAACGCCTGGTTTTAGACCACAGTAATTCATTAGTATGGAGTAGGGCCTCCTTTTACAGATACAATACAGCATCGCTTCTTCTTGGGAATGATAGATACAAGTCCTGCAGAGTGGCAAGAGAGACTTTGAGCCATTCTTCTTGCAGAATAGTGGCCAGGTCACTACGTCATACTGGTGGAGGAAAACGTTTCCTGACTCGCTCCTCCAAAACACCCCAAAGTGGCTCAATGATGTTTGGATCTGGTGACTGTACAGGCCATGGGAGATGTTCAACTTCACGTTCATGTTCATCAGACCACTCTGTCATCAGTCTTGCTGTGTGTATTGGTGCATTATCATCCTGATACATGGCACCGCCTTCAGGATACAATGTTTGAACCATTGGGTGCACATGGGCCTCCAGAATGGTTTGGTAGTCCTTGGCAGTGACGCGCCCATCTAGCACAAGTATTGGTCCTAGGGAATGCCATGATATAGCAGCCCAAACCATCACTGATCCACCCCCATGCTTCACTCTGGGCATGCAACAGTGTGGGTGGTACACTTCTTTGGGGCTTCTCCACACCGTAACTCTCCCAGATGTGCTAAAGACAGTGAAAGTGAACTCATCTGAAAACAATAAATGTTTCACATTGTCCACACCCCAAGATTTTCGCTGCTGGCAGCATTGAAACCGATGCTTGGTATTGGGACGAGTGACCAAAGGTTTGTCTATAGGCGCCTGTCCATGTACATTGACCCTGTGGAGCTCCAGATGAACAGTTTTGGGTGAAAAGAGGAGAGTTGAGGTGCACATTTAATTCTGCAGTGAGTTGGGCAGCTGTGGTTTTATGTTTTTTGGATAGAATCTGGGTTAGCACCCGGACAGCCCTTTCAGACAGCTTCCTCTTGCGTCCACAGTTACTCTTGTTGGATGTGGTTTGTCCTTCTTGGTGGTGTGCTGACATTACCCTGGATACCGTGGTGCTTGAGGCATCACAAAGTCACAGATGCGCCAGAGAGACGCACACCAACATTTGGCCTCTTTGGAACTCTGATATGTCACCCATAATGTTGTGTACATTACAATATTTGAAGCAAAACTGTGCTATTACTCTGCCAATTAAACCTTCACACTCTGCTCTTACTTGTGGAATGTGTAATCAATGAAGATTGGCCACCAGGCTGGTCACATTTAGCCATGAAACCTCCAACACTAAATTGGCCAGTGTTTCAGTTTCATTGTCCAACACCCTGTATTCACCCAATGTGACAAAACTGTATATAGTTTTATATAGATAGGGATTTATAGCTCTTTGCAAAATCACAAAATTCACACTGATATGTCCTCAACAATTTTGACATAACACTTTGGCATTTGTGCTTTTATCACCCTTGCGACCGACAAAAAAAACATGCACAAAATGTTCTTTATCAGTTAAAAAAAAAAACTTGTTTTTCTCAAAACTAACACAAGAGTTATCTCATTTTGCTGTCAAACTGTTCGACTTGTAATTAGGTGTTCAAAGTTTATGCGATTATTTGATAGGTACATTATTTAAGTTGGCTTTTCAGCAGGTCAGTGATGATAAGATTCATGATGTAGCCAAATCCCAAAATACATACCCAATCAATGTTTGAGCCTGACCAGCACTTAATGAAAGGTCTTAAACTTGAGACTGAATAAGCAGACACTCACAGTGTGTCCATATAAAGCTAAATTGAGAAGTGTGAATGATGTAACATTACATCTTTCCAACTTTCCACTGCAAAGTTGGATCCTGCAGAAGCAGAATGATGCTTCAGTATTATCTCTCCAGATTCTGTCGGTTATGATTAAATGTACTCTGACTCTCTAAGTTGCTCTGCTAACAAAATGAACTGTTTTCCTTCCTTTGCCATTACTCATTCACTATATACAGATTGTATTGAAGTTCATAGGTTAAAGAGCTGTTATAATAGTTTTACAGTTTGAGGAAATAAATTAAATAAATAAATAAATGCAACTTTGCGTAATAAAAGAACAACAGTTTAACGGAAGTTGTGTTGATTTTTAATTTTCTTTATTTCTTTTAATCAGGAAAGATCGTTATTGATGGCATCGATATCTGTAAACTGCCTCTTCAGACGCTGAGATCCAGGATGTCCATCATTCTACAGGATCCAGTACTGTTCAGTGGCTCCATCCGGTATGAACACAAACATACACACACACACACACAAACACACACACACACACACAGAAAAAGATTTACACACTTCTTTCTCCCTTTCTGCTTCTCAAATAGACAATACCAAATGAATAAACATGAGCTTCCTCATCATTTAAAAGAAAGAGCCATGGTTAGAGGACTTATATATATATATAAAATCATCTTCTACACTAATGCACTTATTCATACCATCAAGGATATCATAAAGGTAGAATGTTTTCTCAGTACACAGTAGCCAGGATCTGACCTCCTGTATCATGTCTGAAACCCTGGCAATGACTCCCAGCCGAGTTCCTGTAATGTGCAAGTGGTGTTGGTGAATGATTGTGTGCACAGTTCTCACAGACATATGCGTCTCTTCTGCAAGTGTAATGTAATGTAATGACAATCCCAAGCGAGGTGCCTCGACTGCAATGACTGCAGTGGGCTCCGAGGCACCTTGCTTGGGATTGTCATTCACGGGCATACAGCCGTCTTTAAAATTTTTACATCATTCAAATGGTTTACTTCGGCTACGAGTCTTGTCATCGTACTATGCTTGAAGTCTTTTGTACTGTAAATGTAAGTTGGTTTTAGACCTTCATTCACAAGTAATTTCATCAAGTCCTGGTTTGGCTTGAACGCCCATCATTTTACATTAAGGCGTTTGGCAGATGCACTTATCCGGAACAATTTACATTTTTATCTCATTATACTGTCCATCTGAGCAGTTGAGGGTTAAGGGCCTGACTCAAGAGCCCAACAGTGGCAACTTAGTGGTGCTGGGGTTTGAACCTGGAACCTTCCGAACTGTAGGCCAGTGCTTTAATCATTGAGATTTACTTTAGACCATGATGATTATTAGGAATCTTTATCTTTTTTTTGGAATCTTGTACTGAAATCTGCACTCTATCATTCTCTGCTCAGGCTCGTTTTATTGACATTCAGCCAACCAAGCATTTAAGGATACCCAAAGTGCCTCACTATCATTCCTTTCCATCGCTGGTTTTTAATAAAAAGTGATGGTGGCTAATATCACTGATAGCTTGTTAGTCCCTGGAGGTTTGGTGTTAATATAGCCTAGGCTGGGTTTGGACTGCAGTGATGAGCCCAGGATGCCATGGCAGGCCTTTCACAAAGCATTCAGTGGGAACGGCTGTTCAGTGATAAAGAGAGAAATGCCTGGTAGAAAGAGTTTTCCCTAGTGCTCTTCAGGAACAGGAGGTCAGTGGAGTGAATCCAGACTCATTGCCATTGCCTCTTATGGTCATGCAGTGTCTCTCTTTCCAGCACTAGATACTGCATACTGCAATTTTTTTTGCCTGGTATGGATGTGTAGCTTGTCTGATTCTTGTTTTGTATTGCTTGTACGTGTATGTCTTCAGTTTTAACCTGGACCCAGAATGCACCTGCACTGACGACCGGCTTTGGGAGGCGCTGGAAATCGCCCAGCTAAAGAATATGGTCAAAGCACTCCCAGGAGGACTGGGTATGACAATAATGTTCAACGAATTTATAAGATTTTCCTATTAAACTGACCCCGCATGAATGTTTAAAATGGAAAGTTACCGCACGCTAGTGAATACTGATGTTCTAATAGCCTATAAATATACACAGTTTTATTACAGCTATATTAATAGCCCTTGTGGTGATAGATAATATTCGTTGACATGAAAAAACAACAACATCTAAAACCTTTAAAACCTCTACAGATGCAGTGGTAACTGAAGGAGGAGAGAACTTCAGCGTAGGCCAGAGGCAACTCTTCTGCCTCGCCAGAGCCTTCGTACGTAAGAGCAGCATCCTTATCATGGATGAGGCCACGGCGTCCATCGACATGGCAACGGTAAGAAAAAGAAGAATCTCCCCGCACTGTTTCTCAACCAAGTATACAAATCTACCAAGGCAGCGAAGTCTGTTTTCCTTATAACGTTTTATAGTTCCAATTAAAAGCACCGTTCAGTACATTTGTTTTAGTTTTTTTTGGCTTTGGACTGCAGGCTTTAATAACCACTGAATGTTCTTCATCAAACGGTTTACATGGACTCACATTTTCAGCTGGCAATCAAGGACACTCAGCGTATGCTTTCTTTCACAGGAGAACATTCTACAGAAGGTTGTGATGACAGCGTTTGCCGACCGCACCGTCGTCACCATAGCAGTGAGTTCGCTTTATATTATACATACTGTATACTATATACTATATACTATAGCTGCTGTACTGTACATAGGTTGGTCGTGAAAATCCTGGAGTTATGATCAGAAATAGATGCTCACAGGGTAGTTTGTACTTACTTCTTTTTTTTCCCTTGTGCTCGGCACAATGACGTAAAGGTTTCTGTTTGCATTCCAATGGGTCCTTTTTATAGAAGATTACAGAGTCAAAAAAGCATCAAAAAAGCAAGCTTATTTTGCACTAAATGTGCTTATTTTTAGAACAAGGTATTAGACACAGTACACAGTTGGGATAAATAAAAAAAGAAATCAGTTCACCTTTTCAAATGCAAAATGAGCTGAAAACTTTCCATTACTTTTCCTAGCTGCCATTTTTTCTATCCTCATCCACTTTCTTATTTTCTTTCTCTCTCTCTCTCTCTCTCTCTCTCTCTCTCTCTCTCTCATTGTCTGTACTCTTCCCCTCTCTTCCCTCCTGTTTCTTTTTCTTCTTTCCTGTCTGTTTTTGTGCGGCACAGCATCTGGTCTCCTCCATAGTGGAGGCGGAGCAGGTGCTAGTCTTTTCCGCTGGGATTCTGGTGGAGTGCGACAGCGCTGCGAACCTGTTAGCGCAGGAGGACAGCCTGTTCAGCACCCTAGTGCGCACACACAAGTAACCCCACCACTGGCTATGCCCACAGCCCCCCGTCCCGGCACCCTGGTTGGTAATCATATGACTTTTCTGTGTGCCATTTCAGACTAATTCCAAGCCCCTTTTGGACCTGCTTATTCTTATAAGTTCGTATGATCCAGGGGCCTTAGATCATGTGGAGTAATTGGCGCTATACAGAACAATCTTCTCTGTACAGTAACTCTGTAGATTGTTACTCTTTCGGACATACAGTAGATGTGCTCATATCTAGAGTACTTATGTATATTTATTTGTCCATACTCGTGTTTGCCTGTGTGTGTGTGTATGTGTGTGTGTGTATGTGTGTGTATGTGTGTGTGTGTGTGTGTGTGTGTGTGTGTGTGTGTGTGTGTGTGTGTGTGTGTGTGTGTGTGTGTGTGTGTGTGTGTGTGTGTGTGTGTGTTCCGCCACAGCACCGGGTTCACACTATCCTGACGGCTGATCTCGTGATCGTTATGAAGAGAGGGAACATACTCGAGTACGGGAGACCAGAGGAGCTGATGGAGCAGGAGGACGGCATATTCGCCTCCTTCGTCAAAGCAGACATGTAGACACACTATTCATCACTACACACCTCCACACACACGTACACACACACACACACACACACACACACACACACACACACACACACACACGCACACACACACAGCTGACGTACAGTACAAGGAAGGAAGAAATTAGTTATTTCTTATTTTATAAACAGGCCGATTTTCCACCCTGCCTGTTCCTTTAACATTTCAAACAATTTACATTATATCCTTGCAGTATTTTAATTTTAAATCTTCTTATTATTTTTTCGGTTCATGATTCTTTAATTTTTCATATTATGTTAATGATACATGTGTGTTAATGTGAGAAATAGCATCTATACAGTATATAATGGAAAAACTGGTACTGACACTGTACACGGTTGTCAGCACATTTGGGAGCTGACGCGACCTGTCTGTCTAATGTGCATTGCTGAATTTTACTCTGGAGACTTCTAGCACCACAGAGGCACTTATACTATGCAAAATGTTTTTATATATATATATATATATATCCATCAAGACATTATATATCCTGTATCATTTGCCCTGTTGTAATGAAGTAATAATTTGAGTAAGAACTTGTGCTTCCTGCGGATGGCCAGACCACAGAAAATATTTTATTTACAACACAGGGCTGTAATGTATTTCTGTTCACCTCTCTTATGTTTGTCTTTGCTTTTAGTCTCTCTGGCGTCTATGTTCCACACGAACAGAGAATGATTTCTAGCTGAGACCTTTTGCCTGGCCTAGCTCCTTTCTGTCTGTTCTTTTTTCCCCCTTAAGACTGGATGCAGACTTGTCTACCTATATTTTTCTGTACGATGTACTGTACTATTTTCTGTGGTGATTATATTTAGGAAGAATCTAAACTTGGTTAACATAATACTGACAAATTATGATTTTTCTCAGACCAGGGGCATGGTTTAAACAGGATCATCAATAGTTTACATTTCTTCGCTGGGTCCCAACCTTCTTGAACTGTTCAACCCTTCATTGTTCCTCTTAGTCTTCCAAACTTTTTGACTTTTAAAGTTGTAAATATTCACATTTACACAATTCTATTGCTGCACAGTACTGACCTTAATTAATAATAGTGTCCTGGAGCACTTTATGGTCCATCATTTGACTTTTAAACATAGCATTATGGGTTTTTCATACACCCAAGGACTGAAGGGTCTACCATGATCATACAAATGGGAATAAATCAAATGGTCACCATTGGCACGGTCCCTAGTTGGAATACAGAGGTTCCTAGATGGATGGATGGATGGATGGATGGATGGATGGATGGAGCCTAGGCTTACAAACGTTGCAGAGTGAAAGCGAAGGTTTCGACTATGTTGATTTGAATGCATAGTGGATCGAGAAGTGAGCACCAGCTGTCATCTGTACAAGACCTGGTGACAAGCATTCCAAGACATTTGTTATAGTAGTAGTTTTGGCTCAATCTAATGTGATAAGTCTCTGGATTTATACACATCAGAGCCCAGACTCTATTAAGGTCCTTAGACAGTAATTGTACACATTGATAAGCCACTGTAAGCCTAGGCAGGCCTGCAGATGACATGGAACACTCTCAGAGTTTTCAATTTTACGCATGCCAAATGCACTGCTACTCACTTAGCCAAGCCAGGGATTACTTTAAAATAACCATTGTATCTTTTCTGACTGCTCCTCGTCCAATGTGGAGAAGATTCTCTCAGCCATCTTTAATGTGTATGGGCTTCTATGCACCTAACACTTGACTACTGTTAATCTACAGATAGTAACACCATCCCTCCCTTACAGACAGGAGGGCCAGTTATGCTCTCTCTTGGACTCTCAGACATGGATGGCTGGGCGAACGCTTGCATCCCTTAGGAGTTATATAAAAGAGGCCATCTGCATAACCCTGGGACAGTTGTCTCTGGGCAGGGCTCCACTTAACACCTACTCACAATGCCATCCTAACATCTTTAGCCCAGCTGCGTCACACCAATTCACACCTCTATATTCCAATAACTGTTATGTGATGGTAACTCTATAAACCTTGGGCAGAGTTTTTTTTTTTTCTTTCATTTTTTCATATTTTTTTTATTATTATTATCTTAAAGCATAATATTTAGTAACGACTATGACTTCTCATACCTATTGAGAAACACTGGGAACTTGACAGATCGTCGAGGGTTTAACAGGTTTCATGACGTCATAAATGTGAATCATTACAGAGGTTTAAATATCAGATGTTTTTTCCCACCATGTCAGTAGAACCGATGAGCAATGAAACTTGATTATAACACAAGTCCAGCTGTTCTGCTTTATTCCCATTAGACATAAACTTGAAATTAAACTTTGCTAAGTTTGGCCAAGTGAACTTTTATATCTCTTCTCTGGATCCTTTTACAGCCAGCAGAGTTTTTATAGAGCGTGGTTTCTTCTTTATCAGACAAATCACACCCCCTTTGCTTTGGCTGTAATATTTATCATACAGCGGTACTGTATGCCAATGTCTGCCAAGACTAATGGCATGTACATGTTGTGATATGAGCACTGCTTTCTCCACAGCAAGGACAAATGAATATTTATACAGTATGTATTTTCATACGATGCACCATGTCGTGCACAATCCCAGTGGTATGCAATATTTCTTATTTCTTATCAGCATTTTGTGCTGAATTGTCTTAATGTACATATGTAATTACTGTTAGCAGCATACACCGTTAACACTATATTGTGTGCCTACCTTTTTTTCTTCTGTTTTTTTTTTTTTTTTTTACAAATGAATAAAAGCTGGAGTGAAGCCATTGTGTATTTGTGTCATTTCCTAATTTTACATGGTAAAAGCTGAAAGCCTCGTATATCAAAATCAGAGCGGGATAACTGATAGAACCTAAAGACTAAACGAAGGAAAATAACAATATTACTGAATCATATTATAAATAAAGCTATTCTGCATTTTCCATGTGCATGTTTCCAGGAATGTGGTGATATTTTTGGTCTTTTGATATGACCTTTATTTTAATTTTAACATGAAATCTCGTGCAACAAAATATCATTTTACAAAGTTTCTTGGTTGACACTAGTTGTCAGGTAACAGTCAAAAGTTTGGACGTTAATTTAATGGTCCTTCCAGATTTGTATTCTTTTCTATCAAAGATATGCAATAATTATCCTTTCAATATCCTTTGAACAGTTGATATTGAGGTGTATCTGCTACTTATGTATCGTAAAGCCTTCATAACCGCTCTATTCTAAATTGCACTTATTTGGTGATTTCTGAGGTAACTGGTGACTCTAAATGAACTTCTCCTCTGCAGCAGAAGTAAATTTTGGTCTTGCTTTCCTGGGATGGTCTTCATGAGAGCCAGGTTCATCGTGGTGCTTGATGGGTTTTACAAATCTACATTTACATTTACATTTAGGCATTTACGTTAAGGGCCCAACAAATGCACTTGTCTAATTTTGCAAGAACCGTTCCAGAACAACTGACCATCATGTCTTAAAATACAATTGACTACCAATACTAATGCCAAATGTGTTATTTCATACTTAAAAAAATGAAGTATTGTGTTAAAATGTAGAAAATAAATTCAAACTTGTGTCCAAACTACCATACCATACTGTAAGTAAATGAGATTAAAAGTTTTAATTTAATTAGCAAAACACAAATTGTGGTAAAATAGTATGAATGCTGAGGACAAGGCAAAAGGAAACTAAAATAACCACACTATTACATATTCTCTGTTATATTTTACATATTTAGAACTTATAATTAACTCATAATTAACCTATTTTCAAATAAACTAATACTGTATAGGGGAATTGCCCTTAATGTTGATTTGTTAGATTCACATAAATCATTCTTCATAACATAAAATATTCTTCCATAACAGAGCATTTACTTTATCATTTATTAATAACTTTTAAAAAAATTACCTCTAGCTACCAACTTCAATAGACTACATTTTCATTAGATAAACCCTAATTTGCATAAATAAATGCACATTCAAAAGGTCAAGGCAATAAATAAACAAAGAAATACATACATACATACATACATACATACATACATACATACATACATACATACATACAGAAATCCATGAATATCAGCAATCCACTGTAAAAGATTAATTTTGATATCTGCTATTTTTAAGAAATAATTCTCTTTAGCTGTAGTGCCCTTTCCTAAACACTTTCTATTTAAATTAAACATTCATTTTAATTGATCTATGTCAAATTTATCATTTTGGGGGACATTTTATACGTTTTCTTGTCCATCCCTAACTGAAAATGAAGACAAAAGAATGAGACACCTTACTTTTCGTCCTCCCATGGTCTTCAGGTAACTTGGATGAAACAGTAAACATGTTGAAGTTAAGACCTATGGAATGGTCTAAATAATTCATAGAGATGTATTTCTCATTAAAGTGGAACAGGGTTGAATGAATGTTGGTGGAGTAAAATATATTTTCAAACCTGTAATAGATTACCTCAAAGGATGTCAAGTGGATGTTAAATAGATTATTATGGACATATTTCATAATGTCACATAGCTCTGATTTCTACTGTCCATTTTTTCACCAAGCGTTTAAGTGATCCATGATGAGAGATTTTTGCCCGCCCACTTTTTCTTCTCGAAAGTTGGTGGTTCACATATGTTTCAATAATGTATTGGACATATTGAGCACTTTTTGGGGGGGCAGGCAGTGGTTTTTAGCCTCCTGAGACCTGGACTCTACAGTTGTGTACATTGCAAACATTGCCAAAATGTACGTAGCAGTACGTCTGTCAAAAGAATTATGTCTTATAATACTCATAGGAGAATAGTTTGAGGATAGAGCAATTGGGAGAAAATGTCACTTCCTACAGTAATACGAGGACATTCAGGTCGCAGGAGGTTCATTCGGGGAGAGGAGGTTAATCCCTTAAGGAAATACAAACATGAGCTGGCTGGACCTGGAATTTGTGAGTTACCCTGAACCTGTCTGAAAAGATATACTTTTAATTGGTTATGGGATTTCCAGTAAGTCTGCACAAAGCTAATACTACAGAAACAGGACCTTACCAAGCTTTATATGTAAAAATAAAAATATGAAACTTAGCGGGAATCTTAGTAATAAGCTGGAGGAATAGTGAATTTGGGAATTGGTATATATATTTTTCCAGGAGATGAGTAATCTGTGTTGAAAGCCAGGAAACTATCTGATTGCCGCATTTTTTAATTCGTAATATCCATAAGAATCCAATGGATTGATTTTCTGCCACTTGATATCACCATGATATCCATTTTAACACATTACGGGTGTAATCTGTCAGAGTCATAATCAGGCATATTAAAAAGTTGAATCAGTGTGTATATTCCCCATGGTTCTCAAGGTTTCTCCCAACTCCCAGTACATGCCAGTGGGTGAATTGTTTAGACTACACTGTAAAACTTACTGTTTGTGATGCCTTGCAATGGACTGGCAGTACAGAGCAGGGACTGTACAAACTTGAGACATATAGGGGATATCTTTGTGACCAATTAAAGCGCTTAAAACATTTTCAAGAATGAAATGAAAAAATAAATTTCAAGCCTCATACTAAACTCATATATTTGGGCCATCTTTACATAGTTATTAGTAACATCTCATTTTCGGGAAGGCAACCTCTTAAGGAGTCTTGAGTTTAAAGACCTTTCACTATTGACCTGAGGGCATGTTTGTGTTCCCACTGGGGACATCCAGGGTCTATTACATCTGGAGCCAGCCAGTGTAAAACGTTTAATTAATGTAATATCCTCTAGCACAGGGGTGTCGAAATCCAGTCCTGGAGGGCCAGTGACCAGCACAGTTTGTAATTCACCAACACCTAAACACACCCACTGAACCTAGTAATTAACAGATTAGTTAAATCAGCTGTGTTTGAGAAGAAGAAGCACCAAACTGTGTTGGACACTGGCCCTCCAGGACTGGATTTCGACACCCCTGCTCTAGCACCTTTTGTTTAGGGACACTGGGTCAAAACGACTGGGAAAGGCAAAAGTGCTTCGTGTCGCCCCCTGCAGGACACATTTAAAAGTGACAACTTTTCAGACAAAAAAAAACACTCCTCTCAAAAATGAGCACATTTGATTAACTTTTGTTTTACATGGTTTGAGGATATATATATATATTTTTTTTTAAGAATATTTTGCAAGTTATAATCGAGCAGCATATTGTGACGTGAGTTGCAGCTGTTTGCTGTGTTGCTGTGGAGGTTTTCACGGGACAGTGACCGCCCCTGAGATGTGCGTCAACCGGAGCTGGACTTCTTGGAGCAGTTCCTCTGAAGTGTGTGGCTCGCAGCAAAAGTTTTTTTTTTTTTTTTTTGCGCTCATCTCTTGTAGCGTCTCCAGACAGGGGGGGGGGGAATCCGTTCTTAGCTTTGGGACAGATGCAAAACATCTGCAGGGGTTAAACAGCTGGGATGTGAGACATCGGTGTACTGGACAGCGCGCACCGGTTAGAGCCGCGCGCGTGTACGTGTTTGTGTGTGTGTGTGTGAGTGAGTGTGAACTTATTTAATTATATATTTAATATTTAATATTTTTTTTCCCCCCACGTTTTATTGCACGCACGATAACGTGCCGGAGAAGCATGCTGGCGCGAAAGAGCATCATACCCGAGGAGTTCGCGCTGCCCGCGCTGGCCTCGCGCGCGCCCCGGAAGCCGGTGTTCAGGGACCGCGTGAACAAGGCGCGCTTCATCGCCAAGAGCGGCGCGTGCAACCTGGCGCACAAGAACATCCGCGAGCAGGGCCGCTTCCTGCAGGACGTCTTCACCACGCTGGTGGACCTGAAGTGGCGCTTCACGCTCGTCATCTTCACCATGACCTTCCTGTGCAGCTGGCTGCTCTTCGCCATGATCTGGTGGCTCGTTGCGTTCGCGAACGGAGACCTGGATCCCACGAGTGTGTCTATCACCGATCAGTGCGTCACCAACGTCAAGTAAGTGCAAGGCTGCGAACAGAACAGAAAGCATGATGCACATAATAGCCCATGCAATCCATAACAGACTGGGCATGAGAATGGGCAGATTGCATGCGGATTGGGAAACGCTTCAATGTAGGGTCAAATAATAATAATAATAAAAAAAAAGTTTTTCAGCTCTCTGGTGGGAAAAAAAAAACTTTTCTTGCTTCAAGTAGATTTCTTTTAATTAACACTTAACTAACACACAGTATGGCTGCAGATCAGTCACCCACATGAGCATGGGTTCCCTCACACATAAAAAAAAAAAAATCCTATAATTTTCTTTTGATTCTGTAAAGCTGCTTGGTAAAAGTGCTATACAAGTTCAATTAGACTGAAATGAACAGAATTAACTCTCCTAAAAATCCTCGTTTTATTAAAAGTTGACAACTTATAAACAATAATAAAACTCAATCTTTTAGCTGTGAGTCACCGTAATTACCTCTGAACAGATGCAACTTAATAAAAAAACAAAACAATATATCATCTGGTACTGAAATGTATTTTATGCATAATCGTATTTGCATGCAAATAAGAATTGTATATTTTTTTTTTCAAGAAACAAGTAGAGTGTCACAGTCAGGAGTGATCTAACAACATCACACAGGTTTCAGTCCCTGCCTTAGCTGTGAGCTTCCTCAAATATGTAATGCTTTCAAATTCTTAACCTGTTGATAACAGTGTGAACATTATTCACTAATATTAATATTAATACTACTAATAAAAGTATTAGTATAGAGTTAAGATAGAGTCTACAATGTGTTTCTTTTATGATGATTGACGCATATTGTGCTTGAAAGTTGTTAGGATTCTGTCTCATTTTTTTCACACAACTAACTAAGGCATAATTTCTGAGAAAGCTCATCACTGTTATAAACAAGTTAATAGGTTGAAAGCATTAAATATTTCAGGAAGCCTGCAGAGACTGAAACCTGTGTGATGTTTATAGATCTGTACTTGATCTGTAAAATATATATATTATTATATAATTCTTCCCTAATTGATGAGCATCTTTTTTCCCTCACAGATCCTTCACTTCAGCTTTCCTGTTCTCCATCGAGGTGCAGGTCACTATAGGTTTCGGTGGCCGGATGATCACTGAGCACTGTACGACAGCCATCACGTTGCTGATTGTGCAGAACATTGCTGGGCTCATCATCAACGCCGTCATGCTGGGCTGCATCTTCATGAAGACGGCGCAGTCGCACAGGCGTGCCGAGACGCTCATTTTCAGCCGGCAGGCTTGCATCGCCCTGCGCAACAGCCGTCTGTGCTTCATGATCCGCGTGGGTGACTTGCGCAAGAGCATGATCATCAACGCAGCTGTGCGTCTCCAGGTGGTGCGCAAGACCACCACGCCTGAGGGTGAGGTCATCCCCATACACCAGATCGACATCCAGAGCGAGAGCGCCGTCTCCAGTAACAGTATTTTCCTCCTGGCGCCACTCATCATCTGCCATGTCATTGATAAAAACAGTCCACTTTATGATCTGTCAGCCATGGAGCTGCAGTGCAGTGACCTGGAAGTGATCGTCATCCTCGAGGGCGTCGTGGAGACCACGGGCATTACCACACAGGCACGCACTTCTTATGTGACTGAAGAGATCCAGTGGGGCCACCGTTTTGTGCCTATTGTGACTGAAGAGGAAGGGGTTTACTCAGTGGACTACTCTAAGTTTGGCAACACCGTGAAGGTCGCGACACCATCCTGCAGCGCCCGCGAGCTCGACGAGAAGCCATCCATCCTCATCCAGACGATGCAGAAGAGTGAGCTGTCGCACCAGAACTCTCTACGTAAGAGGAACTCTATGCGCCGCAACAACTCCATGCGCAAGAACAACTCCTTTCAGCGCAACAACCTGTCGTTACCCGTACCCAAAGTGCAGTTCTTCACACCTGAAGGGGGTCAGAATGTAGCCGTCACATGACACGAACAAGGCCGTCGTCTGGATTACATAAGGTTCAGGGGAGCTCTATTCCTGTCTTGCACCACTGAACCGCTTCCTGTTGTTCTGTCTAACTCTGCCACTTATGTTATAAAGGAGCAGCAACTACTGATTTGCTTTCTCCCTTTCCTATTTTGCACAAATCAATTTAAAAAATACTTTTTAAAAAACAAAATAATGTTTGAGACGGAGAAAGAGGAATCCCTTGTCTCTCATATTATATGGCTATTTCTTATCTGTAGAGCACTGTTTCACTCTCCTGTATTATACTGTTTAAATGAAACCTGTAATATTGTCACCAGACTTGTACACAATTCAATTGAGCAATGTAATGCATACAAATAACATATGTTAAGATGTTCAATAAATCAGTTTTCCCTGCTGTTGTGTTTTCAATCTATTATTATTTACTGCTTTAAACTGCTTCCAATTCTGATATAGATTACATATTAGTGATAAGGCATGTTATTATTAATTCATTTATGATTTAACAATTATTATTTAGGATTCAGTGCATTCAATCAATTTAGGAGCAAAGGAACTGTACAATGTAATTGTACTGTAAATGTAACAAAAATACACAATATAATGTGTATTTCTTAACTAAAAAATAAAAAACATTAAACATATTTAAAAACAATAGCGTGAAAGATATTCTACCGCTAGGGGGAGACGTTGACTCAGCTTTCATTTCTTGGGGAAACCCACACACTGTACTTCATAGGCTTTATTGCCAAAAGATTGTGGACACCTGCAGCACTGTGTAAAAGTCTTGAGCCACTAATCATTTCTTCATATTAAATTAAATAAAATAAAATGAAATTTAATGGTATTAAATAAAGTAAAAAAAGATTTTTGTTTAGATAATAAAAGATTTATTTTTATTTAATTTGTAGGAAGATCATCTAAGCACTATTACCAAGTAACTAAATACATAACATAGTTTTGTTAAAATATATTTATTATATACAGTACTGTGCATACGTATCGAGCCACCCTTCATTTATGCATATTAAGTTATATCAAAATATGGAGAGTAAATTACAGAAATTGGAATAAATGTTTTACTGTGACAGGCTGCAAAGTGCCTAAAGATACAGTTTAAAAATCAGTTGTTTGGGTAACAACTTTAGCAGCGACCTCATTTCCCAAATTTAAAACCTCAAATTTAAAATGAGAAAAATATGAAAACAAACAAACAAACAAACAAACAAACAAACAAACAAACAAATCAATTTTTCAGTATTCAGAATCGGAATCAGAAGAGTTTTATTGCCAAGTACACTTGCACATACAAGGAATTTGTTTTAGTGACAGAGCTCCAGGACAAAACAAATAACAAGACAAAACAGCACGACACAAAACAGGAAAAAATTAAAAAAATATAAAATTACAACAAATTGAGTAGGATGGATTTTTTTGGGTTACCATCAAATGGAGTAGGGTGAGAGATACTTACAAATACGTTAAATAAATAACTGTGGTATTGCACAGTATATTGCACAGTGGTGTTGCACATAATATTGCTCATATATTTAATGCACAGTGAGAAGAATGTTTTAGCTCTTCATGAGGTAAATTGCCTGGGGAAAAAACTGTTTTTGTGCCTGACTGTTCTGGTGTTCGATGCTCTGTATCGTCAGCCAGACGGCAAAAGTTCAAAGAGCAGGTGGCTTGGGTGTGAGGGGTCCAAAGTGATATTCTGAGCCCTTTTCTTCATTCTCGATATATACAGTTCTTGTAGTGTGGGTAGGGGAGTGCTGATAATCCTTTCAGCAGTCCGAACCGTCCTTTGTAGTCTTCTGATGTCTGCTTTTGTAGCTGAGCCAAACCAGACAGTTATTGAAGTGCACAGGACGAATTCAATGACGGCCGAGTAGAACTGTGTGAGCAGCTCCTGTGGGAGGTTGAACTTCTTCAGCTGGCGAAGGAAATGCAACCTCTGATGGGCCTTTTTAAGAGTGGAGTCAATGTGAATGTCCCACTTCAGGTCCTGAGAGATGGTCGTGCCCAGGAACTGGAATGACTCCACTGCTGTCACAGTGCTGTTCATGATGTTGAGTGGGGGAAGTGCAGATGGGTTTCTCCTGAAGTCCATGATCATCTCCACTGTCTTGAGCGTGTTCAGCTCCAGGTTGTTGTGACTGCACCAGACAGCCAGCTGCTCGACCTCCCTTCTGTATGCAGACTCATCACCGTCCTGGATGAGGCCGATGATTGTAGTGTCATCTGCAAATTTCAGGAGCTTGACAGTGGGGTCTGTAGAGGTGCCGTCATTGGTGTAGAGGCTGAAGAGCAATGGGGAGAGGACACATCCCTGAGGGGCTCCAGTGTTGGTGGTGTGGCTGTTGGACATGAAATCCCCCAGTCTCACTAGCTGCTGCCTGCCTGTCAGAAAGCTGGTGATCCAGTGGCAGACAGAGGTAGGAACAGAGAGCTGGATTAGTTTGGTCTGAAGCAGGGCTGGGATAATCGTATTAAATGCTGATGAAAAGTCTATGAACAAGACTCTTGCATAAGCCCCTGGTTTGTCCAGATGTTGAAGGATGAAGTGCAGTCCCATATTGACTGCATCATCCGCAGACCTGTTTGCTCTATAGGCAAACTGCAGGGGGTCCAATAAGGGACCAATGATGTCCTTCAGGTAGGCCAACACCAGTCTTTCAAATGACTTCATGACCACAGATGTAAGGGCAACTGGTCTGTAGTCATTAAGTCCTGTGATTTTAGTTTTTTTTTTTTTGGAATGGGGACGATTGTGGAACGTTTAAAGCATGAAGGGACTTTACATAGTTCCAGTGAACTGTTGAAGATCTGTGTGAAGATGGGAGCCAGCTGGTCAGCACAGGATTTCAGACAGGCTGGTGTAACGCCGTCTGGACCTGGATCTTTCCTTCTCTTTTGTTTCAGGAAGATCTGGCGAACATCTTTTTCACAGACCTGGAGTGCAGGGGGGGTGGGCGTCAGAGTTGATAATGGTGGTGTGGAAAGATGATCAGGACAGGAGTGTGGTGTGAGACTGGGAGTTTCAAATCTACAATAGAACTCATTCAGGTCATCAACCAGTTGTTGATTGCCTACAGAGTTGGGGGGGATGGCGTCTTGTAGTTAGTGATGGTTTTCAGGCCTTCCCACACTGAAGCAGGGTTGTTTGCAGAAAACTGATTTTCCAGCTTTTTAGAGTAGCTTCTCTTAGCCGCTCTAATCGCCCTTGTTAGTGTGTTCCTGGCCTGGTTGTACAAGATCCTGTTCCCACTCCTGTAGGATTCCTCTTTGGCCTGACAAAGCTGTCTGAGTTTTGCTGTAAACCATGGTTTGTCATTATTATATGTTAAAAATGTCTTGGTAGGAATGGACATATCTTCACAGAAACTGATGTAGGATGTTACCGAATCTGTGAGCTCGTCCAGATTGGTGGCAGCAGCTTCAAAAACACTCCAATCAGTGCAGGCGAAACAGGCCTGTAATTCCTGCTCTGCTTCACTGGTCCATCTTTTTACAGTCCTTACTACAGGCTTAGCAGATTTAAGGTTTTGCCTATAGGTCGGGAGAAGATGAACCAGGCAGTGGTCAGAAAGTCCTAAAGCTGCTCTGGGGACTGAGCGATGTAGCAGTGATCCAAAATATTCAACATTTGTATCATTCATGTCTAAATTTTACATTGCTGAAGACTATTTATTTATTTATTCATTTATTTATCTAAAAATGTACACAATCTGGGACTGCTGTGGAACACCAATTGGTTAAAAAAAAATTAAAGATATAGAACAACTAATAAATACATAGATCAACATAGAGCAAAGACTTTTACAATAATGATCAAGTGTAGCCTTAAATTATCTGTATATAAATGTGCAAATTATTCATTGTTTTTGCATATCCACCAAACAAACAAACAAACAAACAAACAAACAAACAAACAAAAACACTACATGTGAGTCACTATACTGCAGCCCTAACATGCCCATGTAAAGTGTTAATTTAAAAAATGTTAATTAAATATTAGTACTACCACTCATAATAATAATGATAATAAATTATATGATTTTTAAACCCAGATTCACACACGTAGAAAGCCATACTTTACTACACTTTCAATTTACTTCCCTGGATCTCCTCATATTTCCTTTCTTTTTCCTATATTAAAAAAAAAAATAAACGAGAATCACTCTTCATTCTCCCAAACATTTTCAAGCAGATTTTGCATGTAAATCATTCAGATGTACTGTGGGTTTATTTGAAACTGAGTGCACACTGCCACCTTGTGACCCCCTGATGTATTATCCGGTCCAAAGTGGGATCTTATATAACAAAATGAAAGAAAAAAAATTGAATGACAAAAAAAACGGTTATATAAATGCTTACTTTGTCATTCATGTCTGAAATATTCCTTATTTAAACTTGAAGTAGTCTGAATTTTAAATATTTTTATACACTGTAGTTCATTGATGACGTATGAACTCCCGTCGTGCTTTGCGGCAATTCTTTTTAAATCTGTTTAAACCGTCCGGAATATACTGAGGTCTAAAATAGGTTGAAAACCTCCCTTAAGTTTTAAATGTGTATTTAAATTATATTAGTGTGTTATTTATGGCTAGAAGAATGGCGGTTGAAAATCTACCGGTTGTGTGAGTCGTGTGCTGCGGACTGGCCTGAGTGCTCTTCGGTGCATTTCGTCAGCTTTGCGCAGTGGCAGTATCGTAGCCTATGAGGTTTATCCGAGGCGCGATTATTGCTAGTTGAAAACTTTACCCAATACCCCGCCTTGACGACTTGAAATATAGTCGGCTATGGCAATTTTTGACGGTCTCTACGGAGACTGATTATGCGGTTTAAAAACAGAATTAATGTAATTGAAGAGTGGTTTTATTGAGTTTAATATAGTAGTTTATGGCTATTAGTTAGAAAATTTACATGTCAGTGATCTCACAGCATTAAGCTTCATTTTGATCTGTGGGGCGGAACTTTATTAACATTTTTATTGAAGTTACACGAAATAACGTCTGGTTCAAAATCATCTAATATACCTCAATTAGAGCTGATCTTGGATCAATCAAATCTCTTGGATCAGAATCTACTCTAGTAAAAATCCAAATACATTTTGAATCGTTAAGCAATTTCAGGACAACACTGAAATTTTTAACATTTGCAATGATCGTTTGCGGGTTTTCGTATGTTTTCAGTGCGCATGCGCAGAAAGTTTGGGTCGGAAATAATGTTGAGTAGCATGGGCGTCGCTTTAGCCCCCCTAACACTTGTACTCAGCCCCCTAAAAAATTATCCATAAACTTTACACAAATTAGTGATCACCCACGTCCACTTTAAATTTCATATAAAAACGGCGACAAACTTCGACTCCTTCGGCTTCTTCCTGTCTTTCCGGGCGTTCTTCAATTCGCCATCACAGAGCGAGGATTAAGCAAAGGTGTGTGTTTTTCTATAAATTGTTATATCTGCATCAGTACAGTCCTTTCTCATAAATACAGTTTATAAAATGTCATGAGGGATTAATTAGTTACTACATTTTTCGCTGTGTTCACCCTCATCACACCAGCTGTCTCCTCTAGTGAAAACGAAGCCCTTCATACACACTATATGAAACTGTAGGTTTTTTTTTTTTTTAAATAAAACAATGATGCTGTTGCTGTTTGAATTGAAACCTAACTAACGGTCTATATAGAACACTGCACAGTACATATAGCACTAACTACCGTAGAGTTATGCACGTAAATGATAAAAACGTGTCAGACAGCATTCAGTGAACTCGTTTGAACTGCATAGCAGTGTGATATACAGAGGTAGAAAAATCCTGTTGTTTTTTATTATAAATATTGTACTGTATTAAATAATGTCCCATATTGTAAAATACATTTATTAGCCATAGAGTAGGTTTTTTTTCCCACTTTGATTTAGAAAAAGTAACTTAAAAAATACATTAAAGCAATGTCTATATTAATGAATTTGAATAAATAGCCTAGTAGCTATGAAAATTTTAAGGGGTTGAACTTTACTGTCTTGTTTATGAAGCTAAAACACTTAATTAAACTAGATAACATGATGATCAAAGTTTTAATATTTATATTTAACTCTAGATGGAAGGTTTTTCAAGTCACATGGGAGTAGGTCTCCAAATGAGCAGCAGGTAAGAATAGAACATGTTCAGCCTCTCATGCACATTAACACTGTGTTCAACCAACATTGACTGAAGTCATCGCATCAGAACGTCTTTTTCAAATTTTTATGTCTGCCAGTTTCTAACAAAAAGCAGCAGTATTGTTAAAGAATTAACAGATAAATGTTAGACATTATTGGCACCCACACGGTTTATTCCATTGTCCAGCCTCATACAGTAGGTGTATTGTTTAAATTGCTAATCAATGTAAGTTTAAAGTTATATGCTGTTTTCCTGGTTACATTTTTCTGATTGTACTTGAACACAGAAAAAAAGGTTTATACACTAAACAGTGTGTGTGTGTGTGTGATCAGGAAGACTCATTTGAGTACTGATTCTGAAGAAGCCAAAGCCCCCACCCCATCCTTAACTGAAAATCCTAGAAACGCCCCTAGTGAATAGATTTATTCCCCCATCGGGATGCGTTTTCTTAGCCCTACTCCCGTGAGAACGGCACAGGGAACCCGCATTTAGGACAAGGCTCGCTCGCGAGGGGTTCTACTGAGATTCTATGGAGCGCGGTAAAGACCAAAAATGACACTGTTAGCGTTTTTTTTTTTTATAAATCCCGGAAACGGAAATGACGACGAATTTCACGCGCCTTGAAAAGGAAACTCATCATAATATGCGTTGTAATTTTTTTTAAATCACTGGTATACACTACCCATGATTTATATTACAAATTGGTTATTTTTTTATATATTATTATTATTAATAATAATAATAATAATAATAATAATAATAAAAAATGAACCACTACCAGTGCTGATTCATTTCATATGCAGTTTGGGTTTAGTCAGATAGATGTGACCTAGTGAGTTGACATTATTCGCGTGGAGTTAAAAAAACAAACAGCAATACAACGCAAGGTTATTATAAGCTTTGTTTTCAATGTGCGTGAAATTCGCCGTCTTTTCCGTTTCAGGAACGGTTTGATGTTTGGCCTTTACCGCGCTCCGTATGCGGACGAGCCTTTTCCTAAATACACATTCCCTGCGCCGTTTCCATGCGGGTGGGGCTAAGAAAAGGCATCCCGATGGGGAAACCAACTTCTACACAACACCGGCTTTACTACATTTTTTAAATAATCCCAATAGTGTCAACGCGCTTTTTAGTGTTGCGCTGCAGTGTCCGAGTGCGCGCGCGCGTGTGTGAGGGAGAGAATGGCCCCGCCGAGGAAACGTACTGATAAATGTTTAGAAGACTCCAACCATCTCCCGAAGAAGCGCAAGAGAAAGAAGAAGAAGCGACACATCGCGGCGGTGATCCTGGCCCGGGGAGGCAGTAAAGGCATTCCTCTGAAGAACATCAAGCCTCTGGCTGGAGTTCCGCTCATCGGCTGGGTCATACGAGCTGCTAAAGACTCCGGGGTGTTTGACAGGTAACTCAACACATCCGTCATCACTCTGTCCTGTCCTGTCCTGTCCTGTCTCTCTGTCCAGCTATGTTACACCTCTTCTCGTCCATGTCCACAGTATCTGGGTGTCCACAGACCATGACGAGATCGAGAGAGTGGCGGGTAAATGCGGTGCTAGGATCCACAGAAGGAGTCCGGAAGTGTCCAAAGACACCTCGACATCACTGGAGACCCTGCAAGAGTTTTCCTGCTGTCACCCAGGCAAGAGCTCCTCATTCCTCTCACACAACTGTACGCAGAAGTATGATACGCTGTGAAATGCTTAAATGACAATGAAACGTGGAGATAGAATAAGAGGATATAAAAAATGTCATGGATTTCCCTGCAGTAATAGGAGACAAGAATTTTGGGTTAACACACACACAAAAAAAAAGCCTTCCCAGCAGTGTAGTGATCTGGTAATCCAATCTAACGATCTATCCAATCATGAAAACTTCAAAGCAATTTTGTAAGTCGCTCTGGATAAGATCATCTGCTAAATCCATCCATCCATCCAGCAGCCTCTGTAGTCCAACTAGGGACCATGGAGGGCAATTGGAGGACCTCTGCTCAACATTTACACGCACATTCACACACACACATTCACACACTATGGGAACGCCAATCCGCATAATCTCGATGTCTTTGGACTGTGGGAGGAAACCAGAGAACCCGGAGGAAACCCACCAAGCACGGGGAGAACATGCAAACTCCACAAACACAAACCCGATGTGGGAATCGAACCAAGGACAAGGAGGTCCAAAGGGACCGTGCTAAACACTGAGCTTCCGTGCCACCATCTGCTAAATGATTAAATGTAAAACAGAAATAAATAAATCTAATCTAATCTAATCTATACACTCTCACTCATCGTCTATAGCGCTGTTATAGGGTCGTGGGACACACACACACACACACATAATTTGGGAACGGCAATTAACTTAATCTGCATCTATTTGAATTATCGGACAGGGCACAGGGGGAACATTCAAAATCCATACACACGGACTCGAGACTCGAGGCAGGACTCAAACCCGGATGTGAGGGTGCATAGGTGCACAGCGACAGTGCTAAACACTACGCCTCTGTGCACCCTCACATTATGGTGGGAAGTGAAATCAACTGTTCATGATCCTAGAAAAGGAAAGTTGTGATAGATTAAGAGTATAGAAAGATAGAAAGATTTCCCTGCAATAATAAAATGTTTTAATCTGCAAAGTGGGTTCTCATTTATGTGTAAAAGAGAACCAGCAAATTTCAACATATGAGTCATGTATTTAAAGCGCCTTTTACCCCATTAAAATGACTCATCATCTTTTGAATATAAAACATTGTAGGAAAAAGCCTCCCTTATGAATGAAATTTGCAGACGCAAATGACTTGTTTACACTCTATGGCCAAACATTTGTGGACTTTGACCCATTCCACCCGTATGTGGTTCTGCTACACAGCTGGAAGCACACAATTGTACTGAAAGTCTTTGTATGCTGTAACTTTACAATTTCCTTTCACTGGAACTAAAGAAGCCCAACCCTGTTGAAGCATGGCAGTGTAGACCTGTTCACAAAGAGAGCTACATATAGAAATGCTTTGTTAAGGTTGGAGTAAAAGAACTTGAGTATCCTGATCTTAACCCCTATGAACATTTTTGGGATGAACGTCATCTTGTCGTCAGCGCCTGATCTCACTAATGCTGTTTTACCTGAATGACCACAAATCCCTACAGCCATTCTCCCCAAGCTATAAGAAAATCTTCCCAGATTAATGGAAATTATTATAAATGTAAAGGGGAAATTAATGTGGAATGGGATGTTTGATAAGCAGATACAAGTCTCATGGACCGTTGTCCACAAACATTTAGCTACGTAGTGTATAATCACAGTTAAGTTAATTTCTCAATGAAGTGCATTTTTCTGCGTATTTATAGTTTAATTAGTTTCAACTCCAGGCTCCAAGTGCAAGGGGGTGAATACTTATGCAACACTATGTTAATCTGCAGTGTGTTCATCAATTTTTTTCATATGGTATGCTTTCAGGTCATTTTTGGGGACTTTGTGCACTTTTGGTGCATGAGGTTGTCTAATGTGACCTTTAACCCTTCATTTAAAGTGAACGGAGACGTTGGGACACATTCACGGAGTCTACCATTTGAAATCATACTTCCCAGTTTGAGATCCTGATACGGCGTGTAATCAGTGTGCGAGTGTATTGTTTCATTGTCGCTCACATATTTAACGTGTGTTTGGTGGCGTCCTGCAGAAGTAGACGTCATCTGTAACATCCAGGCCACGTCACCGTGCCTTCACCCGTGCCACCTGAAAGAGGCTGTGGAGATGATAACCATGCAAGGCTGCGATTCGGTCTTCTCCGTCGTCCGCCAGCACCACTTCCGCTGGCGGGAGATAAAAAAAGGAGGTTTGTTGATAAAACATATTTTTTTCAAGTCTGAAATTTAGCCGATTGACTGAATTTATTTGCTTTCGAGTTCAGAGGTTAGTCAGACTGACCTAGTCCTGGTTGTATTAACTTATTAGATGTGGCCTCTGTGTTTTCTTTTTCCCAAAGAAAATACATGCACATGTCCTCTGAACCTGAACCCATCCAAGAGACCTCGTCGTCAAGACTGGGATGGAGAACTCTGCGAAAATGGCTCCTTTTACTTTGCTACCAAAGATCTTGTAACCAAAGGGCTCCTGCAGGTGGGCAATGGCTAGATATTTTGTTATATACCAGCTCTCTAGACAAACATAAATCTTTGTGACGTCATACCCTGATCATGTCACAGTCGTTCCTCATCAAACGACTTCATCATTCCACTTATTTTAGTTTCACAGCATTCAATAACGAAAAACGTTCACAAGCACTTGACAATTGAACAAATTAACACTTGACAACTGTCTGATGAACTGACTTTTGTTCAAGATGTACTCTCATGCCAGCGGGCAGGTAAATACAGCAGACGGGAGAGTCTATAACAGCAGTAAAGAGAGCTCTTTTTTTCTTTTTCTTTTTTTTTGTTGGGATGGTCGCCATTGGTGACTGTAAGAAGGGGAAGAAGGGAAAACCACAAAATGTGCAGGGTAGGTGGTCATTTTGGGGGCGGAGTTCAAAACCAGTGTTTGATGGGTTCCACCAATGTTTGATGGGTTCCACCAATGGGCATCAACAACTTAGTGCAGAGTGAATAAGAAAAGCAAGTACTCTACAGTATATAACAATTCTACGAAGCAACTTTATGAATATTTGTTATAAACGTGGCTGCCCCTGTTACTACAGAGCTGCAAGCTGGTGACCTCTTTGAGATTTAGTTAGATATAAGAATCAGAATATTTTCATGCAAATTTGTTTGTCGTGAGCATTTCTTATTCATATGGTCGTTTGGTCATTTTGGTGTTCTTGTTCATATTCTTCTTCATTGTAATTACGTATTCTCCTTTCACCATTCTTTTTTTTTCCCTAAAATAAATCTTGCAAACCATCCGTAGGCCATACGGACTCATTGCTTGATCTTTAACCTCTGGAGAGAAAAAAAGATTTTACGTTAATATTTGAGTCTTTTCTGAAATGATAAAAGAATCTTTAACACATCAAAGCTTAATTCAAGTCAGAAACTTCTTGTCCATTACGAATATCACTGAGGACACTGGTTTAATCTCAGGGTGCTTCACAGGTATTTTTTTTTTTTTTTTTTTAAATCATGGGCGTACACACAATTCTGAACAAACCATATACTGTGTGGTCTGTAACAGTTTTTTTTTAAAAACTTTGTTCATTTCTTTTAGGGAGGGAATGTGTCCTACTTTGAGATGAAGCCAGAGTATAGCGTTGATATTGATGTTGATATCGACTGGCCTGTAGCAGAGCAGAGAGTCCTCAGGTAAACTGTCAGCATTTCTGAATAACACTATAACAGCCCGGCTAGCAACACCCTGTAAGTCAACATGATATAGTATAATGTGTGTACTGTATGTGTGTGTGTGCATACAGATTTGGTTACTTTGGCAAGGATAACCCGGGGTCGGTGCGCTTGCTCCTGTGCAACGTGTCCGGCTGCCTGACTGATGGACAGGTCTACCTGTCGTCATCGGGAGAGGAGATGGTCTCCATCAACACCAGAGACCTGACTGGCATCCGCATGTTAAAGGAAGAAGATATCGAGGTTGGTTAACATTGCTGTTTAAGCTGACCTGTGATCAGAGTAATCAAAGCCACACCTTATTAAACAGTCTGTATTTGTTTAAGGTAGGACTGTTGAGGATGTCACTTTTAAAGGCTAAATTCATATAAGACTGACACAAGATCCAGTTTGACAACACTCCGCCTTTGGAACGTTAGAGGAAAGCAGTTGAGAATGTAAATTTTCAGGTTTTTCTATTCTGTATTTAAAGTTTTGTCAGGGTAAAATATGTTGTTTTTCTTTAAGTCACACCTACATACTGTAGGTAGAATTTTTATTTCTTATTCAAATGACTTGGCCTTTAGTGCATCCTGCTCTCAAGTACAAAACCACACTACAAAGACTGAATAGCCATACTACGAAAACTATTATTATTATTATAAAAGTAATTCGAAATAGTCCCTGTATATTAGTATGAAGTATATTGAGTATTAATTATATTGATTATTAGATGTATGTGACTGAATTTCACACTCATAAATGCCATTTGTTGAATTCTGAGATGAACTGATGATGATTTTTTTTTAACACTCAGACACTCCTGCCTAAGAGTTTTATGATGTGTATAGATAAAGGCCATATAGATTATTACCAGTAGATGGCATAGAAACTCCGGCTTGCACAATTGAGAGCAGAGGGAGAAGAATAAACCAGGGAATTAATGACCTTCGGTCCTGAAATCGATTGATCAAAGTCCACCATAAAAAAAAAAAGTCTTGATTTTTTTTTTAAATGCTTGAAATTGTGTTTGATTTATCATAACACACAGCATAACCACAGATAAAGTTCCCGTCATACGGTTTTGAACAGGAACCATCTACAAATAGACTTGCACCAGCTGTTAATAGAGTAGAAGACAGATCCGGACGTATACTAGAGGAGTGAATAATCTCTGAGCAACTGTCATGATCTGTGTCTATCAGCATGCCGTCCTGTGCATTGATCAAAAGCGCGCCAGACCATATCTGAGGGTGTCAAAAGAAGAGGTGGATTTTTATCTCCAAGTTACTTGTAGAACAAAGGATAATCTCGTACTCAGACTGTCTCTGAGCCGTCATGTGGTGTGTTTGAAGGTTCTGTAGCACTTGTTTCACCTGATGTGGAGAATACAAAATCAAAGGATGAGAGAGGACGATTTTCTCAGCATCTTGTACCATCACCGCACAGGCGGCCACAGCCCTGAGACAGGCGGGCAAACCTCGTGCCACAGCATCTAAAGTTTTAGATAGTTTTAGATGGTCTCAAAGCACATGCTCCTGTGCCAACACAGCAGAGAACCGCGAGACCAGGTGAACTGATGCCCCCTGAGGGTGAAGGAGAACAATGGCTGTCTGCTCGTCCACAGGAACACTGAAGAAGGCAGAGCAAAGGTCAATAACAGAAATGCGAATGATGACAAGGTATAGAAGCACAACTAATGGGAAGCACAACAAGCGCAACAGGGATAATTATGTCACTGATTTTTCTCAAGTCTTGTGTAAATCTCCAGGTACCATCAGGTTTCGGTACTGGATTAACAGGTGTGTTGTAAGAAGTTAAACATGGTTTAACGACACCCTGCTTGAGCAGTGAGCATAAAATCTCATCTATTCCCGAGGCCTTCGCCTCGGAGAGTAGATATTGTTTGATGTACACAGGTTGTGAGTGTTTCAGTTTAGCTTCATAAGGAACGCAGTGTACTGATACTAAGTGCACACATTCAGGGTCCTAACAGATTAAAAGGACAATCAGGCATACAGACAAAACAGTGAGAGAAATGAATTCCCTCGTCTGGAGGACATGTTACATTTAACTGAAAGGAGTGAAATAATTTCGTTGAGCAGCCCCTTCAATTCCCACAAAGCTGACAGTTTTATTCAAGAGCGGCCCCTCATATGCACGACCCATAAACAGACATGCCACTTGTTTGCTTTCTAAGATACCATCTCCTTCCATCGCCTATTTTTTTAATGGTCATTGTAGAACGATCTGACAATTGAAACTTTGACATTTTCACGATTTCTGGTCGACAATTATTCAAGAAGGTGGTAAGGAAAAGTGGGTTAGGGTTTGCCTCAGGCAGGGGCATACCACCCAAAAGGGTCCAGGTCTCTCGGAAGCTCTCGAGAAACTTTTCTTGTCTACAATTAGTTACCTGTGACAGATCCTGACTAGCTTATTGACATGCAAGACAATAAGTAGTTAGCTCATCTTTTAATGTTTTCATAGCCTCATTAGAATTTCCCCAAAGAAAGTCGTATTCCTTCTTTTTTTTGTCGAGGTTTGGGGCGAGACCTCTCATCCGGACCTTCATCGTCCGGTATATCATCACCCTCACCATCAGTATCCTCGGGATCATCCGAAAGAGGGCTGTCGGGAGTTCGTCCCGACACTCTCTTGGGAGTCTTCCCCTTTCCTGAGGAACACCCTTCTAGCGAAGGTTGGCACGTGTTTGTGGGTACGGGGGAGACAGGCACAGATGGGCAGCTCACAAAAGGATTTCGGATACGTAGTTGTGGTCTCATTACCCATTTTATAAATGTGAATTAATCCGCGACAGAAAGGACCAATATCTTTAACAAACAGCATGCAATACTACAACAAGGACAACAAGTAGCAGGCAACAGAATACAGCTTCCACACTTATGCTCCAAGGACCCTTTCAGAAGCGAGCGCGTGCTATACTGGCGTAAAAGCCACAAGACGATCCTCCCCGTTACGTGGTACCGGTACCAAAAACCAGGGAAATGCAGCACTCACCTGATTAGTGATATCCCAGACAAAGCCCCCAGATTGTAAGGATTTCTTATTTTTCGAGAGACCCCCTTTGGTCTACTCAGTGCTCCGCCCGTATTCTGCTGTCCCGCCTGGATTCAGGGAACTTCTCAATGAAACACACAAGTCAGTGCTCAGTGAGGCGTTCAAAGTTTATTGTGGAAGACAGAAGTATATATATGCGCACACACACATACACACACAAGCACCAAAAGGAGGGTGCAGGAGCGGTTACATCTGGTCTAAAATGTTTTTGAAAGATAACGTGGAGAAGAACAGAAGCTTTGGGAATTGTTCTTAGTTAGAAGCCTGCAATGGTTTTGTGACCGAAACATAGATTATACTAAGGATTGTGCTTGCTGATAGCGCAGCGTGTCGAGGTCAAGAAAGAAAACACTCTGTTCTCATGCACACAGAGTATCATGAAATATTCCCTACAAGGATAAAAAGCTGCTAACATGCTTTAATTTTGTTCCTTAGAGGAATTTCCCTGGGTATTTCCAGTATCTGTATTAGCAGCTGCTTCACTACTTTATCAGCTCAAATAAGGTTTATTGAAACATCGAGCAGGTCCAGATAAGCCTGATTTGTATTCACAGAAACAGATCCGCCTAGAATTTACAATAAGTCATATTCCTAGCATGTTGCATAATCCATCATGTATCTCCTCAGGTGATCCTTCTATCATCCTGTGACAACCCAGTACCATGTGTATTTAAAGAGATTCTGTGCAAGAAAACAGGTTGTAAAGTCAAGCAACTGAAAAAGGAAACAAAAGTGGAGTTGGACAAACTGCTGGAGAAAAAGGAGCTGGAGTGGAAAGATGTGGCCTATATAGGTGAGCATGGGAAATACGCTATCTAAGCAAGTGGAAAAGTATCTTTAGAAACTAATACACAGTCTTGTGCAAAAATGTAGGCACCCCCTTGATAAATAACAGATTTTGGTGATTTTTTTAATTGAAAAGATGTTAACACAGAGTCTCTCTTGGAAATGAAGAAAATGCACAATATTTTCAGCAAACATTGATGCATGGTTACTTCTTATGCCATAATAAAAAACATTATTATGGCACTGTGCAAAAGTTTGGGCACCCTAAGAGTTCCAAAGTCTCAGATTCTTTTTACAATGTTTCAGACCCTAATCAGCTCGTTAGATCTGATGCATGGCAACAGCTGTCATTAGTAAACGGCAATTTCAAAGCTCTACAAATACTCTGACTCTTCAAACCTTGTGCACACACTTGCGGACACTCAACAACCATGTGTTCCTCTAAGCAGCTATGTAAGACTCTGAAAATGAAAGTTATTGGTGCCCACAATGCAGGAGAATTCCACAGTGAGAAATGTAATTAAGAGATGGCAGGTCAGGGGAACTGTGGAAGTCAAGATGAGATCTGGAAGACCAAAAAAACTGGTCAGAAAAGACGAAAACACCCATTTGACTAGAAAAAACCTGCAGGAAGATTTAGCAGACTATTTAGTGGTGGTGCACCGTTCCACAAGAGCCTCATGGAAGTCAGCAGAAGAAAACCTTACCTGCGTCCCCATCATAAAATCCACCGTCACAAGTATGCAACAGAGCAGCTACAGAAGCCTGATGCGTTTTGGACGCAAGTGCTGTGGACTGATGAAGTTAAAATAGAAGTCTTTGGCCACAATCAGCAAAGGCGTGTTTGGAGAAAAAAAGGAGCAGCATTTCATGAAAAGAACACCTTGCCAACTATTAAGCATGGGGGTGGATCTATCATGCTTTGGGGTTGTGTTGCAGCCAGTGGCACAGGAAACATTGCGTGTGTGGATGGAAGAATGGATTCCACTAAATACCAGCAAATTTTCTGGAAGCAAACATCACACCATCTGTACAAAAGCTGAAGCTGAAAAGAGGATGGCTTCTACAACAGGACAATGATCCTATACATACCTCAAAATCCACTATGGAATACCTCAAGAGACGCAAGCTGAAGGTCTTGGAACGGCCATCACAGTCCCCTGATTTAAACATCATTGAACATTTGTGGGTAGATCTTAAAAGAGCTGTGCATGCAAGATGACCAAAGAATATTACAGAACTAGAAGCCATTTGCAAGGAAGAATGAGCTGGCTATAAAAAGCGTTTGCAAGCTGTGATATCTGCCTGAGCTGGCGTTATTAAGTACCGATTATGTAGGGTGCTGAAAACTTTTGCACAGTGCCTCAGCAATGTTTTTATTTTTTATCTTAGTTCAATTTATGACATAAAAAGTTTGCTGAAAATATTGTGCATTTTTTCCGTTTCCAAGACAGACTGTGTTAACATCTTTTCAATTAAAAAATCTCCAAAATCTGTTATTTATCAAGGGGTGCCTAAACTTTTGCATAAGACTGTATACCCCCCGATCAGCCAAAATATTTAGGCTTTAGGTTCCCCTTTTGTGCCACCCTTTTGTGTTACTTCTTACTCTATGAGACAGCTAAAAAGCTACGCTAATTTAAGCAAATATAGTTAAAAAATAAAGAATGTCAGTGTGTTCGAAAAGGGCTTTGCATCACCAGCACTCGAATGCTGTAGCTCTCCAAGCGATCCCACTAAACATTAAACAAAAACAGTCTGTTCAAAATCTGTCCTCTCTACAGGTAATGATGTGCCAGATGTGGACTGTCTAAACCTGGCTGGTCTGAGCGCAGTGCCCTTGGACGTCCCCATGGTGGTTCAGAATGCGGCTAAGTACTCGTGCCAGAGAGAAGCAGGACGCGGGGCTCTCCGGGAGTTCATCGACCACATTCTCAAGATGAAGAAAGAGGCCAACTGTCAGAACTACATTTAGGTTTTAAATCATGCATCTCTACCGGGCTTCAATCTACATCCTTACACTATGTTTTATTATTATTGGATTAAGGAACGGGATATGCTCCTTTGTGTAGTATGGTAATAATGAAGGTCCCTGTGCTTAGAAGTACTATTCTTTATGGAGTATGTAATCATTTCCTTAAGACTAGGCCTTCTTTAAACACTAGGTGGCAACGTTGCACATAGAATCGGGGTATTGGATAGAAATTAAACTGTGATTATACTTGTCCAGGCATGAGCGGCTGTGTAGTTTGGGAATATTGCATAATTTTATCATCAGGTTCAGTTTTTTTTTCTTCCTAAAATCAGTTTTACACCACTACATTGGCAGCACAGTCGAAATTGCATGCATTTTGTAAAAGTCGTAATTTTCCTTGATAATATGCTGTATACTTCTCTGCACATGCACATATGACTGATAAGTGGAATATTAAATTGAAGAATTGATTGGTGTCTTTTATTGATTCGATAATGTATTTTTTTAAAGTAATGTAATTCCTATTTATTATACAGTCCATAATCACTATGGAGGTTGGATATTCTAGATAAAGCTTAGAATTTAGAACACACACGAGTAGCACCATGAGTCAGAAAATACCACAAATATGAACAGGCTAAAAAGCTGTTTTAATGATGCAATAAATCACCAAAACAGATTAAATTGAAGAACATTGGGTCCTCAGGAACACAAAACAGCCTCGTGTTATTCCCCATTTAAATTTCGGAGCCTAGTGCAAAACTGTATCTCCTGCATTTCTTGCTCAAATATTTTCATATTTTATATGTTTTTTTACTATCACTGCTAAAACAATATCAAAGACTGTTTAGTAATTTGCTGCTTAATTCCATACGGTGTCTGTGTTTCTGATAAACCCAACCCCATGTCAAACCTTTACAGTACACGTTTAATAGTTTATTATCAGCAGCAACTCATACAAGTTATACGTGTAACAAAACTCTTTCAGGTAGACGTGTTTCTGAAAATATTCAAGGGCTGTTCAAGTCAAACTGTGACTTTTCACTGTGTAGAATACAGTTATGACAGTAAAATCTTCCTTTATTTCTCTATATATTCTCCTGCTACATTAATGCATTGATCACTGGTGCTTTCCATCTTGGTAGAAAGACTTCTCATAAAGTCAGAGCCATGATTAAACTGCTTGCTTCACGACTGAAACGCTGGTCTCCCAGGAACTCCTTTAATGGTCCAAATATGTGAAAATGGTTGGAGCAAGGTCAGGATTGTACGTGGGATGAAGCAATAACTCAGCCGTTCCTGTAATGTGCAAATGGTGTTGTTGAATGATTGTTGTCCAGTTCTCACAGACAGATGCAAGTGTTCCGCAAGTTAGCAGTAAGTTATCCGTCGATCTTCAAGGATGCTAAATGTGCATGGGAACGACTGTAGTGGGCTATATTGACCGGGATTGTCATTCTCTGATGTACAGCCTTATTTAAAACTTTTGCACCATTCAGATCTTTTACTAAGAGTCTCATCACTGTACTCTGTTTAAGCATATGGTGATCATGCATGATCATACAAAAGTATTAACAAAGAGATCAAAAGTTAAGACCAGAATCCTTCATGCTGTTTCAAATATAGTTAGTTCAGTTAGTCACGCTGTCTTAGCTCGGATACATTTAGGAAAAATGTTTAATATATGAGATATGATACTTGAAACCATCTCCTCTGGTAAGTGATTTTTAAGAACAGCATTAATGACAGCTCAAGATGGCTGTGGGAGGGAAAGCCATCAGCCTCAATTGACTCTGCTTATGTTTCTTCATTTGCAATTCTGATTAATCTGCTCGCCCCGTGTGAGAGGGCGAACCCAATTAACTTCCTCTCCATGTGGTTCATAACGTCAGCGCGTTCATATCGCCTGCATGCACCCCAACCTGTAGCACGACCAGACATGTAGCAGATGTAAGGAACTTTGTGGATGGGTGAGTCTGTATGTACTTTTTTTTGCAGGATGCGCATGCCTTGAATTGAGCAGTAAATGGGTAGCAAAAATCTTTGAGGGAAAAAAAAACAAAAAACACTTTTTATTGGTTCATCTTTTGTGACTGACTGAACGTGCAACCAACCAGTCACAGTTAACCTGTGTTAGCCCGGATCAGAACAAATGCATTACATCAAGTTAATGGCAGATTTATGAAAGATGGTGGAGTTTATTCACCTAATTAGCTAGCACAATGGTTCCCAAAGTGTGACCCACTACACTAGTGGGTGATAAGGGTACTGCAGGTGGGCCACAGTAAATAAATAAGCTTTTGTAACTGGATTTTAAAATTCCCATAAAATATTTTAGATTAAGTATTTACATTTAAGAAGTATCCAGGACTAATAAAACTATCTGTGTTGATCAGAGTTGTGGGTGGGCGGAAGATTTTTCACATCCCGACTTGGTCTGCTGCCTTCTTAAATTTGGGAATGGCTGAGTTTGCATACAAATTTTATGCCATCATATTACTTGGAGAGATGTTTGGCACTGAGCTGCTCTTGCTTTTTACGAAAGTATGTGGAAACAAAAATATATTGCTATTAAACTGAAATCTCCCAGGAACAGAGATTTATAAAATTGGGTGACTAGATTTGCAAGTATCTGGTTCATAGAACTTTGTTTTTAGATTCAGTAAAAATATACAATAAAAAATGAAAAGAATAAAAAGGATGATTCCTAATAATAATAATAATAATAATAATAAAGCCACATGACCACATTAATCCTCATACATGCATATTTTACTGAAATCGGATGTTTTTGACCTGCAAAGTTGTACATCAGCATCCGCAATGATTTAACCTGTTTCATCCAAAAAATAGTTTAGTATGACAGGTCGAGTTAGTACAAACACTTGACACACAAAAGAAAACTAGTCTATATTCTTGCAGGATGGATATTAAAGCAGATGCCTTCAGTTACCGCCAAGCTATTGTATGTCATTGGAATTCAGGCTTCGGGGGAATGTGATCCAGTTTGTTGGTGAACAGTGCTCCTTCTCCAGATGACAGGCCTTCTGTGTACTTTTGTGGAGTAGGCTATTTCTTGCCTTTAAATTATATTTACTTTACAAATAACCCATTCTATTAGCCTTTTGGGTTTCAGTGGCCGGGAATAGATCTGCCATGGTTTTTCTCTTGGAGGTAAAAGTCGGCTCCTGATTAAAAGTGATTGTGAGATTTTCCGATGAAACCCAGAGGAACTATATGATCAATACGGTTGATGTAGGTCTGTACTCTACTTGCTTACATCTGCTGTTTGCTCCAGAGGAACCAATTAAAAAGGATCAATACAAGCTTATAGGCTCGAGTGCATCGGTCGCAGGTGTGCTTGCAGATTGAACCGGAATGCACCTGTGCCTTATATAGCAATTCCTATCATAATTTTAGAAAGTTTTGAATAATAATCACTAGTGTCATGTTCGTGAGGGCCTCAGGTGGGCTGGCTGGAACCTAATCGACTTTGAGAAGTCATCGTTTATTAGATATTTTAAAAATTTAAAGCATGACTTGCTTGCTCCTCTGTCTTCAGCTCCATGAAGAGGAGTTTTCATCCAGGTTTTTTTTTGTATTTTGAGGAAAAAGCCAGAGCTTAAATTTAGATATTTATATACATATTAAACATGTATGGTCATGAGACTGATTTATTATTATTATTATTATTATTATTATTATTATTGTTGTTGTTGTTGTTATTATTACTTAGCTAATGATCCTCACCATCAATAAACTGAAATATAAATAATATACTATTGTATACAGTATGTTACAAATAAGCCTAAGAACCTTTCCAGGGTCTGGGTTCGATTCCTGCCTCGGGGTCTGCATGGAGATGGAGATGCGTGTTCTACCAGTGTTTGGTCAATTTCCATCAGTTATTTCCATCTGGTGCCCTGATTTCCTCCCACAGAACATGCTAATTGGCGTTCCTAAATTGATCATATTTTGTGAATGTGAGTGTGTGTCCTGTGATGGATTGGCAGCCCATCCAGAGCGTACCTCACCTCTTGCTTTAAGTCTTGTGGGATAAGCTTCAGGCACCCCACGAACCAGTGTACAGAATAATTCGGTATAGACAACAAAGAGTATTTTGGAAATAGGAAAATTTGTTTAACTTTTGCAGAAAAAAGGTTAAAATATTTTTTTTGTTGTTGTTGCTTTTTTGCTACCTGATCATTATTAAGAACTTACTTTTTCAATTCTATGTGCTATATAACATTATGTACTGTATACTATTAACATGTGGTGAAAATATATTATTTCAATATATATGCTATTTATGCTTGTGGTCTAGTGGTTAGCACCTCGATTCCTCGTTAGTTGCATCACACCTCCAGGTTCAATTCCTGCCTCTTGTCTGTGTGGTGGAGTTTGCATGCTCTCCTGCTTGGTGGGTTTCCACCGGGTACTCTTTTTTTCTTCCTACATTCCAAAGACTTGCAGATTAGGCTAATTAATCCCAAATTGCCCATGTGTGTGTGAATGAATGTATGAGTATGTGTTTGCCCTGTGATGGATTGGCACCCTTCCCATGGTTTACCCCCCCACCCCCCTCCTCATGCCCTAAGACTCCTGGGAGAGGCTCTAGGCCCCCTGCGACCCTGAATACAGGATGAAGTGGAATATACGATGAGTGAGTGGCATCATGCATGATCCTATGGAAAATAGCCATTATGTGATGGGTAAGATGTGGCCATAAAGAGTTGCACATTGTCAGCAACAATATTCTTCCAAGCCATGGTTGATTGCCATTTTCCTTCTGCCAAAACCTTTCCTCACCACATTACATCATGATCACCAGTCAGATCTGAACTGTTGATTCCAAATTCTGTCTCTACCATGCAGATGGTCATTATCCCAGGTTACATTTTTCCAGTCATCAGCTGTCCACTTAGGGTGAGCCTGTATCCACTGTAGCTTCAGATTCTTGTTATTGACTGAATGGATTGGAACCTGATGTGGTGTTCTGCTGTTGTAGGTCATCTGCCTCAAGAATTTGACATGTTGTGTGTTCTGAGATGTGTTTCTGCTCATATTGGTTGCATATTTATTTCTGTCACTCATTGTGTTTTTTTGTACACTATATTGTGTGTAAACTCTAGAGAGTGATTGTGTGAAAATACCAGGAAATCAGGAGTTTTTCAAATACTTAAACTAGACAATCTTAGAGTGGTCACGGTGGTTTGAGGGTTTGAGGCCTGCCTTCAGGTCTGTGTGTGGAGATTTTGTGTGGGTTTCCTTTTGGTGCTCCAGTTTCCTCCCACAGCCCAAAGACATGCAGAGTATGTTAATTAATGTGTGTGTGTGATGGTGTGTGTGTGTGTGTGTGTGTGTGTGTGTGTGTGTGTGTGTGTGTGTGTGTGTGTGTGTGTGTGTGTGTGTGTGTGTGTGTGGTGTGTGTGGTGTGTGTGTGTGTGTGTGTGTGTGTGTGTGTGTGTGTGTGTGTGTGTGTGTGTGTGTGTGTGTGTGTGTGTGTGTGTGCGTGTGTATGCCTGTGTGCCCTGAGACAGTTTGGCAGGGTGTACCATGCCTTGGTCTCCTGCGACCCTGTCCAGCGTAAGCAGCAAATGCAAATTTTATTTGTCACATACACAGTCATACACAGTACGATATGCAGTGTAATGCTTATACGACCACCTGCGACCTTAAAATCTAAAGTTAAGAGTAATAAGAAATAAATTAGGGAATGTAATAAAAATAAGAATAAAATATAACAAGTATCCAACCTGATTGGATGCTTGCATAAAGAATGAGTGAGAGGAAATAACCTTCTGGAAACAACAACTGTGACACAATCAAAGTCAAGGACAAAATTTATTCAATATAAATTTGCTTGATGTGAACATTCATTGAAGTGCATTTTGCTGCCACACAATTGGATACTTGCATGTGTTCCTAATAAAATGGCCAGTGAATGTAACAGCAATTACAATTGCTGTGTCTGATATATCTTAAAGTGAACCTGTTTTAGGTGACAAACTCATTTGCCTAATTAGAAATGATGGAAAAATGGCAAATTTTGCATACTTTTTTTGTTCCATTTAATTTGGCATTTAATTAAATTGCATTTTATGCTTGGGGATGGACAGACAGACAGACAGACAGACAGACAGATAGATAGATAGATAGATAGATAGATAGATAGATAGATAGATAGATAGATAGATAGATAGATGGAAAGTATACATCCAGTGCATATGTACACAACCATTTAATGTACCTTTTATATACAATTGTTTACATCTTTCAGGGAAAGCACTGAAGCATGTGATTACCAAATGTAAATCTGTAAATGCAGTTTTTTTCTTTCACAGTAATAAGTCTTCAACAAAGCACGATACTTGTGTAACACGGTTATTCATCCATTAACGTGAAATCAGATATCAGGGCAGTCAGTGTGTTGTCTGAAGATCAGAAGCAGTCTGTAGTAAATCTGTTATGTAATCACTAATGGCCTTGCTATGAAGAGTGGCTTCCATTATCGGTAGGGAAAGTGAAGTGTTGTTATTCCGGATATAAGTGGTGCACTTGCTGACTGAGGATGCAGTAATGTGAGGTGATTTGTCAATAACCATCCTTGCTCTCTCCGAGCTGGAAGACCACAGATGCTGGGGAATTGGTGAAGTGACAGGCTGACAGTGATGTCTGCGCTGCCATTGAGTCACCATGAAAATCCTTTAGCCATCAATCACAAGCTTGGTCACATTCAGGTCACATAGTCCTGATTAGGTTGTGTGTGGACGTTATGAGGCTATATATTATCAGTGCCACAGCCATCTCAAGTAGTTTGTGGGGCCTGGGCTGAGAAAGTGTGGTTGGAGTATAAAACTATAAAATCTATAAACCCCCAAAGTTTTATTGCCCCTAACGTTGCTGAGTCTAAGCCCTAACCAACTGACGCAACCCCAGATCATAACTCTGTACAATGGGCACTATGCATGTTGGGTGCATCACTTAATGCCCTATTCTTACCCTGATGCACTAATCACACTGTTATAGGGTCAATCTGAGCTCATCAGACCACATAACCTGTGTTTCATTGATCCAAAGTCCAATCTGTATGCTCCCTAACAAATTGAAGACTTTTTCTGATTATTCTCACTAACAAGTGGTTTTCAAGTGGCCAAACAGCTTTTTAGTCCCAACCTTGAGTTCTCATCACATTGTGTGTGTATGGAAATGCTATTACTTTCCAAGTGTTTAAGTGATCTCCATTTATAATGTTTTTTCTGGATACATTTCTTCAACAAAGTTGACGGTTCAGCACTATCCTTCCAGGATCCTTCATAATATGTTCAAGGGTTTTTAACCCAGTTTCAGTCATTTCAAATATCTTTGCTTGATGCAGCCTAATAATTTGACCCTTTTAAAATGCTGACTTTTCATTCAGGCAATGTATAAATGATTAAAAGGAAAACTTGATGTACAGCTCTTGCAGAAACCTTGCACTATTCAGAATTGCATTAAATTAGCAGATATGCTCATGTGAACAGTTGTACACATAACTAGGAGTGCCTGTCTATCAATAGCTCATTTGCCACCATCAATAATACAATAAGTTCTCATACACTTTCTAACTGATCTCACCACTTCTTGTTAAGGCTATAGTAAATATTTCCCGCTCCATTTAAGTTATAAACACTTCCCATTCTGTTCATCGTGGTCTCTCCGCAGCCGAAGCAAATGGAATGCACTCTGAGCAGCATTAGTGCGTATTTTATTGATTTAAGCTACAATCAATAAAACACATTTTGTAAGAATTCTCATTAGTTCTTCATTTTTTTCTGATTGCAGAATCTCACAATACCTGATGGGATAATTCAAACTGATGCAGACTCAGTGTGAGGTCCTGGACACCCATCCACTTTCGGTTACGCTTTGAGATGGCGCAATGCAATGCTCTCTTAGGGTGTTTTAGTATTTTTTCTTAAATCTTCACTTCTGTATGTTGTGTTTTCTGTCTCAACTAGTGGAGTTTTAATTTTCCTGCTCAAAATATAACCTTGTCATGAAACCAGAGTGATCATCATGTAAGTTGCTGGGTAATAACATAGCGTACTGGTTTCACTGGTATGTATTTAATAATGCTAGGAATGCACCAAAAATGGGCTTAAAATCCAATGCTGCTATAAGTAATATAAGAAGATGATGCATTACAGAAAAATCTGTTCTGTGCACAATGATGCTGTGAATGTTAGTTAACAGCATGGCACGTTTGCTCTAGGCCCTCAAGGAGATAATGCTCACAACGGGAGATTTAATGAACAGTGCTCCAAGCTATGGGCAGCCAGTCAGAAACGAGACGACAAGTTTGGCTTGCTCAAATGCCTTTTCCGGGAAAATGATAAAAAAAAAAAAAACGCTTTGTGCTACTTGCCAGTTCAGGAGGCACCGGATAATCTCTCCTTAGCTAAATCACAATCTAATCACATGCACAAATGAGCAAACTTTGCCACAGCGGAATATTACTGGGGAACTTCAGATTGCACTGGTAGTTGATATAAATTATGCAGGATGCTGCGCATGCTACTGTACATTGGTCCTATGCCATGAGACCAGAATGCAGATGAAGGTTGACTGAACCACCTGAGCATGATTCCCATGACAGGTTGGATATCATCAGATTGGTGGCTAATGAGCACACTGTGCACAGGGTATTGTAGAATTTGCCACTGACCAGTGCTGAAAATGGCGCTCACCACAAAGTGATGCAAGACTCAAACAAAGTAGCCATATTGACTCTGATCAAAACCAAAGGAACAGGCAAGCAGAGAATGCTCATGAGCCAGAGTGCTTGGCTCAACATATTATCTCGTTCCAAAGAGGGAAAAAAAAGAGATATTAGAGGTATACATATTTTAAATGGCTGCCATTCCATATGCTGCATATTCCAGAAGTGACATAAATGGTGAATAAACACCAACAAGCTCCTACTTCATAGATCTGATTGTAATTAGATCTGATCTATTTTGGAAATAGATGCTTTTCCATAATCTGAGTGACACACAGACTACAGGATGATTAATGATTTGTGGACACTTGAACATCACACATATTTGGGCCTTCGTCAAACCGGTGGAAAAACCTGACAGTGCACATGCACACAAACCTGCTTCCATGAAGACATGATTTGCCAAAGTTGGACTGGAAAGACTTGAGTGTCCTGCACAGAGAGAGCCCTGAAACCTTTTTTTTTTTTTTGCTTCAATTATTTTTCTTTAAAACCATTGACAGACAAACAAGCAGAGTTACGGTACAATGGAGCTAGACTTCAAGTGTACACTGATAGGTCAGCGCATTGTGATTTTCTGAGCTGACATGCTCATACATCATCCACATTGGAGGGTTATTAGGCACTGACAGCAGACACAAGGGGGGGGTAACGACTGCACACTATTTTAGCACCATTGTGATTTGCTGAAGCTTTCCCTGATAATATCCAGACTCTTATTTCTTTACACAACCATGTACCACAAGATGCATCACTGCTTCTTCACAACCTTTCGCAAAATACTTCATGAACACAACTTTAGTTAACGAAATGTTTCTAAAAGTAAATATGTGTAAAAGAATGACTCCACCGAGGTATCACTTCTGGTTTAGATAAATCCCTGCTCGGTTATATCAAAACCATCTGATTGCAGTTTAATTGCAGCAAACCGGGAGAGAGGTTTTAAGAAAGAAAAAAAAAAGCTTGAAACGTTACATAGCCTGAGCCTCATTCCAAAATTTAAATGTATTTCCTAGTGATTAGTTATGGTGGTGTTTATTTATTTATTTTTTTTAATTGTTTTCATATTATGAAAGATCTATGAAGTAGGAGCTTGTTGGTGTTTATTCACTATTTATGTCACTTCTAGAATATGCAGCATATGGAATGGCAGCCATTTAAAATATGTATACCTCTAATATCTCTTTTTTTCCTTTGGAATGAGGGAATATGTTGAGCCAAGCAGTCTGGCTCATGAGCATTCTCTGCTTGCCTGTTCCTTTGGTTTTGAACTTTTTAAACTTTAAACAAATATTAAACAAACATGTTAGAATTCAGAACCCAAATGGCAACAAAATAAATAAAGGAATTAAGCTAAATTAAATTTTTATAGAAAAGCGTACCAAGATATATCTTTTCTGCCATCTTAATAACCAAATCTCAAAAGGGTAAAATTCTAATAAATGTTCATTATAATTCTCTATATAGTAATAATATAAAAGTCCGAAGTTTTTGTTTTTGTGTTTGATGGATGTCTAGACCCCTGTGTTCTCCCTCGGTCTGCAGTTTGGTGAGTCACTGAAGGCTTTTATTCTTTTTCAGTTGATTGATCTTTTTGCTTTTAAGTTTCTTAGTATGGAAGCACAATGTACCATGTCTTCTTTATCACCATTAGAGAAATGACTTACTGAATCACAAGCCTCTGATGTTCACATCGCTGTTTAGAGCTCCTGGAATTGTTATTGCTATTGTTATTGACTGGAGCAAACTGAGGAAAAACTTATGTAGTGCTACTCTTCCAAGCAAAGTTCAGCGACCCCTATTAGTTTGCATGCAACAAGGTGACTCGGACTACTGAACCTCCTTTAAATTATGCATGGATACTGATCTTTGGGTAAAATTAGGTAAAAAAAAACCCCACCAGGCTCAATAACAGCCATTTGTGAGAGTCTGGGAAGCTATCAAGGAAGAAATTTGAAGCCTTGTGGCGAGACAGAAGAAAGGGAGATATGGGAGAATGATCAGGGATCTGATTATTTAATTCATCACATCATAGGACATTGAAGGAGAGTGAGCAAAGGGTACTTATGGTAATGTTGACTGGCCAGAATTGATAGCTTTGAATGTGCTGAGCTAGATCTTGAGATATCTCTGCAAAAAGCGAGGACAAGGAAATATCTAGGATTAAAGGATTTCAACTGTATACTTGCACAGAGATACTGACTATAACTGGCAAATAGTTTGTAATAACCTCTTTATACCTAATCGAAATTCATAATCATGCACTTATTATCAAATAAATATGTATTTTTCTATGCAAATAGTGTAAAACACCGCTAGAGCTGCGAGATGTCTAGACTAAAGACAATGTTACAAAACAGACAAGTACGTTCACTCTGTTCTTCCAAAAAAATCACCTATTTATTCAGAACAATCAGAGCCTTTATATCTTGTGCATCATCTTTGAACCTGGAACAGCACAGGCAGTTCAGTCCATCATTACTCACTCACAATTTATAAGCTCTGCACGCATCTGCAGTGCCTCATGCTCTCTCACTTATCATAATTTTGGTCTGATATTTTGGAAAAGTCTATTAACTAAACACTCTGTAACCTTTTCCTGCCTCCACTTTTGTGAGGCTTCCAAGAATTGCAAACTGACTAGATGCAGATGAATGGAATAGAAGTATATCACTGATTCCTACAATTCGGTTTGAAGTAGGAAAATACATAGGGCAGAAGTTAGTGAACTGCCTGGTTATAAAAATGTGGGAGGAGTCAGTGAACTAGGGAAATAAATGGAAGATGAGTTATATGCAAGTGAGTGACTCATATCAAATTATTGTGGAAACGGATGAACTGACAGATACTGTAAATCTGGGACGTTCTCTGGCCCCAATACATTCTCCTAAACATTGTACAGAGTGAAAAATTATGTAGAATATATATATATATTTTTAAAAGGAAATGGAACCGTATGCAGCGGGGAAGATATTTCTTTGATCTCCTGTAGATTTTGTACAGGAGAGACAAAATCTGGCTAGAGAGAGAGAATATCAATCAAAGGTCCAGAACAAAACACATTATATAAATGTTATAAATCTATATATGAATCTACTTTCAGTGAGTAAAAATAGGAAATTTGATCCATACAAGGTTTCACCTCAAGAGGTAAGAATAATTATGAGAAAAGTCATAAATCAGTCTAGAACTACACAGGAGGAGCTTGTGAATGATGACAGTCACCAAACAAACCATTGGTAACCTAATACGCCTTTATGGATTGAAGTCTTTCAGTGCTGCAAGGTCCACCTCCTCAAGAATGCACATGTACAGGCCCTTCCGAAGAGTTTGCCAATGAACTGAGAAGGATTGGGAGAAAGTGTTGTCTGTGCTAAAGGTAATAGCCAACTTTTCCACGTTGAGGGGGAAAATGGATGTATTGTAAAATTTGGGATAAGAACATCCTGAAGATGGGTCGTGCATGGGTCTTCCACCATGACAATGGCAACAAAGTATTGGCTCAGGAAGAAACACATAAAGGTCATGGCATGGCCTAGCCAATCTCTAGACCTTAATTCTATTTAAAAAATATGTTGGAGGGAGCTGAAACTTTTTTTGGGGTTGCTAAGTGACAGGCAAGAAACCTTAAGGATTTACAGAAGATCTGTAAAGAATAGTGAACCAAAATCCCCCCTGAGATGTGTGCAAACCCGGTGACCAACTACAAGAAACGTCATACTGTACCTCTGTGGTTGCCAACAAGGGTTTCTCTACCAAGTACTAAGTCTGCTTTTGCTTGGGGATCAAATAATTATTTTCCTCATTGAAAGGCAAATTAATGTATAATGTTTGTATCATGGGCCTTTTCTGTATTTTTCTGACTGGTATTCTGTTGCTATTCTTTACAATAAACCTATGATAAAAAAAAATATATATATAGACCCTTCATTTCTTTGTAAGGGGCCAAACTGCAGGGGATTAAATAATTATTTTCCCACTATACTGTATATAAAAGTATGCATAACACACACACACACAAAGACTGTAATGTGTCAAGTGACATTTAAACCATTGCTGATTTGTGCAAAAGTGATGAATCTGCTTCAGCTGTCTAGGTGCAGTTTTCCACACTTGTCCCTTAATTACATAAACACACCAACCTGTCATAACATTAAAAGCACTTATCTTGATTATGTTGTCACACTGGTAGGACACAGGCTATATTAGGCAGCATCTGAATAGACACTTCTCTTCAAGTTTATCTGTCGGAAGCATGACAAATGGGCAAGCATAAAGACCTGAGCGACTTTAACCAGAGCCTAATTTTGCTGACTGGGCCAAAGCATCTCCAAAATACCAGGTATTGTGGGGTATTCCCTATATGCAGTGGTTAGAGTGAAAAGGGGTCCAAGGAGGAACGGCTAATGAACTGGTGGCAGAAACACTGTAGTACAGATTGCTAAACAAGTTAATGCTAGCTGTGTTGTTGCAGACTAGTCAGAGTGCCCATGTTGACACCTGCCCAGCACTGAAATCACCTACAATGTGGACATGACCTTTAAAACTAGCAATGCAAGAAGATAGGCATGTATGCATGTGTTGCATACTTGGCAAAGAGGCATTAGGATGTTTTACAGGAAAAAGGCAAGCCATCAGAGGCAGTGTGATGCTCTGGGGAATGTTTCTGGCTTCTGCCATTCATGTGGATGTTAGTTTGGCACGTACCAAAAACCGAAACAGTTGCAGACCATGCACACACCTGGCATTGACATCATGGCAATGGCGTTCACTAATGGCAGTGCTCTCTTTTGGGTGGATAATGTGCCATGACACACTGAATAAATTGTTCAGAAATGGTTTGAGCAACATGATAAAAAGTTTAAGTTGTTGACTACCAAACTGAATCAAGCATTTGTGAAAAAATGTATGTGAATTCGTTTATAAGCTAGGGCTTAAGTAATTTCATTAATAAAACTTATATTAATAAAAATCAGAATTAAATGATGTCAGACTAAATTAAAACAATTTAAATATAGATGATAGTTGAAGAAATTCATATCTGTTGACATTAAAAAGCATCATCTCCATTTTAATATTGTGCTTATCAACATTATTTAGTAGGTGTGCCCTAATTATTACAATCATAATTGTTATTATTTCCAAAATGTGAAAACTTGGCTTTTAATATGGGTTGTGTTTCTCTACTAGGAATGGCTCACTATTACTTTTTTAAGGAGGCTGACCGAGAGTTTTCCCAAGATTCCTTGGGTGGCCTTATCACCCTGAATTTTGCACACATCCAAATCTGTTTACATTTTTTTTTTCAAAACTATTTTCAAATAATGAGGATCTGTTTCAGCGCATTGAGATACAGAACGCCGAAGAAAAAAAAATGTCGCTCAACAATAACTAAGCCCTTCAGAAATGGCTGTGAAATCAATGTAAAAATCAATGCACAGACTATAATGTGGTTTGTAGAGTGGACACACAAAGACTGCTTTTAGACCACTTCTGCAGTTCTGCACTCAGTTTTTTAAATACACACAGGAAACTTGACATTCTACAATTTGAAAGCTCTCTCTCTCTCTCTCTCTCTCTCTCTCTCTCTCTCTCTCTCAAATCCCTCTAACACTTACAGTTCCTCGAATATAAATTAAAATAACACAGCTGTTGAGTGCTGTTGGCTTTGAAGGTAATGCTTGTTACATTCTCTGTGCCTGTGAGTTTCACGTGTAGAGGGCAGGGAAGGCTGTTTCAAGTGGCCCAAGCCACACCCCATTAACTCACATGCACACACACACACACACACACACACACACACACACACACACACACACACACACACACACACACACACACACACACACACACACACACACTCCCTGATTTCACAAGCAGCATACACACTCATATCACATTTTAAGCATAACTAATGTTTTACTAATAATTAATGTTTCTGCTATTGTTCAATTATTTAACTGTAACTCAGGCATTTTTCTCAATGTTGCTTTGTTCATTGCTCAAAAGGAAAGAATAAAATTCGTACATGAGAAAAAAAAAACATAAGTGACATTTGTGATTCTTATTTTAGAATCAGATTTAATAATAGACACATTTGTTGTGTATGAAGCATCCTAAGACACACACAATACTCAGTAAAAGGCTTATACAACTGCCCGTGACCTAAAAAGAAGAATGCTCTGTGAGAAATAAATTGCACTGGAGAGTACAATTGAATATAACATAGATCCTTACAATAGAGTAATATGAATATAAATATATAAAAAATAAATCAACATTAAGGTGGAGAGTGTGCAATATTTACAAGCTTGCTAAATGCAATGGAATTCAAATAGAAGTGGTAGAACTGACAGATTTCAGACTAGATCGTGATAATATCCAAGCATCAAAGTAATTTGCACTGCATGATGCATGTGTGACGCTGACAGCTTAACTAAATTTCATGGCATATCTTAATCAGTTGTCTTTGACTATGCACTCTGCTCTAATAATTTGTCATATTTATCCTCATCTGTTCTGTTTCTTCCCAAGCTGTGGTCTCTGCCTTTGTTTTTCCAACATCATTTCCGTCCAACAGAAGAACCTGCAATGACTATATGTCAGATGCTCTAAGCTGTGAAAGAACGCGGGCCATGCTAAAACTGCCAAACAGGTCACATGTCTCAGGAATTCACATCCTTTTTACAGCCTTGTAAAGTACAGTGACCTCTTCTCGAACTCCAGCACTTTATAGTCCATCAGTGAAAAACAACACAACTCAAGTGGGGTACTGGAGAACTGAAAGACTAATATATATATGAACAGCTAGTTTGGATTACTTTATAACAATCTGTTACCAGGTGACTTAAAAATTAAATTGTATGATTATACAAAATATCTAATGATTTATTTTTACTTATAGATTATGGGTCTGGTTTCATAATAACCCAAAAATCCTGATTTATTTCATTTTATTTTTAATTAATCAGAAATGGACTATACTGAACAAAAAAATAAATAAATAAATAAATAAATAAAATAAAGATCCAGTATGCATGTGTATTAATGTGATCCATTGTTTAGACACTAATTTCGTCTGTTAAAAATTTATTATTTTATGAATCGTGTGTTTTTTTTTTTTTGTTGTTGTGGTTTGATGGCTTAGTCAAATCACAGAACAATATCATGACACCATAAATTCTAACAAGAATTACGCAGCTAAAACGATGTAAAGTATGACAGCTCATCATCTGAACACCTGCAATGTGTATATTTATTCATTAATTCTAATATCTGCAGGAACATACAGGTGCAAAATATAATCGAGTTTCCACTAGACATAACAGACAGGCACAGGCTGAGTCTTATGTGTTCACAAATGTTACTGAAATAACTGTCAAGTGTGAATGACAAATAAATTATACTGTACATAAAGTGGCAGAAGATACACACAACCATGGGCCAACTTTTATAACTTGGAAGTTAGTCCTAATGCCTATTTAAAAAACCTCGTCATTCTTCAGACATATTACTTTAACTATTACATCGGACTCTAAAGAGCAAAAGTATTTCTTACTGTAAATGCAAAAAAAGATATTTTGTAAAACCATTCGAATAAATCGACGTACTCCATTCTAGCTAATTAAATATAAGAATGATATTTATTTACACTAGTGTAGCGAGGAGATGTTATTTGCATTTGCCTTATCAAGAAAACAGTGGAGCTGCACAACCTCTGCTACATGTCAGACCGCAGAGCAGATTAATACATATAAGATCCTGGCTTTAAAAGAACTCAGAAATGAGAATCATGGAGGCAGCTGTGTGCTGCAGGACTCTGAGATCAGGTTATTAGCAGGTGAAATGCTTACAAAGGTGATTTCCTCCTCAGGGAAAGTCTTTTATGGAACGTCACAGATGCACAGAGTAGATAGCCAGAGGTGGCTGAGGGAAATACAGAAATTATGATTTTGTCTGCAAAACAGAATAAATCCAATCTCTCCTCAGATCAGCAGGGGATTCTGCTTTGTGTGCTTCAGACTGAAATCTATTGTTCGTGATGGGAAAGCAGATACAGGGGTGAAATAATGCTTAAAGCAGCTGCCACAGTTTTATCTGATCCTCACCTGTGATGGTTTAAAAAACACCTGTTTTGTTCGAATATAAAATAAAGAAACACTTTTTGCCTAGCTTTAGTTTCTCATCTTCTATACCAACATAAAAATCCTGCCAATGTATTACTACAAGTCAGTGCAGGAGGTGTCAGTCTTATAGAACCACTGCCCGGTACCACTGATTTCACTGATCTCAATCCCCATTCATGACACTCTTAATTATTATTTGAGTATCCCACATGAAAAATGGAAATATTGTGCTGTGCTGATTCACAATAACATACTTTATACCAGACATTCTTTCAATACCATATACTGTTCACCTTTACTCTTCCACAGCTCTATGCAGTAATGATATACAGTATAATCCCATTTAATCTAATGCTTTTTAAAAGTGGATGGGTTTCTCTCTTTCAAATCTGGTTCCTCTTAATCCCTTTTAATCCTTGCTTTAATTCTGGAGTTCCTTCCTTGCCCTTATAGTCTCTCAGGGATCTACGTTTACACTTGGGTTTCTGCAAAGCTGCTTTGTTTCGCAATTTCTCTTGTTAAGTGTTGTACAGTACAAATATGAGTGGTGTTCAAGTCAAACAGAGACTTGTGATGAAATTTCATTTGAATGGAAGGCAAAGACATTTACAGAAGACATCAAGCGACCTGCCTAAGTAAATCATTAAAATCTGACAAACAAATTAAAAAAGCCTGTAAATGACGAGGTGGCTCATGGCCCACTGCAGTCATTCCCTTGAACTTCCAATGAGTGAAACGCCTGATATTTGAAAACCAATAAAACCTGTCACCAACCAACAAATCTGTCTGTGGGAACTGAACATATAATGCATAATGCATAACACCTTTTGCACATTATAGGAACTTGACTGGGAGTTAATGACATAATGAATCATAATGCTTGGGCCATTAAAGGAGTTCCTGGGAGGCCAAAGTTTCTCACGTAAAGCAGTTAGAACTGGCTCCGAGGGACCAGAGAAAACTTTTTACCTTGATGGTTTGCAAGCACTACTGCAAGAGATAAGTGCATTAGTGTAGCAGGGGATTATATAAAGAATTAAATTAAGTTTTTTTTTTACTCTCATAGCTGTTTTATTATTTTGCACAATCAAAACTCCCAATTTGACATAAACACCTGCCGTGAAATAAATGCAGTAAATTGGATTAGGTGTTCCTGTAACAGGGTAACTTAAAACTATGATGAGAAAAACAGCTTTGTTGAAATTTAAAATCTTATTGATCAGAAGGTATAGATTTTTTTTTATCAACCCAGTTTTTTTCACAGTAGTTCCTGACTATGATTAAAATATATATATATATATATATATATATATATATATATATATATATATATATATATATATATATATATATATATAAACAGGTTTATATTAGGATGCTCGTTCAATACTTTAAAATAATAGTGTTTCTTTCATGAATATGTTTATTAACAATTAACAAAATATAATCATGAATGAATGAATATAATAATTAAATAATATAAAAAGTACATAAGGAGTCTACAGTGTCAGCACATTATAAGAGTCAGTGAGTTTTCCAGCTCAGTAAGGGAGCTCACTCCTCTCAAGGACATCCCGTGAAGCACAATATGTCATTCATTAATAAATGACACACCACCCTGTTGTGGATTAATTTACTATAACAGCGTGTCCCGTCATGATTTATTTCTTACCTAATGCATCATCTTGAGCTGACACACATGTTTGCAAAGTCACAGAGGTACAAACCCAAGATGGCTGCCGTTCCCTTTTCCTTTTACAGTATAGAGATTTTTAAAATTCTTTAACTTCCATACATTTTAAAATTTTGTTGATTTTTTTTTTTTAGATTTTGGAGCACACGTTTATAGGCAAGAGGGCAGTTTTTTGCAATTAAGTCTTCTTAAGTAAAAAAGTTTATGTCTGAGGAGATTAGTAAAGAGGCAATACAACAGGCCAACCTCTTGAGCCTAATTGAGGAAATCTTTGCCTTGAGGGCTATGCTTAATCAAAAGGACCATAAGATCGAACTACTCGAGCAAATAATAAGACAACTTGGAGCAGCACTTCTGTGCAAATGACCTTGTTATCACTGGGCTGGTTGTGGAACATTGCAGCTATGCCAGGGCCACGTGACCAGCAAGGTGAGAAGATATAACCATATGAGGATTTATATACTCTAGAGTAACAAGTTAAGATAGCGCTGGTACAAAATTTAAGAAAACTGGTGAATATAAAAGTGAAATTGCTCACACCTTGGGATGGATCCTGGTATGATTTGTATGATTTTTGTAATGAGACACATAGATTATGTTGTGTTGCAAAGCATGTTCTGACATAGATCAGTACTTTGGTTCAATGTAAAAATAAAATAAAATAAAAAAAAAAGATTAGCAATTTATATTTTAAAATCTGTTTTTATAATCTGATCAGTGAAGATGTAAACAGTCTAACTGAAGAGGCTGAGAGTGATGATCTACTTGAAAATGGAAATCCTTAAGTTGAAATAATTGGAAACGAGATAAAACTGCAAGGTGTCTATTCCATAAAACATTTGGATTTGAAAATTAATTGATACGGAGGTAAATTACCATAATGATTGCAAAAATAAACTTTACATAGTATTTTCAGTTTAATATTAGTTAAGTAATCAATTAGTTTCTGTTTAAAAATCTTAATTTGGAGGGTTTATCAATTGCTTTCATAGTAGAAGCCTCTATACAATCTTTGTTAAAATTAAAGATTAATTAATTATACTTTTCAGGTAATTGCTATGAGTGAGCCATTTGTATTTATAAGGCCATGCATATAATTTATTCTACATCTACACTTGCTTATTTATCTTATTGTGTTGAATTGTGCAGGTCAACCTTTAAAATGACAATAAACTCGATAATTCTTTACAAAAAGCAAGCTCAGTGTGATATAAGTAAGACTGCTTACTATGGCTATGCGTCGTTTCATAAGTCACACATTATGAAGTTTAAGCACTTGGTATATTATAAAATAATGCAAATAATATTTAAAACAAAATCCAAGTTATTCCCAGATTTTGTGCAATATGACTTCAGAGATATCTGTAATTTTAGGGTACAAAAAGCAAAAAACGGGATTGTAAGGGATGCACAGTGTTTCTGTTGTTGGGGTTAAATTAAACGTATATACTGTAAACTGTTCGGCTATATTTCATTCCCTAGTCCATATTCTTATTTCTCTACTTATATATTCTATTTTTTCAAAATCATTTTACTTGCTAGTGCAATTCATTTTCACAGAGAAACCCTTCTTTTTAGGTCGTGTAAGCATTTTACTGCATGTCATACTGTGTATGGCTGTATATGTGACACATGAGATTTTTATGATTTCATTGATGGCTTTCGAAAGATCTGCAATGTTCTGCAAAGTGAATGAATCTCTTTTGTCTTTTATATTTTCTTCAGTTTCTCATTAGTTGCTTTATGGAAGATACAACTGGCATATAAGCATTAATTCTGCCTGTGCCTCTTCAAGCACTGTCTAATGCATTGGCTATTGATATGATTTGTTGATACCATACGACTTGTTTATATTGTATTATGTTATGACTGGATAAATAAATAAATATATAAATAACTTGGATTTGCACATACTTTCTTGTACAGACAAAAAACAGAGTACACTTTGTTCTGCTTCCTTCATGGAGCTGATCTAAGGATCAAAAAGATAAAGTTTGCACTCCGTCCTCTTCTTGGCTTGGTGTTGTAGCCTTAAAGCAAAAAAAAAAAAAACACACAAAATCCTTTACTTACTCTCCGCACACATACACAAACCCTAACCTTAGACACATCATGACCGTTCCCCTTAATTAAGCATATACTGTGATCAATGAGTCTCCTTTAAATAGAGTGCATGTTGCACAATCCTTACTGCATGACTAAGGAAAAAGCGAACAAAGTGAAACAGTTGCTTGATGTATAATGTAAAATATTTACTTGAGATGAAGTGACACATCTGAAATATACAGTAAAAGATTAATGTTTTTGGTGCTTCATTCTCCCAGGTATTGGTGTGTGACCTTCAAACATTCTCTGTTTCACTTCTGGCAGGCACTGAAAAGGGCTGTCAATAAATCAATTGAATTATTGATTTGGATCAATTTCAAACTGCATGTGACACAAGAGCAGAGATCTGGGAAGCGATAGCAGTCATTAAAAAGAAAAGGAACTAGTAAAGAGTCAATATGGATCTGGGCCCTGCTTTTCCAGAGAGGCTTCTTTGGACAACCAATTTAGTTTAGTTGCTGAACAATATGGCAATAAATTTCCTTGAGCTTGGAAAACTCAGAATACCAGTGAAATGCTTTTAAATTGGTTCTGTCAAAACATATATGGCCAAATGATTGGCACCCTTAAAATTACAATTAATTATACCAAAAGAATTTGCCTCTTTAGGGAAAAATATATATTTTGATATTGCTTTTAGGGTCTAGGAACTTTATTATCGTCTTTAGCCGTTTCACGTTTACCTGGGGTATATTCTTTGGCCTTCCATGAACATGTCCAAAAAACTCTGCTTTGATAATAACAGTTATTAGGATTCATGGTTTCTTTAAGCACAGCATATCATTTGCTGCATATGTGGTTATTTTTTATCCATTAATTTAACTCATTATTATGGATGGTGCCAACAATCATGGACTTAACTGAATGTCTACATGCTTGTATGTCAAGCATATTCTCTACATTCTTCAATTCTTCTTTCAACATCCAATTGTTTACATTCAAACTATAACTCTCATTTATTAATTGTCTCATTTAATTATTTAGAACCTATACAAAAAATATCGAATCACTTTCCCATGATGCATGCAAAATGACTTAAATGTGAATGGACATAATGTGCTAACACACATCAGAATCTCGGGACGATGAAAAGTTGTTATCTTTTTAACAGAAGTGATCAATTTATGGTTGAAATTTTATTGTCTTTCACATCCAGTGCTTGTTGTGTTCATTTCCAGCATAAATTGGAACAATGACATGTTGTAGTGGTGGTGCTGTTTAAAATATTATTACATTTTATTTATTTATTTATTTATTTATTTATTTATTTATTACCTCATAGCATTATGCATAGCGACAGATTCAGACTTGCTTAAGACTTCATGTTGTTTTCAGGTCAAGGATGGAAATAAATTGAAGTCACATTGTTTAGAAAATGGGTGAAAGACATGCCTAGGCTTCCCTAATGTCGATGCTTACTGAAGTGGTTTGTGTGTGTTTGTCAAAGCTATTAATTATATAAGCTTATTACTCAGGATTGTTTTTTGTAATGACTGCTGTAGTGACATGAAATGAAAAAGGGAAAAGGGAAAAAAAATGGTGTGAAATATATTTTAACAAGAATATGTGATAATATGTAATATTTTTAATTATCTTACTGTATATACTGTATAACTGAATTCTACCTTGTTTCGCGGGGTTTGGTACAGCAGGATATTTGGAGGTATGTATCATCATCAGGCCCAGATGCATTATATAATAAAGTGCTGATGACAAATGTCCATTCTATTTCATAGCCACAGGCATGCATGCTATTTCGGGAAAGAATACAACCCCAAGACCAGTTTCTTGCAGCTGTAGCTCTAATAGATTGCCAAATACTATAGACTATGCTTTTTTCTGCAAAGTAAATTTAATTGCAATGCAATAACGACCAAATTTGGAACCATATTAAACTATAGTGGTACAGCATATTTTGAATCACTACATTTAACAGAAATTTTTCTTTCAATTTCAAGCTTAACATGACTGGGCCATCTCTACCACCCGCTGTGCTAAAAAAAAAAAATCCTCCACATGTTGCTGTTTCTTTAAATAGCATGACTGTAGTAGTAAACCACAGAAGAATAAAGTGGATATAATGCCAAACATTTGTGCTTCCATACAAAAAGGTTAGTATTTTATGATTGAATGATTTACTTATTTGATTTAGTATTTGTAAATATATCAATACTTTTTGACATCTCTACAAGTTGGAAAAAACCTATACCTATATATACTGTAAGTAATGAGGCAAAAAAGTTTTTCATAGTTTTTTTGTAGTGAGGTGATTAAAGCGTTAATAGTGCATGCTCTGCTTTTACACCAATTGACACACAGTACTTTATATTATTTATATCCATTTGGCTCTTCATCTTGCTCAATCGGATATGACATGGCAAACTGTAACAGCATTTGAGCAGCTTCTTTTCTTTATACTTTACAAGTTGTTTCTCAGTCAAGGAATCACTAAACTCCGATTACTGTACTTGATTCAATGTTTCCAGTGGTGTTTGTGGCTTGAAACAGAGAAATGGATAATAGTGACTATTTCCTCTAAATAATAAAGCCTAAACTTTAAGAATATCCTTTGCTCTGAAATTGCTGGAAAATAGCTGTGAACTTAAATGAGTTATGTAAATAATTAAAGCACAAAGCGTTCTGTATATTTGCTAGTTCAATGCATAAATGCAAGTTTAAAAAATATTTTACAGTTTAATGACAAGCTTTTCATGAGAGTTGTGGTAATAGAAATAGGCAATAATTGGTTGCCGAGGGAATTTCACTAACCCTGAGCAGCCTCCAAGTATTGTCCATTACTGCCAGGATTTGGCATAAACAGAAAGCTGAACATGTTTACCGAATTTTAAAGGGAAAATTGGTTTTTTTTTGTCCTTTCTGGTCTTCAGTTAGATTTTCTTTTTCATAGTTCACAACATTGTGAGCTTTTTTCCTCCATTTTTTCCTCTTCAGGAATGAAGTGGTTTTAAAATGAAGCATCTCAATTGTTTTCCGTATCTCAAAAACCGAACTCTGTGGCATACTTTATCCTTTCATCTTGTCCATACTTATCACACAGTCCAGGTCCAGTCCATCATTCAAGTTTCAAGTTTCAAGTTTTCAGGTTCATGTGCCTGAATATGCCACTTTGATATTTCTTTTATTTGTAACCACTGAAGATGTTATTATAGGGCAGAGGTGGGTGCTCTGGGGTTCTAGAAGTGATGCCTGAGAACAGATTATGGATACGCGGTGAAGATAGAGGTGACAAAACATCCAGTTTTATGACCACAGAAAATAGGTATGAATACATCATTTGGATTGAACAAATACAATATGCATCCTAAATTAACACAAATACAGACTTGGAGATACTGTAGGTGGATTTGTTTTTTTTTCCCAGAGCCTGACAACTTCACAGCAGATGAAAGAAAAAGAAGATGCATGGAATATTTACTTTAATGTTCAATAAATAACAGCTTGCTCCACACTGTATGCACCAAACTTACTTAAACATGCACATCAAAAGTGCAAAAGACAGATTGTAAAATATTACACGGGCAAGTCTGATAAAACCATATAAAATATTTATTTTACTTTTTATTTTTATTTTATAGTTTTATATATTTTTTAAAATATATTTCTATATATATTTTGCTTATCTTTTAGATATGAAGATGTGGCTATGTTTTACTTCAGTCACAATAAGTAACAGCATGAATTTATGCCGAAAACACCTACTTAATCTACTATAATTTTATATTTATTTTTTCAACAATGAGTTATTATATAAAACATAAAAAACAGGGGAAAACATATAGAGGTGATCAGAAAAACACTTAAACATTTAATATATCATCAATACTTAGTTGAGGTACCCATTATTACCATGGTGCTGGAAGGTAACCTGTTTTCTTTAGTAATATTGTTCAGTATTTCTGTACATCATGGCACTGTGTAAAGCGGTGCAAATGCCAAGATACTGCATGGTGCTTAGCAACAACATTCCAATTTCCTCAGTGTATCTTAAGCACCATGAATTGTGGTGTGAGTGAAAAGCATAAAGTCCTTACTCTGTGGAGGATGATTGAAAAGTCTTTTCTCTGGTAAAGTGTCCTTGTAAAGACTTCTACTTTCCTTTTACTCAGCCTGAATGTTCCCTAAAAATGGAACAAATGGACAGAGGGAAAAATTGAACTGTTATTAAAATCGGCCAATTTGTGCCATTCATGTTCATACCTAACACACAGGAGCTCTATCAAAGCAGATTTTAGCAGTGAAAATGTCAAGAAGCACTAAGACTCTTCTTCCAAACTGTGGGGTCAATCTTTGTCAAATTGCTTGTTAAGAATGAGGGCCAGCTCGAATGGAAAGTGAATAATCATTCATTTTGGCTGACTGTTATCGTCGGAGAAAAGCCTATAAAATTCTGTTGAATCACACTAAGCTATTTCAAGACAGAACATTTCTATATCAGAAAAACACCTATTGTACAAAGAAATTAAAATTTGGGATGGAGTTATATGCATGTATTAGGTCTAGCATATTAAGGCAATACTATTAATAATAATTGGAAAGCTGCTTTTGTGAACCGACTAACCCTCATCACACCTTTTTCCCCCCTCCAAATGCAATTTAGTGCTATCAGAGCATATTGTAAGCATTTTATTTATTTATTTATTTATTTATTTATTTATTTAAAATACGGTCACCGACTAATAGTTCTTTGAGAGTTTACAGTTAGAAAAAAAACATTCAGAGAAAGAGAGTATTTTTGTGTTTTCATTAAAGCATCATTGCTATTATAATCTTATTCTCCTTCTCTGAATGTTTTTATATAATAAAGCTTCGTCTTTTTAATATTTTAAGATCACTACAGTCAACCTCAAATTGTTACATGGACAGTGTACATGAAAACTTGCTATGATACTCACTGAAGCCCGAAGAGATGCTAAATGATTCATAGCCAAGACATGGACACTCATGTTCTGCCTCAAGGCTGTGACTGACCTGTAGAAAACACAATGCAACTACATATTATAATGAAAGGCTGCCCTAAAGCGGTGACCAAAAGTATTAAGATGACGTATACATCTGATTACTCGGTCTTTCTGACTAGCTAACTGGCTTCTAACACAAGGCTGAATCTCAAAGCCCTCTCTAACTCCTGATCAAGTGCACTACTTATTGCTTGAAACTATAAACTGTACTGGCTTTCCATTTAACACTTTTTTTTTTTTTTTTTTGCGATGTAACCCCAGAAACCCTGAGCTGATCGCTGATATTCTAAAGTGCATTAAATGAAAACTACAGTCAGTCACCAGCAATTGCAGAAGCATATAATAACTGATTATATAGAAACAAGAAACAAATCATAAGCTATTGTAGAACTGTTGTGTATAAACAATATCACATTGGAGGATATACTGTAAAAAATTAATTGAGATTGAGAATGACATTACAAACATTGAATTTCACTTTTTTTTTTCAATATTTTTGTCCACCACTCTTCACATGAAAGCTTATTCTATAAATACTGCATGTCAGTGCTCCTTTTATGTCTGAATTATTCATGCTATGTATGACAGGGTGTGTTTGTGTTCTTGTGTTGCTAGAATATGAAAATCAGACTCTCTAAAGTAATGATTAATATCGAGAAGCAATGCTTAAACCATTCCCTGTGAGATTGGGAAAGATATGACATATGTGCTTCATTTCTATAGCTTTTTTTATTATCTTTTAGATATGATAATGTGTTTATGTTTTACTGCAGTCACAAGACCTTACAGTATGAATTGAAAATGGTCATGCTGAGAACATTTACTTAATCTTCTATAATCTAGCATCTGTATGGAGACAGTAGGCCAGTGCTTACATCCTCAGCTATCACTTAGATATATATCCTTAGATGGAGGATATGAGCAAGTAGGCTTGAAAATCTTTATAGTCATAGATCCCAAACAGGGTTCTGAGACCACAAGAGTAACGGCAGGCAAAAAGGAGTCAGCGCCCATGTTTGGCCTTTACATCTTAGCTTGTTTATATGACAGACCCTGGAACATTGAGCTTATCTCTATGTTTAACACCATAATTAAAACAAAGCTGGCAGCAGCCGGATACCACAAGTTGAATTAAGCACCTCCTTGTGTGCTGGGTGATGGGAAATTTGGCTCAGTGAGTCAAAGCTCACAAATAAGAACGGAATTTTTTGGCTTCCAAATGGCTCCTTGTCAAATTTTTAACAAACCAGCTAAATTTCTTGGTCTTTTCTCACTATGGTACTGAATTTTGCTGTTCATTTGTCAGAAAGTTCGTCCATCTACAGTATTTTCTATATCCTGTTCAGAGTTTCGGGTGATTTTTTTTTAAGTATCATGGTGAACCCAGTGAAAACCCATATAAAGGAAGAAATGCCATTATATTATTGTTTCTACCTGTACAGTAGATGTTCAAGAGGTCTCGTGTATTTTATCCTGATATTTAATCACTTCTTCGATACAGACCACTCCACGCATAATTATATTAATACAGTAGGTCTGTTGACTCACCTGGTGTGTTTATGTCACATTGCAGTGAAATCAGTGTAAATACAGTAGAGATTCATGAATAACAAAATACAAGGGGGGGTAATGAAGCCTTGTGACACATGATGCAAAAATGCGACAAATATGCAATTCACATCATGAAAATCATTTATAATTGCATTTGCAGTTGCACTCATGAAGCACCTCTAATATATTACCCTTATGGGTTTTCATACTATATAGATATATAAATATTATGCTGATCAATCCCTGCTGTCCGTTATCACCCAGATGAGGATGGGTTCCCTGTTGAGTCTGGTTCCTCTCAAGTTTTCTTCCTATTACCATCTCAGGGAGTTTTTCCTTGCCACCATCGCCCTCGGCTTGCTCATCAGGGACAATCTTATCATTTTGATTCATACACATTCACATTTCATACAAACTTACTTCTTTAGATTGTGTAAAGCTGCTTTGCGTGAGAGAAGGAGGCAGGTATATCTCTGTCAGAAGAAGAATGGGCAAATATTTGCAAAACACAACATACCACATCCAGTTCTGGTCAATGGAGAGAATTCTCATGGAAAAACATTATTAGATTCTTTATTACTCCCAAAAGAAAATATTCACAGAATGGTAACCTGGACTCTGCACGTTGCTGGAGACAATGTAACAACCTTATGGCTGACTATTATCATGTATTCTGGAACTGTCCAGCAATCCAATCCTATTGGTGTTTTGAATTTAATTACTGAAATAAATCAACTTTTCAACAGTATTCTAATTTATTGAGATGCACACACACACACACACACACACACACACACACACACACACACACACACACACACACACACACACACACACACACACATATGTATTTTATTTGTGGTGAAGGAGCAAATTTTTGTTTTGCACTGATTATTAACTAAAGATAAAAATTTAGTCTCTTCAGAGAAATCTTCTAAATATTCTGCAAATTGCATAGAATTGAATTGAACTATAAAATTAAAACTATGAAGTTTTGTGGATTGAACTGAATCATTATTAGAAAGCATCATAACACTCCTTCTGAACAACTCATGAGGATATACCGCTCTTTAGATATGTAAATCTTCTCCCAACCTTCACTTTAAAAATCTGGATCAAAGTGTTGAAGCTCTTCGTATACATCACTTGCTGGGTCACAAAATATTTGAATAACAGAAGTCTGCTTTTTATGAGAGCAGGAACAATTATAGAAAAATTTATAAAGCAACCAGGCCATGATTCTGCTTTTCTCTAATCCTGGCTTCACACTAATAAAATGTGACTTAATGAATTATATCTTGTCATTGTATCTGGTTATCATGATGTTTCTTATTATAGTAAGAAACATACAACACAACGTGTATGGTCCATTTCTATGTGTGCGTTAACATTTTGAATTAATTATTTATTTTGCCTTCTTTTGTGCTCATATGTCTATCAAGTCTTTGCCCATGATAGCACCAACTTCCTGTTGAATAAAAGGACTGAACCCTGCTGTTCTAACATATCCACCTCATGGTTAGATGTGTTATAAATTTTAAGATGCTTTTCTGCTTACCCTGGAGACTAATTAAGTAACTATAAACTTAATGTCATCTTAGGCCAGTCTGAACATTCTCCATTTATCTCTCTCAAACTCTCTCTCAAGCTGCAGACCCTGCAGAGAATACGTTGTTGTTGTTGTTGTTGTTGTTGTTGTTGTTGTTGTTGTTGTTGTTATTTTTCACCCCATTCTGTGTAAAATAAGATGAGCACTTCCTGACATCTTTATACCAGCCGATCTGGCACTAACAACCATGTCCTGATCAAATATAACATTTTTCCTTTATTCCAATTTTGATGTAAACATTAATGGAAGCTCTTTGTATCTGTATGGTCACAATTGGATGATTGCACAGCTGCACAAATAAGCAGCTGTACAGATGGTCCGAATTCAATGGACAGTGCATGCATATTTTGTACAGAAATTATGGGGCAAGTAATACAAATAAGAGATCAATGCATGTAACATTTTTCATGTGTAATGCAGTTAGGTAGTAAATACTTGATTAGAATCCAATATTCCAGCTATAACTCACTTCCTTAGTTTTTTTATTTATTTATTTTAATGAATACTGTTCAGTGAATGTGATGTACCGCTTTCTGTTGTCAATGTGACTAGATTGCTATCTGTGGTATTAGGCGTGGAATGTTTTCATGTAACCTTGAGATATTATTGGGTGCAGAATTACATAATTGCTATTTCTCCTTGGAATATACTGACATTTAGATTATATGGAGCTCAATCTGTCTCAGACTAATGGCTTGATATAATGACATTACAAACCAGGAAGTTTGATAGACAGAAAGTTTATTTCACTCTTGTATTCCTTGGTGTAATTCCACCACTATTGATTGCTACAGTTCTACACGTTACGATTTGGCAGTAGAGCACTTACTGTATTAGTCCCTCAGCAAAAGTAGGGAATATTGATCTGGGCCATCTTGCAATCAAGTTAATCAGATTCAAATGTACAGTACATTGCAGATCATTTCCGCATTAATGGAGTGATAATCTTTTCCATTAACAAAAGCGTATCAATTCTCCATGAGCATCCCACCCCCTATTTAGAGATTTGGCAATCACGTCCAACTTTCTTTTGACATCGATCTACTTCCTTTGAGTGTAAGAAAACTTATCTGGGTTACATCCATATTGCGCCAGCTCATACAACTGGCATGATGTGATCCAGGGATGAAGAGATGCCAGTTCCTGCTGAAAGAAAAATATATATATACGCCAAAGTATCTGATCAGTAATCAGTAGTATTAAAAGTGACTTACAGAAAATAATCCAAACAATATTTTTAAAAACAAAAACATGCAATTAAACATAGCTCATAAGCTTATCATCACCATGAGCACAAAATCCTTATATATTTTTTTAAAAATATCTTTATCACAGCAATACCAATACCCTCTAAAAACTAACATGGCCTCATCATCTGTCCTGAAACAATGAAAACACCAGTGTATAATTTTCATCATAAAATACTTCATTTCTATTGGCATCTGGGTGTTGGATATTAATCCACTGGAGTGTTTGTCTCGTTGTTAAATGTTCTTCTTTAATCAGCATTGCGAAATCAAATAAAAATCATCATTTAATCCTGCTTTAGGAGCTATCTGTGAAGAGAATGCAGGAGACACGTGAAAGTGGCATCACAGGCAGCGTGACATGAGCGTGTATCAGAATGATGGTGATGATAGTGCTGGAGTGAGAGTGGTGCTATTTTGGTATTGAGCTAAGGCTTCTCTATCAGGCTGTTTGCCAGAAGGGTGAAACCTTAGGGCATCTAGACATAGCTGGTATGGATGCAGAGAGTAAACGCAACTGCAGTTGCTCATGAATGTTTAATTATTTTTTTTCGATGCTTACGCCCCTGAGGATTTCTTTGTCCTCAGTTGTGACCCAGGCGGTGTAGTGAGGCAGCATTGGCATTCATAAATTCAGATTCTTTTTTTTTTTTCTTCGAGGAATTGTGCCCTGGGAGTTTTTGCTATGATTTGTATGGCATGAAATATTCATTTATACAGGCAAAAGTGACGCCTGTTACAGCTATTTGTCTTATGATGTATGTACATTCCTTATCTGTTATTCGGAAAATAATAAAGAATTGTATTTGGATTTTCTAAACCAACAGTTTAGTCATAGTCATTTCTCACCCACAAGCAAGGGGAAGAAAACCTCCAGCTTCAACAAGCCATATAAAGCCAGCCACTGTGTCTAATTGAACTGTTGTTCAAGCAGTGTCAGAGGGCAGCTAAACATGCTTGAAGGAAAGAACTACGTGCTGATTTCTAAATAAATGAGCTCACAGATAGATCCCGGCAACTCGGGTTCCTTTGACAGGAAACACAGTGCCAGTCTACCCACCCAGAGAAAAGTACCATTTATACCCTCTATCCATACTATTTATTACTCCTAGCCAAAGACACCAATGTTTTGTTGATCTACTGTACAACTGTCTAGCCATGATGATTCTGTGCCCGATGTAGTCTCAGATTTCTGTTCTGTCAGTCATGGAACCTAAAGTGGTCTGCTTTTGTACCCCATACACCTTAACACTTTAATGTATTGTGGCTTATGAGTTGCTTTTCTGTACTTCAAGGTTGTAAAGAGCTTTGTAAATCATGTTCCTGTCAGAACACAATGTCTGGCCTTTCCCAACAACAAGACATTTACATTCGTATTTGCAAGCCTGTTGCTGAGATAATGTTTTTTGTTGTTTTTGCACAATTCTGTGTAAAAATTAGAGGAAGTTGGGTGAGACAATCCACAGTTCCGGGTCTGATTTGGCACAGAGATCAGTCATAATGTATTTCTTCTTTCATTCTTACAATTTTTCCATTTTCCATGAAAATTAAGTAGGTTAACTTAATTAACCTATATGTTTGTGTTGGACCTGATCCGCCTGGTTAAATACTGTAATTAAATGAACGGTGTACAGGTATTCATGTTAAAGTAGAATGTGAGTGCATATTGTAGGCATGATTTACATCTACATTCCATTGTTGAATAATTCCCTGGTGATTAAATATAATTGGTATATTGTGAACCTGCCTTTGGGTTGGTTGTGCATGGAGTTTGCATGTCCTCCTCGTGCTTGGAGGGTTTTCTGCAACTGCTTCAGTTTCTGTCCACATTCCAAAGATATGCATATAAGGCTCTTATTTCCTAATTGTCCATAGTGTGTGAGTAATTATATAAGTGTGTGCAGGCGTGTTGCCCTGTTATGGACTGGCACCCATTCCAGGGCGTACCCTGCCTAGTTCTCTGAGTCCTTGGGGATAGGCTCCAGTCCTTCGGTGACCCTGTACAAAATAAGCGTTATAGGAAATAAGCGAGAGTGCTATAATGTGGTGTATATTGTGTACGGTCTATTGTGAATTTAAAAGAGTGCACTGGACACTCTCAACAACGTTTTTCAAGACCTGCCATGAGTACACCAAAAGGCAGACCTTGATTAATGCAATATATAGTGGATATGGCATGTTTTAGGACACCACAATAGATTTTGAGTCATCCCAGATATTACCACTTTTAAACAAAAATAAACTTGTCATCTCAATATTTTGTATTGTAAGGATGTACTATATAATAAAATGTGTAAATAGCTATGCAGAGTAATAAGAGCACTAGAGGGAAGAAGGTGGAGGCCAGGTACCAACAATAATCGTGTTTAAATGTCTTGACATACTCAAATAATCATTAGTAATATACTGTATGAGGGGCATTCAAGTCACACTGGGACTTGTGATGGATTTTCTTGTGAATTAAGGCATAAAACCAATTGACATTTACAAAAGACTTCAAGCACAGTACAGTGATGAGTCTCTTAGCTGCAGTGAAACATTGGTCGGTGAATAATGATCCCTGCCGAGGTGGCCTGATACTGTACTAGGACGCCTGATACTTGAAAATCGACAGAAAACTTGTTGCCAACTTCCGAGAGAGACACATCTGTCCATGAGAACTGTACACACAATCATTCACAAACACCACTTGCACATTACAGGAACTTGGCTGGGAGTTATTGCCACATTCTTGTACGGTCCTGACCTCACTTATATTAAAGAATATTAAAGGAGTTCTTTTGAGGCCAGCGGTTCAGAGGTAAAACAGGCAGTCCAATCATTCATCCTGTGTACTGAGAAAACGTCCTTCCTTGATGGTATCCAAGCCTAAAAGCCTTGAAAAGTCTACCGTTCAGAAACCACCTCAACAGTTCTTTGTTTCCAAATCATTTAAGGAGATGTACAGTAGGCAGTGAACTGTCACTAGAACACCTCTCCCAAAGCAACATTTGTGTTTTACGTCCACCAACATTTGCCTGAGAAACAAATCCTGAGTCATTAACTTATCGAACTAAACTACTGTAACAAATTAACCGAGCACAACAGTGGCTGTGTTCTGCTGTCGGAGGCATGTTGCATTTTGTTGCCATGCTTTGGCTCCACTTTTCCTCTCAGAGGGAAGGTTTGTTGCAATTCATTTAATTATGACAGATTACCCTTTATCCTATGACGGTAGATGAAGGGAGAGGTCTCCTGCAGAATCACCCACAGTGCACAGGGGCTCACTCACTTTGGTTGTATTCCAAAAATGATATACTGTACCATTGACTTAGGAGTTATTGGCTCACATACGAGTTGAACATCTAGCCGTCTCCAGCACCATTAACAAAATGCCAGTTGAGGGAAAAACATATTTATTATGAGGGATAAAACAATTTCCTCAGTAGGGAGATTGAGTCTAATCAAGGTAAAAAAAAAAAAAAACATTGCCTAATCAAGGTGTGCTAAGCTGGTAGCCTCTTACCCAAACAGACTGATTGAGTGCTGTGTTTCCAACTTCCAACTTCTGAACCCATGACAGGATCTTGGGTGCCCGTGGATCATTCAATTGCAGATTGCTGCAGCAAATATTACAAGGCTGGCCTTTATTCGATTTCATCCCATACTAGAACTACTACCTAATATGTGTACATAATGCAGCTTGCTGTGTGGTCACGGACTGTTCAGAGAACTCATGCTAGCCCCTGGTGACTGCTGAAAGCACCTACAATAGGCACATGAGCATCAGAAATGGACCAAAAAGGTGGACTGGTCTGACAAACCACATTATCTTTTACATCCCGTGGAGGACCTGGTGAATGTGCATCGCTTGCCTGGGGAAAAGATGCACAAAGGCATAGGAAAGGAAGCAGTAAGCAATGTTTCCATGACAATGTTCTGCTGGGCAGAGATGTCAAGAAACAATGTAAAATTCACTTATTGTAAAGTAATTCTGTGTATCTTGTGTATGTTATACTTTTTACTCCTACTTACTACATTTTTGATGAAAAACCTGTACTTTTACTATATTTTAAATAAAGACATTTTGCATTTAAGCTTACAATCACAAAAAAAGCGCATTCACGTTCACTCAATTGAATTGATTTTCTCCAAAAATCGGTTTCTTTGTGGAGTACTCAGTATGTACTTCAATTTGAGTAAAAATTTGAATTAGTGGTTTTCTTTGTAGTGGAGTACATATGTAGGCAAGTACTTATACTTTTACTTGAGCATTCAACTTGTGTATTTCTGCCATCTCTGCTTCTGGGAAAACCTTGGGATGTTACTTTGACACGTACCACCCACTTAAACACTGTTGCAGGCTAAGTACTGTACATCCCTTCATTGCAATCGTATTCCCTAATTCCAGTGACCTCTTTCAGCAGGATAATGCACCAATAAAATAAAAGAAAAAATTAGGTGTGTTCATGGTGTTGACCTTGCCTCCAGATCTCAATCCAATCAAACATATGCTTGATGTGCTGAACAAACAAGTCTGACCCATAGATGCCTCACTTCACAACTTTTTAGGATCTTTTGCTTTTATATTTACTTATTCACTCACTCAGATATCGTCTATATCGCTTTATGCTGTATTCAGAGGGCCTGGAGCCTATCCTAGGAGACTTAGCCCGGAGGTGAGGTACACACACACACACAACCATACACACACTCACATGCTCATTCACACCCTATGTGCATTTGGGTACACCAATCAGCCTAATCTGCATCTCTCAGAGTACTCAGAGGAAAACCACCAAGCACGGGGATAAAATACAAACTCCATGACCCCGATTCGGGGGAATTGAACCCGTACCCTGGAGGTGCAAGGCGGCAGTGCTAACCAATAAGCCACATGCAGCCTTTTATATTTACTGTATAAAGTATATTAAATTAGCCAATAGAAAAAAGTTAAAGGCAGTTATATAATACACAAAGATATAAAATAAAACATTTTAATGAAATGAGTTTGTACTTACTTCACAATTTCAACATGATGTGTGTACAGTACTGTGAAAAAGTCTTGAACCACCTCTCATTTCTTCATATTTTGCTTCTGAAAGAGCCAGACATTCTTGTATTTTTAATATAGTCTTGAGCAATCATTCTAGTTTTGGCTTTTATTTCCAGTGCAGTCCCTGTACCTGTCCTGTTTTTTTTTTAACAAGCGCAGATGATCAGCCTGGTGATTAGTACACTGGTGATGCTAAGTGGTTTTATGTATATATGCTTATATATATACCGTGTGTATATGAAAAAACATGAGGAGTTATGTTGTTACAGAAAAATATTCAGTTACAACTTTTACTCATTAAATAAATAACACCTTTACATTTACAGTCAAATTTACAAATTACTTACCCTTATATTATGGTACGTATACCGTCGTTCCTTACCGTGTATTTCTTTTTCCTTTTTCATGCAAAGACACCATTCATAAATGCTAACTACCTATTAGTTCAATCTACTTATCAGTTTAAACCTCTCAGTCACAGCTTTTTAAATGTCCAGATGGCTGACGCTGGTGCATTGCATGAATTTAAATAAATACTCTGTTACATAGCTGTGGCACACAGAAGGAGGCCGAGTGTGATGTGAGATCCCCTTTGTGAATGTGTGTTTGCCACACGCTTTGCCAAGTGAGTTTCTGTGGCATTATCTCTGCATGCAGACCCTTCTATGACGTGTTTATTTTCTGTGCCAAATGCCCAATGCTTTATGCTTTTTATTCTACCTGCCAGTGTTATGACGGGTATTATGGGCACATCATAGACAAGAATGAAGAAGACAGGCATTTTAATGGCTGTTCTAAATAGCATCAAGCAGGAGGGGTAGGACTATTATTATACCCAATATTGGTGGATAAGAGCAAGGAATGAGTGCAGTTGACACTCGGGGCTTTTTGAAATACTCCTAAGACATGAAATATCCCAGAACAAAAGGTTTGGCCACTGTGGCCACATGCACTGAAAATATGTCTTCTAAATTAAATCTGGGTATAAAATTTATTAAGTTAAACCACACTATAATTTAGAATAGGTTTAGTCTTTATTACATTTGTTTATTTTCTATGATGGATCAGCATCAAGTCAGATAATGACAAGTCACGCAGAGGGCAAGAGTGTGTAATTCTTTATATAATGTTATGTAATGTATTATCCAAATAGGTTTGGATGCGAAAACAGTGTATTTCAAATTATCTCATCTGCATTTCATCTCATCTCCGTCTTGCCCAAGCACCAATAAGAGATGCCTTTTTAAGGTTTCCATTATCTTCACACAGAGCCATGCATCACATTCACACAGAAGGACTAGTTAGCAAAATGTCAGCTCCATATAAACAACTGTGGTTATTTTGGAAAGAAGACATGCCAATGTGGAAACTTCCCAGGACAGAACAAAAGATTAATTTCTGTCAACACATGAACTGTATGATATTTCTTTGACTGAGACTGAAATGTTGTAAGTGAATTATATAACAAGAATGTTACACGGTTACCATGTTCAAGTAGGGATTAAAGTAGCCAACTCACAGTGGGATAATACTAGATTACAGGATGGGAAAAGATATTGGAAAAGGCTGAGAAACTGTATAATTAAAAAATATTTGTGGTGGGTGTTCCAGTGGGTGTCCAACCAAAACCTCTTTAGCTACTGTCCCTTGAGTCTGAGTCACTTGATGGTCTGTTAGAATGGGATAAAAACCTTCAGTGTTCAGCGAGTTGAGATTTGCTGACATCTCGTTTTTAATATAATAAGAAAAATATTCTCCGTGCTGCTTATGTCTCTCTAGGCACATGACCATTCTTTGTTGTTCTATTGTTGCTCTTGCATTTGCTACTGAAAAATTCTCTGGCAACAGTAGTGAGTTGAAAAAAAAAATTTTTTCTTCTTCTTCTAGAGCAGAAGAAAATGTCAAAAAAAAATCCACCACTGAGTCTGAATACAAAAAAAAAAGCTTATACAGTCCATTCTTTTTAAACGACTGCAAAAATAAAGAAAAGGTGTATATAAATTTTTATTATTATTGACTTATACAATATAGGTTGTTCAAATTGCACAAATTTATAGAGTAACTCTTCCTCCATATAAACATACAGTATCTCACAAAAATGAGTACATCCCTCACATTTCAACAAGCACTTTATTGTATGTTCTCAAGGGACAATACTACAGAAATTAAATTTGGATATATTTTAGAGTAGTCCATGTGCAGCTTGTACAGGGTTGCATTGACAATCCATCACAATGGGCAGCACATTGAACACATTTTATAAGTGGTCAGAAATTTGTAAATAACTCTTGAAAGAATAACGTTACCTTAAAACCAAGCACATCATTGTTTTTCTTGTGAAATGCCCAATAAGTTTGATGTGTCACATGACCCTCTTCCTATTGAAAAAACAAAAGTTGGATCCAAGATGGCCGACTTCCAAATGGCCACCATGGTCACCACCCATCTTGAAAAGTTTGCCCCCTCACATATACTAATGTACCACAAACAAGACATTAATATCACCAACCATTCCCATTTTATTAAGGTGTATCCATATAAATGGCCCACCCTGTATAGCAGTACAGATTTACTGTTCTCTGAAAATAACTCAACCTCCAACAATTATTGTCAAAATAGCTGGCAACTTAGAGTCCAAGAAAATGAGTACACTCTGAGTGAACTTGTCCAAACTGTGTCCAAAGTGTCAATATTTTGAGTGAGCACCATTGTTATCTAGCTTGGCCTTAATCCTCCTGGCCATGGAATTCACCAGAGCTGCATATGTTGTTTCTGGGATCCTCTTCCACACTTTGCCACCTTCCACTCAAGGAAGCCCCACAGCTGCTCTATAGGGTTCAGGTCCGGAGACATACTTGACCACAGACAAACACATGAACATGATGAATAGGACATGCGACTTTGCATGGTTAAAGATGAACAGCTGTGTCTCCAGAATTGTTTGTCTTCTTTCCAATTCTTTAAACTTCCATCTGTGCACATGGCTCTTGTCAATGGTGTCATCTCCATAAACATTCTGGAGCACAGTGGGAGAACATCAACTGCAACAAATGACATTTTCAAAGCAGATTTGAGAGTTGGGTTCAAAGCTGTCATTTCAAAGCTCCATCTTGGAATGGACTAGGTTAAGTAGTGCATAGGAATAGAGGAAGTGTTACTCCACCAACCTATACATTTTGAACAACCTACTGTATGTCAGCTAATTTAAAAAGTTTGGCATTTTTTTTAGGACAGCGTTTGTAATTGTGATCACTATAAGAATATTTAATATACAGTGAGACGAAATCAATATTTGGACACTTATCTGGAAGTTGAGTCAGTTGTTAACTGGACTTCTTCTTAATTCACTTAGACCAGTTGAAATGACTCAACCTCCAGATAACCTTATTGGAAGACTGAGAATCTTCACAGACATTTGGACACTTGTGTTTATGTTTTCATTTTTTCTTCAAAAATTATTCACTTCCAAATTACATAAAGAATGTCTTTTGACACCCTTTATTAATTTTCTATACCACTAATACTGTACAGAGTCAAGTTGACCTGGAGTCTATTCCAGAACACTTAGGGCAAGAGGCGGTGCAAATCCATCGCAGTGCACACACTACGGAAAATTTTGGAACAACAATAAGTCTTTGGCTTGTGGGAGAAAACTGTACTACCGAGAGCTAACCCACCAAGCGTAAGGAAGATCATGCAAACTCCATGCTCACTGACCCAAGGTGAGAATCAAACCCTTGAATTTGGAGGTGCGAGGTCACAGTGCTAACCACTGCAACACAGTGTAGCCTCTTTTGACATTGTATTTATAACTATGGACAAAGTATATGGATTTTGAAGTATAAGAAAACATATGCCGAAAGAATTCAGACGCCAATATTAGTATTTTGTTGCAAAGCTGATGTTGGTAATTACAGCTGACAATTTGTGATGTCTACCGTAAGAAATAATTAGCTTTTGCAGCACTGTGAATTTCTCATCTCAAACTTTCTTCAGTTCCCCAAGCCTATGATGGACCATTTTCACGGACTCATACTTTTAAAATCCTTCATATTTTTTTTTCAATGGGATTCAAGGCAGAAAATTGACTAGACCACTCAAGGATGTCTTAACTTTATTTGATGCTGGTTTTGCTTTTGTTCTCTTGTTAAAATGTACCTTTCCCCAAGTTGAGTTTCTTGGCCAGTGAGATTAAATTCTTCTCCAATATGTCACTGTACAGTACATCAATCTACTCATGTCTTCTTTTAATGCTCCAGTACATTTCGCATAGAAACAGCTCCACCTCCTCTATTCTCCACTGTAGATTTGGTGTTCTTGGGGAAGAAAACATGTAGCCCATCTTTCATCAAATATTACAAGCTGAATTATTGGCAAATAACTGGCTTTAAGGTTCCAAAGGAGTTCTGCTTTCTCAAAACAGTTTTATGAGAGACATTCAAATCAACCAAGAAGTTTTGATTGTGCAAAATAACAGAACACAGTTATGAGAGTAAAAGCTTCTAATGCTCGGATACCATCATGGTGGAAATTTTTCCCAGGTAGCCATGATCGGAGTGCATGCTTCATGTCTGAGACGCTGGCCTCCCAGGAACTCCTTAAAACCTAAACATGTGGAAATCGAGGTCAGGTCTGGATCGAGGTCAAATCTCAGTGCTTCTTTTCTAAGCAGAATAGTTTTACCTGAGGTGTGGAGAATGGAGATGACTGCAGTGCAGTTTCATTGTTCCCTGGGTACCTGTAGTTTTTGCTGCTTTCAAGGTGTCCTACAACTCTTTCCACGAGACTGCTGTTTTCTCTTTAACTTTCTTTATCATTAATCTGAGAGCACATTGTGCGTTCTTATGTTGTGCATCTAGACAGGGAGGATTACTTGTTGTCCTGTGAATTTTCCTCCTGCATATCATCAGTTAAGTTTTTGTGACAGCTGTGTTTACAGGCTTTGCTATGGCTCTGCAGAAGTGTTTAGTAATGTCCCTAAGAGCGTTAGAAAACTGTTGCACTTTTTGTATGTGTGAAGTCACTGAAATTACACCAGTAGCAACATCTTTTATAATTAGAGCATTTAGATCTAGAACCTAGGTTTTTCTTTTTTCTAAAGTCATTACATACAGTATTTGCTGTTGCATTGTTGGTCCCATAATTGCCTTCAATCTCCATGGCATAGATTGAACAAGGTAAATTTTTATATCATTGTGTATTTATTATTATTATTATTATTGTTATTATTATTATTATTATTATTATTATTATTATTATTGTTGTTGTTGTTGTTGTTGTTGTTGTTATGACAGATTGTTTACTGTTACTATACATTGATAAATATCAAAATAGACTAGAAGTCATTTACACTGGTTGTACACATTGTATGGTTGTACACATGAAAAAATAGGTTGGACAATGTTGGAGCCACTATATGGTTGCTATGGTTGCTGAAGCACACCAAGCAATGGAAACAAACACAGCACGGAGCATAATTCCTACTTATCATGTCAATAATCCTCTGTAATATTATTTGCAAGTTGCTTGGGCAAAACACAGGGGCACTTGAACTAACAAACTGATTAAACAGGACTCTGCAAAGACGCACTTTCTGTGCTTGTGTCTACCCACCAGTATCGTGCAGACACTTTATTGTTGACGTAGGATATACAGTATTTGTAGTAACTCATTTCATTCTGAATGTAATGTATATTTAAAACATATAAGACAGTAGTGTAAAACAGAATACTTTATATTAGCTTATTTTACAATTTTCAGGTGAATTTGACCCATTTTGGAGCCTCATACATGTTTTTCATGGAAGAACTAGACAGGACGTACAATAACAAGGCCTGGAAGACAAGTCTCTGGATATTATGAATGAATATTTGAAATCTTCTGGGGATCTAAAATTCATCTCAGCTTACCTATAATCAATTAATTGATTTCCACAGCAGGACAACATAACTATGTGTATTTTTTTAAGCTCTTTTGTGCTGATTATTGGTGTCATGTTTAAATATTTAATGTGCCAATATCTGAGCATTTCACCTGAACAAAAATTAAATCCTTAATTTTGGAAATATTCATTAAATGCAGCAGAGATTTTAATGTGGTGCCAGCAATCAGGGATTGCTCCTGTGCTTCCTCTCACGAGCTGCTTGATTACTCAAGGGTGCAATTTCTGATTGCACTTTAATTCCTCAACAGTATCCAGAAATACATTTTCGACCCAGCTACATACAGGTCCTCCAATCCCTTAATGAAATCTGTTATTATCGTCCAACCTGCATTCTCTCAGCACACAGATCATACGTCTCTATCTTTATTGGATTGTTATGCTTTAAAATCTCAAAGTTGGAGGATCTGCTTTTGAGCATATGAAAAATGAGCTTTTTCCATGAGAATAATACACGGCCAACTTTTCTTCTAGAATAGAGATAGAAAGATGATATATACACACCACACACACACACACACACACACACACACACACACACACACACACACACACACACACACACACACATATATATATAATTAATAGAAATAGATACTTCAGATGCTTTCTCTCTGTTCTGCCATTTTTAGAGGTAACATTTAACTGACCTCTACTAGCCATCTACTGTCCTCTCTATCCAAAATGCCAGATGGTGACCTACCGGTAAATGCAATTTATGGGTCAATGATACAAGCATCATTAGTAATAAGGGCAACCCTGAATGGCTCTCAAAGTGCCAAAAGGAAATTGGAGGAATAGAAGTAGACTTTGGGGGACATTTACATTCTTAGCCTTTTTTTAATGAAGGAATATGATCTTGTCTAATTTGCCTCTGAAAACTGTTTTCCAGTTTATAGCTGAGGGCAAAGTTAATGGGGCATGTGCTGAAAGATCTCCAAATGTTGCATATTTATGATACAAGTGGGAGGTTTGATTATGATTCCGAGGAGTGGCACTACGATTGTGCCCTGTACCTGATGAGAGAGAAGAGAGAATGCATACATGAGTGCTTAAATCACTCACTTCATCACGGGCCAGTGATTGATGATTAAAGCCTCTCCCTGCGGATTGCTCACTTGCCCTCACTTCCTCTCTTTAATCACTCTGCCCTTTGTTCCACCACCCCCTCACACACCTTAGCACCTTCAGCACTGGCATGGGCTGTTGATTACAGTGCTCAAGTAGGGCTATTGAACAAGAGTGCTGTGTATTGTCTCTTAGCCCTGCGTCCTAAAAGGAAAGAATTACAATTGATTTCTAGGTCATATGTTTAAGTTTTCTAATAGGGTAATAAGTTTCAAATAGGAAAGTTTTACACATAGCTGCATATTCTTTTTAACTTAAATGTTGTGTGTTGGTGTGTGTGAACAGTATATGCTGTTTTTGCTGGCTGGAGAATGATTGCTTTCTGTGTACACAGCTGGATGATATGGTGCTGTCAATATGCAGAGAATCAGACATTTTAGAGGTCATTCATTACAGCTCTGGAAACACACTGAGACTTATTTAACCATAGATTGAATCTGTGTTCGTGTTCAATATAAGTGTCCATATCATTAAGAGCCTACGTTCAGTAAATGTTATATTATCAATTTGACTGTCTTGACAGTAAAATAAAAAATCTATGTAATCATCTAAAAATGTTTTTAGGTTGATCGTTAGATAATGTATTGAATAAATACTATATATATATTTGTGCTCTCTAAACTAATTTGCGATCTCTAAACAATAATCTCTAAACAATTTGCGATCTCATTTCCAAATATTGCAGATGTCGGCTTGGACTAGTAATATAATGAGAAGAAACAGTTTTAATGAATCTATCTCAGCTTGTCTCTCTCTTTAGTACGACAGAGTTGTCACCATGGTAACACACATTCTGGCCGCCTGAGTGAAGAGTAAACAAAGATGTGGGCAGGTTAGAACCATTGGCTAGAGACGTCCACTGAATCTCACTGTCTATCAATATAAAAAATAATCACTCCCCTCAACCCCCCCCCCCCAAAAAAAAAAAAAAACTGCAACTTTTAACATCTAAGTGAAAGGTATAACACCAACATATCAGAATTTTTTAAAAAGAAATGTTTAAAAAAATAATAATAAATCACCGATCTGACTCCTAAAATGACTTATAAACTCAATCAGGTGAAACTAATCTCCTTCTCAATGGCATACAAAGCCATTTGACTTTCAACTGTGATGGGCTGTGGTCATTTTTATTAGCTCAGCATGGAAAAAAAGCTGGAGCTTTTCAATCCCTGGTAGTGCAACTGAAGCAATCAAGGGTAGCAAGGCACTGACAAAAGATCTCCAGGATAACAAAAACTGTATCTGTCCTCATATTCGGGCCAGCGGGTAATTTCTATACCCACTCTACAGTATACTGTATGCCCTGCCCATGATGGTGAGGTGAGATGTTTGGAACAGATGCCACATGTCCCTGGAACTACAGTGAAGGCAGGAATGTTTTTTTTTTTTCAAAAGGTATTCCCTCAGGTGTTTTATCAGGTATTTTAACGGTGACAGGGGAGGACCTCCCATAAGTGTTAAGTTGGGTGGGATGAGATTAGCAGGTTAATGTAAAAGACTTCCCATTTTATTCAAATCTGTATCCAACACTAATGATTATTTTCAAGCTTTCACACCACATACTGACTATGTTTATTTTATTACTCTTTAGTGACCTTTATAGATAAAATGTTTTCATGACATTTTTTGGCAAAGATTTTTGCACAGTACTGTACTTTTTTTTTTTTGCTGGAAATATATAACTAAGTATTTGAATGACATATATATATATACTGTGTGTGTGTGTGTGTGTGTGTGTGTGTGTGTGTGTGTGTGTGTGTGTGTGTGTGTGTGTGTGTAAGAAGTCGTTGGCTGTAGTCTAGAAAAAATACCACTTTTTTGCCATTTTTTCGAAATTATTGATTAATATATATATACCAGTGAAACAGAAAGTGGAATATGCTCTTTTGAATGAGGTTAACAAAAGGTCAACAAAATTGTCTTGATATTCATGAAACACGTTTATTTCAAGTGCAACTTCAAAAATCTAGTGCCCCTCACAAAGCGCATGCCACTGCCCTACACACACTCAAGGAAAACACACTCTTGCTTAAAAGACACTTGAAACTGCACCATTAAGAACAGACCAGAATAGGAGAGTTACTGTAGTATGAGAAAGAAATTAACTACAGAACATAAGGCCCTGGAAACACAGGTACGGTATGTTACTTTAAAAGTGATTTTAAGTTCTGATGTTTCTTGTTCCTATATAGCCCTAAACCATATTAAACTCAAATCATTAGTGTATATATGTGAGATTGTGATGAGCAAAGATAATGTTGCTTTTAAAACCAGAAATCAGTCTAGAAAAGCTCAAATCTTGCTCGTCCATCTAAAGAATTGTCAGAAAAGCCAGCAAAAGCAAACAAATTCAAGGAACCTGATAATTAAAGAACCCAATGCTCAGTGTGGAAGAACTCCAGGATTTACCTTCCAAGATCAAATCTAGTGTTAATGTGAGATCTGCACATATAGTAGTTTTCTAGCTTGCTGACCTCCTTATACAGCACAGAGTTTCTAAAAGGATTCCATGTTCATAGAATTGTACCTGCTTTGTACTGTAGCCTGGGAGCATCAGGTATCCAAATATAATTCGGCCTTATTTTACAGCTTGCCTTGCAGACTGTTAGAACATTAAATACTGCAGGTCACGGACTCCACATAAATCACAGGTTTTATGATTAAAGGTGCTACATGCCAAAAACTTTTAAGCTATGTACAGTTGGACACAAGATGGTCTTGGGTTGTATCTTCTGATGTGAAAGTTTGTGCTTCGAAAGCTAAATTTATTTGTCTGGCTGGTGGTGCCGCTTGGTCTAGATTGATGTAGTCCAAATATTATAAACCCTTTGTTTGACAAAGTAAAACCTGCATCATGAGAGATTTCCTTTGAACCCTGATTTACTCCTGGATTAATATTAATCTTGGGCTTTGAAGTTAGATCATTTAAATATAGATAAGTTTAAATCAAGGAGTATTTATTTTCCTGATTCCTGAACATTTAGATTTAGAGTTAGTCAGTGGTGGCTTGTGGTCATACACTTTAGCAAGTCAACATTGTCATTATTAAGTATTAATGTATATATATAAAAAAAAATACCTCATTGACTCAAAAAAAAAAAAAAAAAAAAACTCATTGTCTCCTCCTCCACTGTTCTTGGGGCATTGTGATTCCTGTCCTAATGGGCATCTATTAGCACTTATTGTAGTTTATAACAACATTCATGAATAATGAATTACTCGGTCATTCTTTATTCTGATTATTCTTTACAGGGTCCTGGGAAGCCTGAAGCCTATCCCAAGACACAAGGCGGGGTACATCCTGGTCGAGGGGCCAATCCCTTTGGACATGGGAAGAAACCAGATTACCCAAAGGAAACCTGCCAAACAGGGGAGAACACTGCAAACGCTACACAAAAATCAAACCCTTTACCCTGGAAGTGAAGGACCACCATGGTAACCATTAATAAGTGAATAAGGACAAATATAAAGAACATACAGTATGTACAGTCTGTACACTAAAAGCCTCCATTGGACTTAGTCCAGTCTGAGAGCCTTTTAACACATCGCTAGGTTTAATCCCTGACTGAAAACCATCCACAGCTGACTTCATTTAAATTGACTCTTGACCATTAAATGTCCCTGTTATTTAAGATTTTAACATTATTTAACATTGCTAACTCAAGGACAAGTTTATTTATCAGATTCCATATACACGTGGACAAAATTGTTGGTACCCTTCGGTCAATGAAAGAAAAACTCACAATGGTCACAGAAATAACTTTAATCTGACAAAAGTAATAATAAATAACAATTCTATGAATGTTAACCATTGAAAGTCAGACATTGCTTTTCAACCATGCTTCAATGGAATTATAAAAAAAAAAATAAAAAAAAAAATGAACTCATGGAACAGGCCTGGACAAAAATGATGGTACCCCTAACTTAATAGTTTGTTGCACAACCTTTTGAGGCAATCACTGCAATCACACGATTCCTGTAACTGTCAATGAGACTTCTGCACCTCTCTGCAGGTATTTTGTCCCACTCCTCATGAGCAAGCTGCTCCAGTTGTTTCCGGTTTGAAGGGTGCCTTTTCCAGACAGCATGTTTCAGCTCCTTCCAAAGATGCTCAATAGGATTGAGGTCAGGGCTCATAGAAGGCCACTTTAGAATAGTCCAATGTTTTCCTCTTAGCCATTCTTGGGTGTTTTTAGCTGTGTGTTTTGGGTCATTGTCCTGTTGCAACACCCATGACCTGCGACTGAGACCCAGCTTTCTGACACTGGCCAGCACATTTCTCTCTAGAATCCCTTTATAGTCTTGAGATTTCATTGTACCCTGCACAGATTCAAGACACCCTGTGCCAGATGCAGCAAAGCAGCCCCAGAACATAACAGAGCCTCCTCCATGTTTCACAGTAGGGACAGTGTTCTTTTCTTCATATGCTTCATTTTTCTGCCTGTGAACATAGAGCTGATGTGCCTTGGCAAAAAGTTCCATTTTTGTCTCATCTGTCCATAGGACATTCTCCCAGAAGCTTTGTGGCTTGTCAACATGTAGTTTGGCATATTCCAGTCTGGCTTTTTTATGATTTGTTTTCAACAATGGTGTCCTCCTTGGTCATCTCGCATGTAGTCCACTTTGGCTCAAACAACGACGGATGGTGGGATCTGACACTGATGTTCCTTGAGCATGAAGTTCACCTTGGATCTCTTTAGAAGTCTTTCTGGGCTCTTTTGTTAACATTCGGATTATCCGCCTCTTTGATTTGTCCTCAATTTTCCTCGTGCGGCCACGTCCAGGGAGGTTGGCTACAGTCCCATGGATCTTAAATTTCTGAATAATATGTGCAACTGTAGTCACAGGAACATCTAGCTGCTTGGAAATGGTCTTATAGCCTTTACCTTTAACATGCTTGTCTACAATTTTCTTTCGAATCTCCTGAGACAACTCTTTCCTTCGCTTCCTCTGGTCCATGTTGAGTGTGGTACATACTGTACCATGTCACCAAACAACACAGTGACGACCTGGAGCCCTATATATAGGCCCACTGACTGATTACAAGATTGTAGACACCTGTGATGCTAATTAGTGGACACACCTTGAATTAACATGTCCGTTTGGTCACATTATTTCAGTATTTTCTAGGGGTACCATCATTTTTGTCCAGGCCTGTTCCATGAGTTTATTTTTTTAAATAATTCTGTTGAAGCATGGTTGAAAAGCAATGTCTGACTTTCATTGGTTAACATTCATAGAAATTTTTTTAATTATTACTTTTGTCAGATTAAAGTTATTTATGTGACCATTGTGAGCTTTTCTTTCATTGACTGAAGGGTACCAACAATTTTGTCCACGTGTGTATGTTCTTTATTCTTTCATTATCAAAGGTATTTTTTGGTTTTAGTCGGTAGTACTTAATTAGTGGTACAAAGAAGGACAACCAGTAAACTGGCATTAATGTCATGGTTGGCCAAGTCTTATTGATGTGCATGGGGAATTCACTTCTTTTATTCCCACAGAAAAACTATTTAAAAACTTTAATAGCTTTTTTAATGCTGGTTATGATGGCTGGGGTAACCCCAGAGTGCCCATGCTGACCCCTCCGAACTGGGGAGGGGAGCAAAGGAAGAAGGTACTCTAGTCTGATGCATCACATTTTCTTTTATATCATGTGGACAGCTGGGTGCATGTCAGTCACTTTCCTCATCGCACCAGGATGGCAAGAAGACATCTGGCAGAAGTCATATGAGGTCCTGGGCAATGTTCTACTGAGAAAGCCTGGCTTTAATAATGTTAAATATATACACAAATTTTTAAACAAATATACATTCTTTTGGCATATGGCGTTTTGACTGTGAATACCACAACACTGAATTTGAAATTAAATATTCAAAATGTGAGCAAAAAAGTCAAGACTTTCAACTTTAATTCAAGGTTTTTGACAAAAGTGTGCTATTTGCCATTCAGAAATTAAAGTCATTTTCATCCACACACCACACTGGGTGGCTCATAAGCAATGGACCATAATTATAAACATAAGGATTGCCTTGGATGAAAGTCTTTAGCAGTCAGTAATTGCATGTTGTTTGGAAGCCATGAACATGACCAATTGCTGAGTTACATTTATTGAGATGCTTTGCTAGGCCGTTACTGTAGCTGCTGCTTTTTTATTAGGTCTTTCTGCCTTCTGACTTGTCTTCAGTAAGTGAAAAGCATGCTCTATTGGGTTGCGATCAGATGACTGACTTGGCCAGTGAAGAATATCCCATTTCTTTGCCTTGAGAAACTCTTGGGTAGCTTTCACTCTTGGGTCATTATCCATCTGCTTTGTGAAACTGTGTTCTATCAGTTTTGCAGCTTTTGGCTGTATCTGAGCAGAGAGTACAACCTTATATTTCAGAATTCATCCTGCTATTTTTATCAGCAGTCAGATCTTCAATAAACACCAGTGACCCAATCCCATTAGCAGCCATACACACTTAGTCCATAACACTGCCTCCACCGTATTTGACCGATGATGTTGTATGCTTTGGATCATGAGTTGTTCCCTTCCATCTCTATACTTTTCTTCTTCCGTCATTCTAGCACAAGTTAATTTTAATTTCATCGATTCAATCTAATTTGGCATTTCTGGTCTTGAGCATTACAGTGGTTTGTACCTTGTTGTGAAGTGTCTGTATATACTTCATAAAGATATTTTCTGACTTTGATGACACCTCAAGAGTGTTCTTGAATTGGCTAAATATTGTGAAAGGGTTCTTCTTTACCATAGACAGAATTCTGCGATTATCCACTTTAGTTGTTTACTGTGGCCTTCGAGGCCTTTTGCTGTTGCTGAGCTTGGTAGTTAATTCCTTCTTTTCATCCATGTTCCAAACGATTGTATTGGCCATTCACTCACTCATGTTTTTGTCATCTCTCAGATGAGCTTAATTTCTTTTTCAGCCTAATAATGGCCTCCATCCCTTGCATAGACACCTCTTGGTATATCACATTGTGAATTCAGTGGAACAAGGGATTAATAACAAGGGAACAGGCCACACCTGGCCAAGCAACTGCTCGTGAGCCTTATGTTCCATTATTTATGAGCTCTCAAAATGTGTGTGTGTATGAAAATGGCTGTAATTCCTGAATTGTTAATGTCACACTTAAAAAGTCTTGAGTGTTTCATTTCAAATTAGATGTGGTAGTGTACAGAGGCCAAATGCCAAAAAACGTAACTGACCGTAATCACTGTTTATGTTCATATTATTCATTGTAATGAAATCCTAATCCTCATGCTTCTCATGTGCATGAACAGTATGATCATATTCTCTTTGTATAAAACTTTCCTCTCCTCGTAATTTTCAACTCTTCCCAGATTAAATAAATAAATCTTACATCATTCATTCATTAGTTTTTTTTCAATTAAGGCTATCATTTATTGAACTAGTGTGTGTAAAAATCACATGAATGCATCAGTGGTTTTTAATCCCTCTGTTTGTAAATATCAGACTACCAAAACAAGAATGTCTTTTGCTTATGTCTTATAGATGGTTATGCTGATAGTGGTCATGAAATGATGTTTGTCTTTTATTTCAACACAAAGTGCCCTTGATAATCACATGAATATCGTTATTTCCATTTGAGCAACTTCAAAAGCTGGCAAACATCTAAATGTTTATTCAACCCCCAAGTGACAAACAGATATACAGAATCAACCATCCAATAACTTTAAATCGCCTCATGGCTTCAGCGTCACCATGGAGACAGATCTCTGCTGATGATAACACCTGCTGTCATCTAAAGTCCAGCCTATTTAACTATCCTACCAAAGGCTGAATTGTACTGAAGTTTTAATTACACAAGCAGCTTTGCTGTACCGAACCATGGCCTTGACTACCTTCACTGATCTTAAAAGCACAGCTTGAAATTTTAAATGATGGAGCGTCTGAATAGCAGCAATTATTACAGTTCCAGGTTAATTGAGGTCTTTCATGAGAAACCTGGCTAGAGTAATAAATTTTAATGACTAGTACAAAAAAAGAAAATCATCATGGCAAATAATCCACATTTAGTCAATCACTGCATTTGGTTAAGACCCATCTATCCCAGGAGAATTACAGTAGAGCACGAAATGGGGTACACCCATGGACAGGGTGCCAATCCATCGAAGTGCATACACACACACACACACACACACACACACACACACACACACACACACTCTCTGGGAAATTTGGGAACGCCATTTAGCCTAATCTGCATGTCTTTGGACTGTGGGAGGAAACTGGAGTACCCGGAGGAAACCCACCAAGCACGGGGGAAGACTTTGCAAACTCCAAGACCCATGGCAGGACTTGAAACTAAAATTTGGGAAATTAGTACAAAATGCGTGAGAAAATATGTATAAATCAAACTGATTATATTGTCCCTGATGAGCAAGGCATCAAGGGTAATGGTAACAAGGAAAAACTCCCTGAGATGGCAATAGGAAGAAACCTTGAGAGGAACCAGACTCAACAAGGAACCCATCCTCATGGCTGATAACGCATAGTAGGAATTGATCTTTAGTCATACCTGTGTGTTTGGAGACTGGAAGTTCAGTATAGCAACTGTGTTTCAGCTCAAAAACTTGAAATCCTGAACTATTAAGTGACTGTAGTCATGAGTCATCAGAGAGCAAATCTACACAGAACCCACACTGTAGGCTATTTGTAGGCAAGTGGCCCACAGTGTTTTAAGCATTTTTTACTTGTGTGCTGGTGTTTGTGTCACGCAATTACACTGCCAAACCACTAGATGAAGGTGCGGTTCCTAGGCCACAGTGCTGAGTTACTTTTACTGAAATTACTACAACTGAGAAAATATTTATGGACTTCTTTGGTTTTCCTTGTTTTGTGATTTTTTTAATGAAATAAAGTCATTTAGTCACAATATTCCGCTGTATTTCTTAATATAATTTATTTGCAATAAAAAAAATCTAAACTGTATTACATTCATTTGTGTTCGTGTACGCGGGGCGCCGGACAAACGAGTGTGTATGTAGGCACGTAAACGTTTGAAAAGCATGTGACCTGAGGCTGAGCTCTGATTGGATCTTTTCAAATCATCCTTGGGGCGCAGAAAAGTTTGAAAAGTTTCTCAGGAAGTTTTTCCTTGCCGGTGGAAAGATCTCGGCTTGCTTATTAGGTATAATCTGATAATTATGATTTATACATATATCCTTACACATTTCCATAATACAACTCATTTCCATAATAGCTTCTATTCTATAAAGCTGATTTGCCACAATGACAATATTAAAAGTGTATACACTGAATTGAATTGAATTGAACCTGAAATTTATATGAATAATTGGTTGTTGTTTTTTTAAGTACACTTTCTTGGCCAGTATTTACACCAATTTAGCAAGTGCATGAGTTAAGATTTAGCACAACAGCAAAAGCTGACCTATTCTCACAAGGGATTAGTCCATCCTTTATCATGTTTTATTTCCTGCATCACTCTCCAAGAAGAGCCTCACCCGACTCTTACAGCATTTGCAAAAACTCAGTAAAGACTCATAATCTTTCAAAATCGCAGCCATTTAAGAGATCCATAGAACCGATTAGCATCGAGTCCATTTTCCATCACTAGCTTTAGCCTCCATTAGTTAATCTCACTCGGCTCTGTTTGAAGCATTGTCTCTATGGGCTTAGGCCATGTATTATTACTCATAGCTAAGCAGCACTATTTTCTCATTGCATCCCAGCTGTGGTCTCCTTCAGCTTTTTACACTCTCCAGCATCTTTCTATCGTGAGTGAATGTTTTTTAACTCAATATACCATGACCTGTTCATTGCTGAGCCTTTTAAATTAAATGGATTTCCTCTAATCCACAGCTCTCGGGTTGGAGTTGGGATTCCCTTCGCAACGCAAAGCTCTTTTTTTCCCCTATTCACCTGTGCCATGTTTCCCTGATATGAGCAGCCAAAAATATCCATGCTGCAAGACTTTCGCTCATGCAGCCAGTGTTTGAATCGTTTGGAAGCTGAAGCTACAATCCAGCTACAGCATGTGCTGACTGCCTCTGCACTGACTATGTCAAGGACACCATGTCTGACTCAGACATCCTGTGTGCCTATGTTGAAATGACCTACTTGACTGCCATCATTCTCGCCCCTTATCAGAAAAGCCCAAAGATGTTAGGTTTGTAAACTACGAGGTTCCTCCAGCCATCTGTGCCACTCCAAAGAGAACAGTTGCCAGAGTAAGATCTGATGGTGCAGTGCAAAACACAACAATAAATTCACTCTTTCTTGATGGTATTTTTGTTGAGGTGCCAAGTCAACACACTGCCTGCCTTGTTTCTTCCAGGCAGACAGCTGGATGAAACAAGATGGCATGGCCTCAGGACTTCAGCACTGATTCTTCCCCCATTTTTTCTGCTTGCGATCCCAGCAAGACATTTGCACAACTGCTTAGTTTGGCAGGAAGACTTTGGCTTCAGGAAGCACTTCTGAATACAAGAGCTCCTTAAGTCGACTGCTCTGTTGATGGTGTTCACCTCTTTGGCTGCACCTTATGTCATTACTGTCTCCCCTGTCAATCTACATGCCGCTATCCAGTCATGGTGAGAGAACAGTCTCATTTGCTTCACTGTCACACAGCATGAGTTTGAAAAGATCCGGTAGTTTCCTTCTTCTTGGAGAAAGCATATGCTAGCCATTATCAGATCTAGCTGGTTGCTGTCACGTGAAAGGAGAGAGCTACGTATGTAGTAAGTGTCAATTGAAAAATGATAAAATTATTGCCATTCATTTATTCATCAGGCTAACCTTTTCTGAGAAAAAAAACAAATAGTGTTGATATGATAGTATGACACACCTCGCTACCTATATTCTGCACGTATTGGGACGCGTCACTCTAACATGGAACGTTTCCTCCTCAATGACAACTTTAAAGTGTTGTTGCTCTCATTGTTGTGAGAATGAAATAATCAGCATAGTAAGAGCATCAAATGTATTTGATCTAAAAAAAAAAAGTGACAAAGCCAAACTAATATATGTTCAATCTGTGCCAATCTTTTATACGAGTAATCTTTGTGATATGTGCCACTTCTGCAATGTGTGTGTGTCTGTGTGTGTGTCAGAGCAACTAAAAGCTGAAACACATCCATTTGTATTCTCTTTGCTTCCCACTCCACCGATTCAAAAAGGCCTTTTAAGAATGCTTTTGCCACTCTTGGGGTTGATACTTCATTACGCTGATCCTTCAAACTTGCGTTGCATTTGGAAAAAGACAACAACAACAAAACTGAGAAACTGCACAGTTTGATCCCTAGTGAAATAAGATTTACTGTCTCAAATTGAAAGGATTAAGTAAACCAATTTCGACATTCCAAAAGCTTTCACACTGTTTTCTTTGATCATGGGATTCTTCACAAAGTAAAAGGACAATCACGCGATTTAAATTTCAATTTAAAGCAGCACTGAGATGCACTGATGATGATTAAAACTGAAGGCTACTTTCAATTCAACCCGACAAACAAAACATCCAAGTTTGTACTATTACCCTGGTGTGTGAAATTTGTTGTCTATGCTGGACAATTAGGGTTTCCGTTTACGAAGATCACATTTCTCACAACGAGGTATAAAGAATGTAGACAACCCAGTTTTCCCAAAGACTCCAGTGTGTAAATCAGCATGGCCTGGTTTGTACCGATGAACTGAGTGCATGGGCATTTACTAGAGGGTTATTTCTTATTAGTCTTTTGTAAATGTATATGTGTTTTCAAGGACAACCTCCTGCTCCCTGGACGGATCTGCTGTTTGTTAGATGGGAGACGCACACATTCATACACATACACTCTCTCATACTCACACTCACATAAAGCTCCCACACTGTTAAAATACAGAGACCGTTCAGGTTTTAGGTATTTCAGTCACATGAATAAAAAGAGAGATTTTACAAACATACTTTTAATATCTATCTATCCATCCACCCACACAATCCGTTCATCCATCCACCCACCCAATCCATCCATCCATCCACCCACCCAATCCGTCCATCCACCCAATCCATCCATCCACCCATCCATCCACCCTTCCACCCGTCCATCCATCAATCCGTCCATTCACCCATCCATCCACCCTTCCACCCGTCCATCCATCCATCCACCCATCTATCTATCTATCTATCTATCTATCTATCTATCTATCTATCTATCTATCTATCTATCTATCTATCTAGTAACCTGGGATCAGGATGATGCATCAGTTTGTGTTAAAGCCTTACACTTCAATCTCGAGCTCAGGTTTCTCTCTGTCTATTAAATAAAAATATTCTAAAACTAAAGGAAGCTTAGTGCTTGTAAAAGTCACCAGACGAACAAAAGCAGGGCAGCGGGTACACACTGAGCAACACCTCTCAGACTGATTAAAAGTCTTTAGCATGCTGCAGTTGTACATATTTAAAAATGATGTAAAAAATTATTAACCTCCTGAGGAAAAAGAAAGTCTTACAAAACACACGTGTAAGATCATTTACTAGGTTGATGTGCCAAGTACTTGAAAGCAGCTGCAAAGCAAATGTTTCAAAGATAAAAATAACTGTTCTAAATGTAACAATACTGAAATATTCTAAATAATTCAAAACCTCTTTAACCATTTAAGGTTATGGAACTGCAGTGCTGTACAAATGACATGAGCACCCTAATTTGTAATTGCAGAAGTTAATGATTTCTTTGCTACTGAGGCAGTACAATATCTATATAATAATATCTCGAGATCTCAAACTATAACAATAATAATAACAATAATAATAATAATAATAATATTAAATGTTACAGGAAAAAATGCTTCATGTTAAAAAAGAAAATAATTACACAACACACCACTTTTCAGATTTTACCTGTAAAAATAGAATCAAGTCTCCAAGATAAAATTAAAACCTACTGGCTAATACCCTAATAAACTGAACAAATTGTACCTGAGACTATTTAAAAACAAGCAAGGCAGTTATTAAGTTTCAGTATGCATGTATAATATACAGTATATTCCTATATTCCTTCATCATGGTGCTAAGGGAAGGCTTTTTCTAAAAGTTCTAAAAGTTTATTTTCATTATTTTTTCAGCACCTTATTATATATTATTATATAATTTTATTAATATATAATAAAATATTTAATATTTTATTATATAATATTATTCTTAACAACCTTTCTCAAAATCAGTACTGCTACCACTATAAAGTTGATTATTTTGTATAACGGTATGTCAGTGTGTTTTTATTCCTCCATGGCAATTTTTCAACAATTCCAATTATTTTATTTAGCAATGAACATCATACTTTCTACCTTTTATAGTTTCAGTTCATCATTGTGTGTAACATCTTGAGCTACATTCACACTGTTTGGCAATGTGGCCCAAATGTGATTTTTTATTTATTTATTTTTTGCTCACAGACTGCCATAAAAAAGTATTTGTCCCCTTCCTGAATTTTTTAGTTTTGGGGACATTTTAGATTTTTTTTTTAGAGTAATCAGGGTGTGGCAAGTAAAATTCAGCTCAGCAAAAATCATAGTTTATTGATTATTTAGCAAGGGCTTAGCAAGGGCTTTATCACATAAGGCCAGGCAGGTTCAGACAGCTTTTTTCTCTCCATAAATGAAATCATAATGTCAAAACTGACTGCATTTTATATTTACTTGGGTTATCTTTGTGTAATATTAAAATTAGTTTGATGATCTAAATAATTTAAATTTAGATCAAATAGACAAATATGCAAAACAACAACAACAACACTTTTGCGGAGCTCTGTATGCGCCACAGATCTGATTTTTCCATGCCAGTGTAAACGGCACAAAATGTATGCAATGTGAACTTTTCAATTCTAATTTGGACCACTTCCATATGTGCTCCTAAATCTGCTCCAGATCTGGTTATTTGCAACTTTTACGTCAATCAAATATAACAATATGTCACAATTCCGCACTAGAAATAATAGAGGATTGATTATTTGCAATGCGATTTCAACGACAGGAGGACAGAGGATGATTTAAGATTGTCATGCAGGAGAATCAATAAGGCAATAAAACAAACAAAATGGTTGATTAAACTTTAAAGGGTAATTAATTCATTCACAAGGTCAATTCATGCATCGACATGGGAGAGAACTTTCCGCCTTGAAATTTGCCTGAAGGATTTCAGCAGGACAGCTGTGCTGGTAGCTAACATAAACTAAGAATTATGAAACACCAAAGCATATTCTAAATTTATTTGGAATAGATAAAAATATTTTTAGATACGACAATATTGACATACTGTCCGTGTTATGGCTATTGTAATAACTGTGGACGTGCAAACGTGCATGAGAGTCATTGCGCTCCGGTGCTTAAGCAAATAGCATTATATCTTATAAACATTTGCAGTGATGTTGCTATAAAACAAAATTAGTAGTGCAGTTAAAAGGCGCATATTGCAAGAACTTAATGTTTGAAGAGAACAAACATCAAAATGAAATGGATGAACACATCTACAGGGGACCTTGACTGTAATGGCAAAAAAAAAAAAAAAAATCCTTAAAGGTTTAAAAGCAAAACCAAGGGGAAACTTTACACATGGACCAAAGAAGTGTCCAGATAATGTGTTTTTTTATGGTGAGCTTGAACACACCACGTGACACACTTCTTTTGCACATGCCGATCAGATTAGAAGTTTAATTAGAAGTAGAAGATTAATCTGACTTTTACCTGCAGTGTGAGCATAGTCTTAGTTCCTGTTATCACTTTAGCTGTAGCAACTATAAAGTCTCTCTCATAAAGTTAAATGCAACAGTTTGTCACAGAGAAACTGAATAAGGCAACGTAAACTGAAGATCCTTTACAACATCCTGACACTAGAAACTCCTCCTGTGAATATTAATCAATCATTTCTTAACAACACATTTTTCTTTGTTCAATAATTGCCTGTTTTATATGGGGTATGTTTACCCGTGAATTAATTGTTACTATAAAAATGTATGTATTAATGTATTAGATTGAGAGCATTATTATAATAATTCAGATTGAACTGCCGTTGGAGCTGACGTCATAGAAAATTGATAAACACCTTCTAATCAATCAGGATTGAATGGATTTAACAGCACTGTGGTGTAATGGGTTCTAACTCACCACCACCACCCGCCACCTCAACACACCTCAATCCCACCCACTACACATACAAGTGCACACACATACTGTACTGTACTGTACACACCCTGGCTTGCTGTAGACCCTGACACTCTGGTCTAAAACTGAAACATTCAGACTACAGACCCTTTTGGTGTGCCTCTGATGCCAATGTCCAACATGCAAACCATACGTGATCTTTAGAACATAAAAAAGCAGCTGGTTCAGATGAAGACGTTTGCCCTGCTGTTTATTATTTTAAAGGCAAAAGTATCCAGAACATCAAACCATTGGAACGTTATCCATCCAGCTCCACTTTGAGGCTTGTTTTCTTTCTTTTTTAATTTTTACCCACACACAACCCATCTGACATCCCTGTGTGTGTCTGCCTGCCTGCCTGCCTCATGTTGTATAGTTAGTTTTTTTTTTTTAATGAATTTACAATTACAATTACAGCATTTATCATTACTAGACTTCCAGACTATTACGTAGTCTCCAGGAGCAATGTTTGTAGAACATGTTTGTAGAAATATTCAGGGTAAAAAAATTAATTAGACTCAAACCATGTAATAGAGGAGATCGTATAAGGTACACTACTGTGCAAAAGTCTGGATCCACCAATAATTTCTTCATATTAAATGCATTTATTTTATTTTGATTAAATTAAAGAAATGGAAACAAATGTTTTACTGTGACAGGCTATAAAGTGCACCAAGGTACAATTTAAAAATTGGTTGTTTATGTAACAGCCTGAGCAGCAACCTCATTGACGCCCTTGTCTGTTCCAACCACCCAGCATTCAGCACCACCAGTATATAATCATCGACCTGATCATCCGTCATCATCTGCACCTGCACTGGTTGATGCCTTACATTAGATGTTTTCATACAGTATGTCACTGTGTGGCTTAACCATTAAAAGCATTCCCTTGTAACCGGTCAGGTATAGGGACTGGACAGAAAATGAGAGTCAAAACCTTGCCAAAAATGAGAGTCAAAAAAGATCTTCAGGAATTCCTCAAGGCAACATTAAAAATACAAGAACGTCTGTCTCTGTAGAAGCAAAATATGAATCATGAAGCAAGGGTCAAGACATTTGCACAGTACTGTATGTGTACAACAACAGTGTATTGATAAAAGTTATATATCTTCCATAAAATGCATGTCTGAAAATGCATGATAACAAATTTGTTTTGCTGTGACAGGTTTAAATACTATAGGCATAAAAATGATAATGCAATGAATGAATACATAATACATTACAAACAACAAAGTACTGTAAATATTTCCCCTCTGCAAATTTACATCATTGACATAGAAGAGAAAACCTAGTTAGATGCAAACCTTAGAAGAAGAAAACAATCTACTATTTGTAGTCTGAACCATCAAGTCTTGTTGAACTGTCTCACTAACAATCTGCTGACTTCAACCCAGGGGTTTTATACATGGCTGCCCTCTACTGCAGTTGCCAGTTGGCAAATTCCCAGCTATTGAAAGCTCTTCAGTGTACTTTCCTATATAGTTCCCTCATGCTTTGTTGGTTTGCTGACCTGGGTGAAGCCTTAATGCTTTAGTAAAGAACCTTAAAGGTTTCCCCTTCATATTTCCAAGTGGAAGCCATTTAGGAAACAAGAGCGTTGAGTGGATGAGAGTGTTATCCTCCAAAAGTGGGTCAAACACAAATCTAATAAAGTGGGATGGGAAAAGCCCAGATGGCTGGTAGTATTCCTAGTAAGCAGGTAATGTAAATAAGCAACCCACCTCACAGGTGTCCTTCAAATTATAGTTGGTTAGCTAATTGATTTGGTGGAGTTAGTAGGGCTGTGCGGGTGGAGGTGGTACAGTAGATAGGTCGTGGAGATGGAGAATGAGAGAAATAAAGAACACATGTGGCATGATTAAATGGTGTACTGAATTCTGCTTGGGGTCATAAAAAGGCATGAAAGCTCGCTTTGAATTAGAGGGCCAAACCTGGTGCTTTAAAATGCCGGGGGAGAGATTTCAAAGCGTTTGTGCTTTGATTTCAAAAGTGCCATTAGAAAAGAAAATAATCATTACTGACCACTCCTGAAGATACAATGACGACTTAATGGTTAAATGAATGTCCAAGCCACAGACAGATTGAAAAAAATCAATTCTTAGTGACCAAGCACTTTTTTGTTATACGACAAGTTTTGTTGTGGTACTACACTACAGTCCTTAATTTCAGACATTCCTGTACAGTATTTCTAATGTAGTCTACAGGAATAGTTCTCCAGGCTTCCTGAAGGGCTTTTTCGCCTCTCATTTTCAGTCCAGTCCCTGTACCTGACCAGATTTATTTGAATGCTTTTTTTGTTTGTTTGTTTGTTTGTTTGTTTGTTTGTTTGTTTGTTTGTTTGTTAAGCCACACAGTGACCTGTGAATCATTCAAGCAGAAGAAACATCTAACTTAAGGCATGAACTAGTGAGAAGCAGGTACTGATGATGACAGATGATCAGGCTGGTGATTAGTATACTGGTGATGCTGAATGCTGAAGTGGTTGGAACAGACGAGGGAGGAAATGAGGCTGCTGCTGAGGTTGGTACAGAAATGACTGGTTTTTAAATTGTATCTTTAGACACCTTGCAGCAAAGATCCTATTTCTTTAATGTAATCTACATCATTGAATGTAAATGAATATTTAAAAAATGCGGGGTGTCTCAGGGCTTTTGCACAGTACTGTATGTTTAATCACTAAATCAGGACCGTGCATGGACTGTAATAAGTACAATATGTTCATGCATGTATCAGGCCAGAAGGTCTGGTGTGTTTCATGTTTGAGTATCTTGGTTGTCAATCAGGATATGTGTTTTGACATTTGGCTGACATCCATGATTGTTGGTTTGTTTGTTTGTTATCAACACTGTGGTTACTGTTGGGGTTAGCTTTAGGTATTGGCATAGAATTAATAAGCTTTGTTATTAATTATGTTGGTATCAGTGGAAGGTTCCCACTGTGATGTGTATGTTATTGATATATTACTTATTCTGATTACATGGAAACACACACACACACACACACATCACACAATACAACACAAAAAAAACACAACACAGACACATATATCCCATCTTCTCACCTTTCCATCACACCCATATCTAAACATTAGAATGCACACACAGTATACAAAGATAAATGCACACAGCCCGAGACGATTGCTCTCTTTCTCTCTCTCTTTCTCTCACTCACACATGCACACTCTCTCTCTCTTCTCAGTTATTCTCTCAGGATCAGTCCATACCTCTCCTGGTCGCACTCACAAGTGTGGGTGCGGGAATGAGTGCATGGGAAGTGTGCAGCTCTCCTCCTCTCTCTCTCTCTCTCTCTCTCTCTCTCTCTCTCTCTCTCCACTTGTTTACCCCTTGTCCCACACACTCCTAACTGGTTTTTACTCCACAGCTGCTGCAGCAGTAGAATGTGTGTGTGTGTATGTGTGCATGTGGAGCAGTGGACTGTCTCTACTCGGGCTGCGTGAAGAACACGTTCAATATGCCGCACGGGGCTGCTGACTGATTCTCCAAAGAAAGAAAAAAAGCGTGGAACACGGGCTCCAGCATTATTCAGTCATGGGTAAGAGCATGATCCTGCTTTGTATTAAAAACAGCTTAAAAAAAACTTTGCTTCACTTGATTTTGTGTGTGTGTGTGTGTGTGTGTGTGTGTGTGTGTGTGTGTGTGTGGTGAGAGTTATTTTTTTTTCTTTCACCTTGCTCCAAAACCTTGCACATATACCAGATGTTTTTCTACTTATATGATAAATGTTGATACATTATGTGTATGCTTCTGGTCCAGAGGCTTTATTACAGAGCTCAATTGATGAGGCGTCTTTCTCGAATGTTTAAATCTGCGTTGTGGCTTCTAGGGTACACTAAGGATGTGTACACTAATATGTGGATTTTGCATAAGCACTGTATATGGATGTGTGGATCTTTTTGATCGTATTGCTGTCTGTGTGTTTGTGTGCATTTTCCATTCTGGGCATGGATTGAGCCTGACAGTAGGAGTAGAGCGGTAACTTAATAGTAACAGGAGTATGGTAGAGACAAAGCCTTGGGTTTCCTTCCAGAAGGAGGGGAACTGTTCAACTTCATCCATGTGTGTCCACACAAGAGGAACTCACACACTCATACCAGAGATACCTGAGACACAGAAGACGCACACAAATCCCTATGCCTGTCTAAATCCCTGTAAATACAAAATTATGAATCTGGTAAAAACCTCAGAAGTACTCAAAGGAAAAAAAGAAAGAAAGAAAGAAAGTTGCCTTTGTTCTGGAGATCATGCTAAACATGGTCAGTAGAATTCTGCATTTGATCAGCACCTCAATGGCTTAAAACGAATTCGAGTGAATTTTCTTCATTTGATCCAGGTTTAATCACTGCCTCTAATGAATCTCGGTATTCAGGTAAGACTAAAGGTCTTTCCTGATGAAAGAGATATCCTGGGTAGTACGGCAGAGCCTGTTGTTTGTCAGCGTTTTAATGTGCAAATGAGAAGAGAAAACCCGTCTGAACTAACATCAGATGACAGATGACTGTAGTCTCTACCTCGCATGTGATACCCACTAGAGCGCCTCAATAAGGGAATGCCTTTCAGGTTTAAAGGATAAAGAAAACCTTTCATTGCTGATCTCTTCCTCTGATTTCTTTTTCCGTGTCGTTCTTCATTGCAAGAGTGATTTTTGCGCACTGCTAGAATAGTGCCTTGAAGACATCGAACCGGATTATATATTTTCATGACTCTTTGATACTTTATCATACGTTCGAAGTCAGTTCTCATGATAAAAAGTGGACTTTTTTTTACAGTACTTATTACAGTCATTTGATCTATGGCACATTAGCAGATTTTCTATTCAATTTCTATTCAATTAATCTAATAAATCGGAACAGCATGGTCACATCACTCCACCTGTTACAGTAAATAGTGCCCTGCTGAATCTCATTCAATTTTGATTAGCACCTCTAGTGCATCTTTGTTTTGACCGTTATGTCTTCTTTTACAACTGGTTTACTACAAGTTGTACCCTGGCATGTACTGTAGATAGTTGTCTGAATTTCCAACAGACTTGAGATTTAGTGATGCGTAAAGCATAATTAACAAAAAAAAAATTTTTTTTTTTAAATATTAGCAGGGAGCATGAGTTGGCTGAAGAGTTCCTCCATTAAGCATTTCGAAAACAAACTCTGGCATGATCCTGGGAGCGGTCAGGGTCATCACGCTGAAAGGGAGGCACTTTAAGATGGAGTGGAAGTAGAGTCTTCTCCCAGGGGCTCTTTCAGTCAGAGAGGGCTTAATGCACCAGCAGTTCTGCTACATACTTTAAGATGTTTGAAATTACTCCGAACTCCTTTTTTTTTTTTTCCACAAGACATATTTTTAGAGGCTCAGACCATTGTGAAACATTATCCGGACAGAACGGGTGAAATGAAGAATGTTGAAGAATTTCCCAAATTTAGGCAAGTAATTTTGGCCATGGGACGTCATTCTTTTTAGGTGAGAAAAAAAAGACATTTCAGGAAAGGAACACAAGAACAGGGAATTAATAGGAGTAATATTTCAGCCATCAAACCATAACCTCAGCCATGACCTTCATTTCAAATCTTTTCAAACATCATTGGAAGGGCAGATCGTCAAAATGTCAGTTGTGAGAAAATAATTTCCGGCGATCGACTATGCCATCATGGTAACTGATGAAATGAGGGGCGTTCAATTCAAACTGGGATGATTTTTTTTTTTTTTTTGTGAATAAAGGCATAAAACCAATTAACATTTACAGAAGACTTTAAGCACAGTACAGTGATGAGACTCCAAGTCGCCGTGAAACATTTGGATGGTTTTAGAACATTTTAGCACTTTCCAGCCTGATCTTTGAAAATGAGATTTTTAAGGGAGTTCCTGGGAGGCCAGTGTTTCGGACGTGTGTTTCAGTGCTTTTTGATGAGTGCACTTGTGCAGCAGGAGATTATACAGGGAAATAAAGGGAGTGTTTACTCTCATAACTGTAATCTTTTATTCTGCACAATCTTTTATTCTCCAGTTTTTAACTTGAAAACTTTTCATGTATTTCATGTTGTTTGGCAGCTCACCAAACAGCAGTCCACAAATGATGTACTGTGATTAGTGTAATAATTAAGCTGTAGAGAAAAGCTGTCGAATATCAAGAACACTTTGTTAACTTGTGTTGCATTATGGTTAAGACTCGATCATTTTTCTTGCGTTACTAAGAGGTGATAAGGTGAACAGTGGGTGAGAGTGAGTAAACAAATCATCTCGAGTAGGCAATAAAAAGTTATTTTCACTATGGCTCGAGAGGAGGAAAAACAGAGTGAGATTTAACTGTAATAAGAATTTTACAGAAAATAAGGTCTTAGATTTGTATTTAGCCAACTAGTTTCTCTTTATTGGCCGCGTTACTTTCAGATCACGTATGCTTATCTTCTTCCAATCGAGATCAAAGCACACACCAAATTCAAACCACAGAGCTCTGAAGGTAACTGTGATTTGTTTTGCCTTCTGAATGAGAGTTCTTTGCCTCTTATATGGTTTTGGAAGAACCGTACAGGCGTAACAATAATATTTAAAGAAAGGACGTCACGACATAAAAGATGTGCTACATCAGATGGTTTTTACCAGTCCTGCGTGACACTTATCTCGAACAGATACACATCTGAGGGTATTCCCGGTGAAATCCCTCCTACCGAAGATGCACAGTTGATGAAAAGCAGAGCACCAATATTACTTGCACACTGCGCAGAGCATTTCATCAGTACACGTTGATCAGTGTTTCCCCTTTAAGTGTAATGGGCCAGAAGATGTCAAGTATTTCCAGGAACTGCATTTGGTGCAAACAAATATAAGCATATGTGTTCAATTGTTTGTAAGGTCTATCTAATAGGAATACAGTCATACAGTACTTGTCGTAATGAGATATTCGTTTTGCATGAATTCTGATAAACGCATGCAAGACAGACTAGATACCGCTGTGTAGATCCATCCAAGCCCATTAGCGAGATATATCACCTGCTCTGGACCTTATCAGCGTTTGGCAGAATGACAGCTAGGATCCTTTTTAAGTTTTGTACTTGTATTGGAGAAACGCTTGGCTTCTTGAAAGCAGAGAACATCCCTTATTCCTGCGTTCTCCCGGTTTGCTTGTGCATTGTTGCTTCAAGTTTAGGGGGTAAACAGCAACTTATTCAAATTCTGAAAGAGTCTGCGTGGAGCCCTGCGGATGATTTGAATCTAGATGTGCTCTTTGAGCTGCGAGCATGTGGCACAACTGTGGAGGAGCTGTTTAATAGGAAGACACTGAAGGGGCGCACTGGCTATGTGTTTATGAACATAAGCGTGTGAACAGAGAGAGAGAGAGAGAGATGTTGTCTTGTCTTTGTCTTTTTTCTAATAAAGAAGCCTCCTGTTCAAATGGTTGCGTTAAATGTTAATGAGATTATTAATTAATGCATCCTCTGTAACGCAAAAGCAAATTCTGTAGGCATGACGGATATGGAGAAATCTCGTAATGAATTTAGAAGACATCCTTTATCCTTTATTATCTGTATCTTTTTAAAAATGATTTGTGATTTTCCCCATCACTTCCTCTCTCCTTCTCTGTCCATCTCTTACATTCTTACCCTTTACGCTGTCCTTATTTTCTCCATTCCTCCGCTCTCTTTCTCTCTGTATGCATTTCATTCTCTGTCTGTTTCTTGTTCACTCGTGCACACATTTCCAGTGTGGCCTTGAGAAAAGGAGCAGGCAGGATTTTGTCCAGCATGTGCACAGCCCTTTGTGGAACTCTCTGTAAATGCCATTTTGCATCCAAGGACACGCTAATGCAAGAGCAGCGCGTTCATTTTTCATTAACGCTACGTAGCTTCCTGGATGTACTGTACATCTTATTGTGTAAATGTTCTTATAACCTTCAACATGTCATATGGTTTAGATCATTTGACTTGGTACTTCTTTAGAAAATAAGTCCTTCTTCAAGGAAGAGCTAATCAGTCTTGGTGTCCAGTAAAAATTATACTTAAATCCTTTTGTTAAATAATGAAACCCACATGTAGGAAGTTTAGGGTTCCCTTAGACAGACAAACCAGATAACTTTTCTCCCTGATCTAACAGGACAAAAATTGTTCATGTCTTATTCAAAACACTATATGTTAAACATATGTGCATAGAAAAATCAAAAACAGAGTCTAATCTAACTTCTATCATATTACAGGACTACAATAAGCCAAATATACAGTAAAACTTAACATAAACCTAATAATAACAAACTTAATAACAACAACAACAACAACAATAATAATAATAATAATAATAATAATAATAATAATAATAATAGTAATCTTATAAAGGTAAATATAACAGAAATTTACCCATAGGATGTTTTCACACATTTTATTTTATTTCCAGTAAAAATCTTCATACATTTTCAGTACATTTTAAAGATATTAAAGATTTTCTCCAATTTTCTAAGTAAACAATACATAATCTTTACTGTGCTATGCTAAAATAACAAACACACTTTATAATTTTCATCGTCATAGTTGCGGGTTGATTAGAGAAGTGTATATGCTACACATGTTATACAAGTATACAAGTAAAAGTAGAAGTACTAAGGATGTGCTCTAAAATGTACTTTAAGTACATACAGTAAGTACGAGTACTCCTCAAAGAGACTGATTTTTCTGACAAGTTACTGATAGAGTGTTTTAAAGTAATTAAAAAATGAATGCCGTTAATAACATGAATGTGCAAGTATAATAGAGATTAATAGTAAGAAAATTGTACGTAAATATAATGAAAGGTGGGTAGCATTGTAGTGTGTTTCATTATAGTACATCAGCAGCTAAGCTAGCTAGTTTGCTACGCCTTAAAATGCAATTAGCCTATACATGAATTAAACATGGATACAGAATACAACAAGGTTAATGGATGCAACAAAAATGATACACTTGTTATAAAAAATGATTGTTATAAAAATTGTTATTGCTGTGAAACACAAACCAAATGCGTGAGAGTTCAAAACTTTTTTGTTCAGTAAGTTAGCTATTTAGCTATTCACTTCAATATGTACCTTAACAAGTTCGAGATATTTGAGAAGTAAAAAAAAAAGCCAGAAGAATCCACAGCCTACTGACCAAGTGGGAGGAACCTATTGCTTTGGTGCATTAATCAATCTGCACTCATATAATGACTTGTAGGCAATTGTTTTGTTCCTGTCCTTCCCATGTGGGGTGTATCTCAGTTCTGATGGGCTGTGAGTGACAGCATGAACACTTATGTTTAAGTTAGGATATTAATGCACTTTGTGTGTTTGCCAGCTGAAATGTAACAAGTCGCTAATTAAAATGTACGAGTAAAAGTACCGGCTTTTCATCAAAGAATGTAATGAGTGGAAGTAAAAAGTCACATTCGGAAAAAACTAAAAAAATACTCAAGTACAGATACATGAAGAAAAATTCTGTATATAAACTGTATTGTGGAGTAATGAAGTAGGTACTTGGTTATATACAGTACATATTACATTGATAACAGAATAATAAACAGCAAAATAGCGACCTTGAGAGGATGGGTTAAACATTTCTTAGGGTTTGACAGAGACATTTGTTTACAGGCTGTGGAATCGGTTCTGTATTTACATACTAATGGTCATTATGGTTACAGATATTTCCTACGCGTTCTATATCACTTTATACATGCTTTTTTTTTCTTATTTGACCTCTGTAAAAGACTGAATTACAGAAGAGAGTTTAGCCCCTGGAGTAACTTAAACGGGTCAGAACAGAAATGCCTTTATGGCACTTCATATCCAGAGTTCAGACTTGAGTGTCTCATGTCTTCATGAGCACAAAAGAGATCATAATCACCGTAGTTAAAAATATAATTCTTTGCTTTCTTTATCTCTCTGTGTGTTTCCAAGGTAACAGCGTGGTGCGGGCCTCTTGTGCGTGGGACTTTATTGTGTGCCATTTGTTTGTGTTTTCTCTTTTTAGCATATAAAAGCAGAGGGTTGGTTCGCATCCGAGACACACAGCAGATGTCCAAATTCACAGTGGACCATGAGGTACTAACAGGCCAAGAACGAGCACGGCAGAAATAAACACCACCAGAACTCCTCTCGTGATATGATCACAATCCTTTACGCTGTTAACTGACTTTTGTTTTGTTTTTGTTTTTATTTTTTTACAACATATAATTTGTCTAAATGATTTGTTAGTAAGAACTAGATGCACTAGAGTCCTAATTTGTCATCCATCTCTGATCGTATTTTTCTTACCTTTTGCTCTTTGAGAGATACAAAATGGTACAGTTGATTGTTGTGTAGGTGTGAGTGTGAGATACGTTCACAAGCATGAGATTTTCTATGTAAAATAGATAAACAACATGCATTCATTACAGGTTAATGGGGTTAGTGATGGGGAGAAGGAAACGTATATACGTGAGACGTGCAAATCAAACCGGGACATGTGATGTGATTTCTCATAAATGTAAAACTGATTGGCATTTCCCAGAGACTCCAATCACAGTACGGTGATGGGACTCTTAACTGCAGTAAAACACTTGAATAGTGCAAATATTTCAAAAGAAAGCCGTACGTCCATGAATGATGATCATAGTCAAGGTGGCTCGGAGCCCACTGCAGTCATTCAAGAAAGCAGTAGAAGCAGGCAGTCTGATAATGAATTTAGTGTACTGAGATTTTTTTTTTACCTTGGTGGCATCCAAGCACAATCGAAATCAGCACAATTCTGCACAATCAAGTTCAGGTTTAACTTGCATGGATGTACAGTATATGTACAGTGAACTGAAACTCATATATTCTAGATTCATTACACATAAACTGAAAAATGTTTTAATTTCAACGATTATGTCTTAGAGCTCATAAAAATAAAAAATCAAATATAAAAAAAATATATATCCTTTACTTCATAACATAAGATCAATCAAAAAGATTAACAATACAGAAATTCTATGGCATGGTGGCGATCGGCCTGTGGTTCACCTGAGCCATTATTGAAGACCAGGTTGCTTTAATAGCAGCCTTCAGCTCATCTGTATTGTTGAGTCAGGTGTTTCACATTTTCCTCTTGACAGCAGCACATATTGAAGAGTGGAAGATGGGGTTAAGGTCGGGAGAATTGACTGGCCAATCAAGCACAGTAATATCATGTTCAGCAAACCATTGGCATGTCCATAAAGCTTTTCAGCAGACAGAAGCATGAATTGTTCTAAAATCTCTTTGAACTTTGAACTGGATAAAACACATTGAACCAGCACCAGCAGATGACATTACATCCAAAAATATCACCGACACTGGAAAGATCACACTGGGCTTCAAGCAACTTGGATTCTGTGCCTATTCAGTCTTCCTTCCAAATGAAATGCAGAATTTACTTTCATCTGAAAGGACGACTTTGGAACACTGAGTTCCACAGTCCTATTCTTTAACCTTTTAGTCCAGGTAAAACTCTGACTGATAGTGTCTCTGGTTCTGGAGTGGCTTGATACTAGGTATGCATGCAACAGACATGGTTATACTGTAGCTCATTTTCTGAAGACCTCGGTGCCTTTTCACTCTTGATGCACTGAACCCAATCTCACTCCACTCTGTGAATGTCTGATGAGTTCTTGAATCAGCTTTGCTTGACAATCTTCTGAAGGGTGCAGTTGCTTGTGCACGTCTTCCTACTGCACCGTTTCCCTTTTAGTCAACTTTTCATGAATACAGTATGTTTCAATAAATCACCTTCTGTGGCTTACCTAGCGGTCTTACCCATGCATGTACTGAACTAGACAAAGGGATTTGTGATTTGATCATGATTTATGTATCAAAAGTAATTAATTCAAAATTAAATATTGTAATATTTTAAGATGCTGTTTTTTTAATCAAAACAAAAAAGGCTTGAAATATTTTACTTTACATACTTCAGTTTCTTTCATTTTACACTATTTAAATGAAACTATGAAGAGAGAGAGAGAGAGAATGGACAATGAGATAGAAGGATCCTCTCAGCTGCAGTGAGAATACTGTACGACTCATTAAAAGTATTGCATCATACCACTCCCTTTTTGCCACTCTGTCTTCAGTGTTACACACACACACACACACACAAACACATACGCCTTTTCAGAGTGAGATGAAGCATACAGTATACAGTTGGCAGTAAATGTCCCTTGTGGAATTGCTTGCTGTCATAAAAGGACTAGCATCTGCTTTACTTACTGAGATATTTCCCATAAAGACTTTGTGCTTCAACGGCATCTGCTCAGATGTTATTTATTTATTTATACTAGTACATCAAAATCCCTGCCTATGCATGCTTGTCTTCTGTCTGATGGTTCTGTCATGTCATCAGTTACCCAAAAGTTATATGAAGAGGTTTATTATAAGTATAAGTAAGTTGGTATGGATGAAACAATCCGCTTATTTTCACATGACATTCTCCATCCATCCATCTAGGAACCTCTTGTAGTCCAACTGGGAACCATGGAGGCCATTGATGATTACCATTGCATTTATTCCCTCGGAGGTTGGGAATCGAACCCCAACCCTGGAGGTGCAAGGCGACAGTGCTAACCACTAAGTCACTGTGCTGCCGTATTACATTCTACATTACTGTGCATATAATTCCACATTATATCATTTTATTCATAAAATGTATTCACTATTTTAAAGTTATTTTACTTTTATTTTTACTTTTTTACTTGCAAATTAATTAATATATTTATGCTATTTATTTTATACTTGCTAAATATTTGATACTTTAAAACCACATTAATAGGAACACTTGTACACCTGTACATTTACAGTATGCAGTGTATCTAATCTATTCAATAATGCATCAGAAGCACAGTTCAGGAAATCATGCAAGGTCTAGAGCTTCGAGTAGTGTGACATCAAACTTCAAAATAGGGAAAAATGTGATCTCAGTGACTATGACTGTGATGTGGTTGTTGGTGCTACTATAGTAATTTGAATATTTCAGAGAATCCACTTTTATTAAGTTTCCCACTCTAATATTTACAAAGAATGGGGCAGGGTAAAAAAAGAAGAAGAAAAAACAGCGTGAAGATGAAAAGGTCAGAGGAGAATGGCCAAACTGGTTTGAGTTGAAAGAATGACTAACTGAAACAACCACGCTTCAAAAATTTTGTGAGCAAAAATGCATCTAAAAAAAACATAGCATGTCAAAAATTGAGGCAGAAAGGCTACAACAGTAGAAAAACACGTTGGGTTCCCATCGTGTCTGTCAGGAACAGGCATCTGAAGTTACAGTGGGTAGCTTGCTGTTTTATACTGACGGGATTGAATCTCAGTATGTTGTTTGCTGTTGTAGCCCAGCCATCTCAATGTGTTGCGGATTCGGTTGTTTACTACCTGCCTGGCGGTTAGTAGTTTAATGATGAGCTAATCTAACCGGAGGGTTGAGAGCTATAGGACGGTAGGACCATAAGCATCAAAATCACAGTAAAGTCTTGGTAATGTAAGCCGTGGGGCAGTGATGGCTAAAATGGTTAAAGCTCTGGGTTACTGCTCAAATGTTTGGGGGTTCAAGCCCCAGCATCGCCAAGCCGCCACTGTTGAGCCCTTGAGCAAGGCCATTAACCCCATCTGCTCCCGCATCTGTGTTGTATCCTGTCTGACTTCAGCTCCTTAAGTGGGATATGTGAAAAAATCTTTTTTCTGTAAGGTACATATGACAAATAGTTAAATCTTAATAATCTAGAGACTGGCACAGAGTGGTGCTGGGAATTGTAATCAATGCCAGTCATGGTTGTAGGCTGTTTCCTAAAGACAGACATGGCAAAGATCTGACAGAGGCCCTTCCCACTCCCCACCAACAGCTGGGTTCTTTCTGGAGCATCTTCCAGAATGGGGACGTGAGCGTTCTGGATGTCTTGCATTATACCCCTACCAGTGCAGGATTATTAACAGCACATAGAGAATTCATAAGTTTTTCTTTAGACTGTATCTTTTCTATTCAATTGAAGCTCTTAAATGTATCTACCCTCTTTCACTATTGATCTATCATAATAAGATAAGATTCAATATACTGTACAATATACTGTTCCCACACTTGCAAGCTGTGTAACAATAATTTGTCGACTAAGGGGGAAGCTGTAGAATATGGGTTCCACAAAATCAGAGGGGAGTGCTAGTCTAGAACACGCTTGAACAGGATTAAGCGTATGGCAGAATGGTGAAGCAAGTTCTGGAAATATTCAGCCAAAGGGAGAAACTGGTGCTAATCATTTGGATTCTCAGAACAGTAGGTTTTTTGGAAGGTGCCCACCTCTTTTTTTGCTTGTTTGCATCACCTCCCTGTCACTAATGGAGCAACAGACTCACCATACAAGCACCATCTGTGACAGAATCGCCACCTCACAGACTCTACCCCTAAGTAACTATGAGGTCACAGTATAGGGTCTGTGTGTAAAAAGCCTGTGTGGAAGTCAAGAGACCGCAGTCAATAACATGTGAGACGGGCAAGCGCATCGGCTTCTGGTCGTTCCAGGGACATTGATGGTACAGTATGATAACACCGCTGTGTACTTATACAAAGGACTGATTACTGATTATCACTTATATCTGAGTTATTTGATATTTGATTTAATTACTATTCTGCTCAACACAAGAGGGAAACAGTAATGTATATTATGCTATGATTGTTTTTTGAGGTTGATTTCCATGTATTCACAAAACATGTAATATGATATTGTGTATTATGTGTTTGCTAAATGGTTCATGGAATAGTATGTTTTAAGCTTAGATAAAAGTTGAATCCACTTTGAACAATTGTTGTGTAACCTGCAAAGCTGTCAGACACAAGAATTAAAAAGTGATTCCAGAGTTGATCCTCGTGCCCCCTCGTAGTTGACTATGGCTTTTTTTGAGTTTGTGCAAATTCCCAGATAACTCGACAATATCCTCCTGGATTTCAATATATCTGAATATGTTATTGAATAAAAGCTCTGCCACCTCACAGTCTGTGGTTAAACATGCCAGTAGACTAAGGTGGATTGATTGACCAAATTGTGGTTTCAGGAAGATCAGTAATGAAGTTTATTGCCAAGTGTGAACAAGGCCATTGAGGTGAGGGCAGGGGCATGAGTTTAACAGCAGGAAATCGGCATGGAACTTTGGTCTTGTTGTGTAGGATGATATTGTCATGTTTGGTCATGTATACTTAGTTTTTAACAACTGTACCTGAGCATGTTGATAAAAATTGGCAAAGCTAAAGAATCCCTGTCAACCTTTGACTGCATGATGGCTGAATGCCCTGATTATGATCCATGGCCACTTCCTATCAAGTAACCATGTAACTAAGGATCAATGCAGTCTGGACATTAAATTTCCATTGTGTGACTGATGAGAAATCAGAATCCTGAATGAGGAACAGACTGGTTGTGCTTGGATGTTTTACATTTTGTCCTGCTTACAACAGATGATCTTAAAATAAAAAAGTAAAGATGCAGAAACTATTAAAACTATATAAATACAGTTGCAAATAAATGTTAATCGTTTCTGCCAGATTCATGCATAATTTAACTAAATAAAACTCTCAGACACAAAGTTTTAAATCGACAGGGATATACTTACAGGTACTATTTATTTATTTATTTATTTATTTATTTATTTATTTATTTTAGCTATCAAAACACTATAACGCATATATTATGTAGTAAGAGGTTTTGGTGCACCTCAGAGATTGAGGTTTTCTTTGAACTGATTAGATGAAAATGGAACAATAACAGCATTTGTGTTGGGAACGAATCATAAAAGAAAATCATCTTTTATCTTTGTCTCCACTCTCTCACTGTCTGGGAGTAATGTGGCTGATACTGTAGGTAGGAGTTGTTGTGACTGGAAGCATTGTTCTCTGATTACAGTCTCTTGTGTTTTCCAGAGCGTACTGTATCTGCTCAGAGAAACCACCGGGATTCTCACTACTGTTAACTAAAAGCTCAACTTGAAATCCTTTTTAACTCTAAAGTTCACTATTTGGGCATACAGACAATAAAACAGTATTTCTTGATCTCCATTAATGTTAGTATATTTCTAATAATAATAAGAATAATAATAAACTGCAATTTTTAGATACACATTACATCATATTTCCATTTATTTTTTCTTAATTTCTTCCATTTCATTTTCCTAGGCAATATTTTGATGACCAATGTCCTGGATCAAACCACGTGTTTCATACATTTTTTTTTTTTTTACCTGATTACTCACAGGCACAAATTATCTGAACATACTGTATATTTATGTATTATAAATGTTACTTTCAAGTTAGATAAAAAACTTTTTTTTTTACAGAAAATAAATCAAGGCAGACTTTTTTAAAATGAAAATACTCTGACCTCAATTTTGCCGGTCATTTAAAAATGTCACTGATTAGATATAAATAAACAAATACTAACTGTATTATAATTATTGCAGTTTTTCCAAATGTTTCAGTTGCAATGCAACATTTTTTTAAACCCTAAGTGATGTTGTGATTAGCTTCTCATTTCTTAAACAATCATGTTTAACAAGATGTATCCTGTGGTCTTCGAAGATAATGTTCCTTTGTTTTAGTGGGGTAAAAGTATTGTCTTGAATCAAGCAATGCAAATAACTAAGGATAAGGACATTTACCAGGTTCAGTAGTGTCCAACACTAAATTATTAAGGCTTGGCTGGATGGTGCTGAACCATCAACTTTGAAGAAGAAGTGTGGTTTTTTTTTTCACACCTTCCTGCCTATTTTAATAATGAAAGTAAAAGCATTTCCACGCACAATGTGATGAGAACTCACAGCATTGCCACTAAACAGCTGTGTGTCTATAAGAAAACCACTTGTTAGTGTGATTAATCAGAAAAAAGGGGAAAGGTTTGCTAGGGAGCATGACGATTGGACTTTGGAGCAATGGAAAAAGCTCATGTGGTCTGATGAGTTTAGATTGACTCTGAGAATCAATCAGGGTGATGAGTGTGGCCGGGTAAGAAGGGAAGCACATGGATGCACCCATCATGCATAGTGTTACGATTGTAACAATAGTGCCCAATGTATAAGCTTCTGGAGGCATTGTTAGGATCTGGGGTCAATTTAGTTGGACAGGTCTAGACTCAGCAATGTTATGTTAACAAAATTAAGTCAGGTGATGGCTGGTATGCACTGAAAGCCAGGTTATTTACATCTATTGAGTTTTTCTTCCCTGATTGAACAGGCATATTCCAGGAGTCAAATTGTAAAAGAGTCATTCTGGGAGCATGATCAATCATGTTCACACATGAACTGGACACCACAGAGCCTTGACTTTGGAAAGTTTTTGGTATATGCATATGAAAGTCTTTACAGAGTGCTTCATCTCATCCACCATTAATGCAAGATCTCAGCCAAAAATGACTCTAACTAAAATAAAAAAAAATAAAAAAATGATATTATGCAATATCACAGGAGAAGGAGTGTTGTTATACTGAATATCAGCACGGCTGAGATGCAGTCATAGGCACAAGGGTGCTGCCCGAGTGCTGAAGATATCAGCAGCGGTGCTGATATTCAGTACAACAGAAGAAATATTAGTCTTTTTTTTTTTTTTTTTTTGTAATTTATTTATTGCTCATTATATTGTTCACTGTTAAGTGCAATACAAAAGGGTCTTTGAGATGTTTCATCTAAAGACCAGTAGAAAATGAGTATTTGTTTCCCGCTCATGAAATATCATTTCCTTTCAATTTAGGTGTGCTAAATTTTCAGGAAGCAAGAATGTTTGGTCTTTACAACTGACCGCTCCTTGGTTTTTCATTAATAGGGCTAAATATGAGAAACACATCTTTTGGATTATATTTTAAACATGAATATTAGCTTAGCAATATCAAAGCACATTTAAAGGACTTGTATCAAGCATTTATTTTCAGATTTGGAAGGAAAGTACATTTCTAATAGACTGCAGCCATTTGCTTGTCTGACACTAATGGAAAATCAAACGCTAATACTAAAAATACACCTCGCCACTGTTGCCACCTTGTCACATAGCAATTAGAGACAGTTCAGAGGGTAGTACAAGGCAAACATGCAAATCCCAGGTGTATTGACATTGGCTCCATCAGCTGACTCCATCTGTCATCGTGATTAAACAAGAGTTGACGTGTTGATGAAAGTACTGAAAGCAGAATTGTCTACAATATAATTGATTTTATTCGCTAACAAGCCGTGACAGTTACAGTTCTATTGTTTACTGATGAATCAGCTGTGTGTTTAGTAGTAGCTAGACCTAACAAGCTAATCAGCAAGCTAAATTAATCCATTCATTGAAGTAAGGTAACAGAAAAAAAACAGGTTAGAGAGAAACATTTATCTGCTTTGTCCAAGCCAGGAAAGCAGGCCAAAACAATTCCACCGGAGCATGAGCGTCCATGAATGCATACAATTATAGCATCCAATGGTGTAATGCCAGTCTGACCTGCTGCTTCTTTCCTCTCTGTCAAATGCATTGTATCCCTGTCTTGTAGGTCTTAAAAACATTCAAGATTTACTAGTGCTGTTTGAGTATTACAATTACTGAGAAAGAATTTGATTCAATTATTCATTTAAATGCTGGTTGTTTATTGAATATAGAACATTACACTATTTGTTTTTTTTTTTATAAATATATATTTAAATATGTACTTCATGATATTTACAATATTGAATAAAACTATATGTAATAGATAAATAAATGCAATTAACACATTTTGTAAATTCGCACATAAAAATGTCTAATTTGTTATATGTTATTTCGTTAGTAATTTGGACGCTTTGCAATGTTGTTCAACTACCATTGCTTGACATTTTCTTTCTCTTTGGGCAGTGTACTTTAAGACCACAAAAGATAAGAAATTGAATTTGCATAGTATCAACATCCCTGATAAATAATTCTATACCACAGAAAACAGATTCTGAGCTGATGTATTATCCCACTTATTGCAGTGATCAGTACACAGTGACGCGGACCCTCTTTTGACCTTACTTGGATGATTTTGCGAGCAAGAACTCTTTATTTGTCTTGTTATTACGTTCTCAGGACAGCCACTACTAATAGAAAATGCTCAGACACGGCAAATGTCAGTTGTCTGAAAAGGTCAAACAATTATAGACCTCCATTCTGGTCAGGTAGATAGAATAATGGTTGTTTGAAGAGAGAAAAATATTAGAACTAGAGAAAATCTTCCCTTAGCAACATGACAAATGAACACAGGAATATAGGAATATACAGTAGCAATGTGTATGTCATATCATATATCATATCATATCATATACAGTATCATACCGTATGCATTAATACTGAAGACATCCAAACTATGAAAGAACGAATATGGAATTATGCTTAATTTCTTAACGTAATAATGGTCTGTACAAATTCATATTATGTCAAAAAAACCATTCAGTTAATTAAAAAGATACTAAATGAGACCTGCATGGGCCAAGAAACACAAGGAATGGACATTAGATCCGTGGAAAACTGTCCTTTAGTCACATGAGTCCAAATTTGAGTTTTTTGGCTTGGTTTTAACCTCTGTGTCTTTTTTAGACATAGAGATGGTGAATGTTTGGTTCTCTAAATCTGTGGTTCCCACTGTGAAGCATAGAGGAGGAGGTGTGATGGTGTGGGGGTGCTTTGCTGGGGACACTGGTCATGATTTAGATAATATTGAGGGCACACTTAACCAGCATGGCTACCACAACAATTTGCAGTGACATGTGATCCCACCTGGTTTCCACCTGTGAAGGAGTGAAGGAAAAGCAGCCAACAAGTAATCAGCACCTCTGGGAACTCTTTGAAAATTGTTGGAAAACCATAGCAGGTGACGCCCTCATGAGAGTGACTGACAGAATGTCAAGCGTGTGCAAAGCTGTCATCAAAGCAAACAGTTCCTGCTTTGAAGAATCAAGAATATGAAATATATTCTGGGTTATTTAATACATTTTTGTTGATTACCTCATTCCATATTCGTTCTGTCATCATTTTATTGTCGTCAGTATTAACATACAATGTTGAAAACAATAAAAAAAAAGTTTCCAAACTTTTTACTGGTACTGTATGTGCAGTAGACCTGATATCATGTAGCTGTAAGTCTTGGAGCACCTGGACTTAGTACAATCTTTGTGAGCCAGATGAAGTCCAAATGAAATCAAATGAATTGAAAGATTATTCAAGGCCATAGGAAATTTCAGTCCCTGTGACTTACAACCACGAGACAATTTAATGACCTGGATGACTGAGTTGGAGTACCTTTATTTTGTTGGCAAGTGCACAGCTGAGCTAAATGTTGGCCAAAAGCAAATTAGAAAATATATTCCTGGACTAAAACTGAGACAGACAAAAAGCATGGTAATGATCATACAAGAATGTTCTCAACAGCAGGTATGAAACAAGATGTAATTGTGGCTACACAGAGTTGAAATAAAGCTGAAAGTGAATCGATGTCTATATATATTGAAACTGCCACATTGCTTTTTTTTTTGTGTTTCATTTCATCCATCATGTTATTGACCTCTATTGGTATACTCATTAGGCCACATATCATTGAATTTCATTGCCTGTACACATGCGAAACAAATTTTTTTTTCTTTGTTTCTTATTCAACAGTTTGCAGCATGACGAGTGTAAGCAGACGAAAGAAAGCGATGTGTGTGTGTTAGATCACACGTTTCTCTCAATCCTGCACTCCTTTTTCCTTCATGAAGACAGAGAGATGACCATGCGAGGCCACTGGTCCTCCAACACCCTGGCCATCATCTTCCTCCTGCTCTCAACTGCAGGTAAGCCCCAGTACATGTACTAAATTTGGAGAGAAAAAAAATTGTCCAACCAAATTTAACCACAGTAAGTTGTATACTTCTATATATTTTTATACACCTGTGTAAATGTGTATTAAGTAGATTATGAGGGGTGTTCAAGTCAAACCGGGACTTTTGATTCTGCAGAACAACAAAACAGATGTATGAGAGGAAAAACTTTATTTCTCTATATAATCTCCTGCTACACTAATGCACTCATCTCAGCATTTCACTAGTGCTTGGATACCATAAAAGGAGAAAGTTTTCTCAGTGCGCCAGGACCATGATCAGACTGCCTGCTTCATGTCTGAAACCTCGGCCTCCCAGGAACTCCTTTAACGGCCCAAACATGTGGAAATGGCTTGGGACAAGGTCAAAACTGTACGAGGAATGTGTTTACAGTTCCCACAAACAGTTGCATCTTTTCCTCAAGTTGGCGACAAGTTATTCATCGATTTTCAAGGATTAGACCTTCCACGCCCTGAATGTTCATGGGAACGACCTCACTGGACTCGAGCCACCTCAGCCGAGATCATCATTCACGGACGTACAGCCTTCTTTAAAGCGCTTCCACCCTTCAAATGTTTTACCTCGTCTAAAAGTCTCATCTCTGTACTGTGTTCGAAGTCTTCTGTAAGTGTCAATCGGTTTTACGCCTTCATTTGTGAGAAATTTCATCAGTCCCAGTTTGACTCGAATGGCCCTCGTAAATATTATCATTAACTAATTTGCATTCTAGTTAGTAGCAGCTGTCATCTGCACAACATTTATGTAACCAAATACACATACATTATTTGGATTTTTTTTTTTAAGCATGCCAAAAGGATTTCAGCAGGACAGAGAATGAAAATCAAGTTAATTGGTTGTTTATATTTTGTGGAAATAGAACCAACTACATTCATTAAAGATATCACTGGCAGGTACTAAAATAATAACTCTGAAAGTGAATTTAAAACAGACCCACACACATGTCTAGTTGAGACCAATTATTCAGGCAAAGTTGTCTCAGAGTCAGAATCCACAGACTATACTGATAGTGCTTGCTCCTATACTTATTATATATAATATATAGATATTTGTAGCACTAAACCACAGTATATGGCTAAACGTTTTTGCACATCTGACCATCACCGCCAGCAAACTGTGTGAAGCACATAACTGTATAAAATCTCTTTGTATGCTGTAGCTTTGCATTTTCCTTCACTAAAACTAAGAGGTCCACAACACTCTGACCTCAATCCTACTGAACACCATTGGGATAAACTGAAACTGCATCCTTCTCACCGAACATCAGTGCCTGGTCTCACTAATGCTCTTGTAGCTGAATCCCCCATAACAATGTTTCAAAATCTAGTGGAAAGCCTTTTCAGAAGAGTTTATTATGCAAGCAAATGGAATGGGATGTTCAACAAGCATGAATAAGTCTAATGGTCAAGTATCAATAACAAAGTATGGTTGCATTATGTTATAATCTTAGTGTGTTAGGAGTATTTGTCTGAATTCATTGAGTCAAAGGATTGGACTACATGTAAGCCAACAGGATCTAACAAACTCTTTAACTCTTTAATCATTAACTTGATGTAAAACATGGAAAAGTCAACAATGGCATGATCGTGTTAGATCAAAGGACAGATTATCACAGCAGTGCTTTATAAAACTTTGGTTGGCTCTTTCTCAACAAGCTTAGAGACATGCGGCATGGCCAAAATGATCTGGAAAAGAGATCACCATAGTTCAAATCTTGAATAACCATTCAGTTAAGCTCGAGTTCACAAACGCTTGCTTGTACATGGTTTAGGTAGGCTCAAATCCTACCTGAGCCTCCAATAACTACCTGGACTCCACCTTAACATCAATTAACAACTGTGTATACTGAACTGCCTGCCACCTAACACACAGTATGAATGCAGATCAATTCCTGCTTTCTGTTTCACCCAAATGAGGATGGGTTCCCTGTTGAGTCCGGTTCCTCTCAAGGTTTCTTCCTATTGTCATCTCAGACCAATAGGAACCATTTTGATTCATACACATTCACATTCCATACAAACTTAAATAATTCTTTTGATTGTGTAAAGCTGCTTTGCAACAATCACAATTGTTAAAATAAAATTGAATTGAATTGAATTGAATTAAAATCCCCTAGGTGTGAATATGTGTATGTGCGTGGTGCCCTCCAATGGATTACTATTCAGTCCTGCGGGTATTCCTGCATCCCACCCAATGTTCCCCAGATATGCTCTGGGTCCACCAATTCTGAGTGGGATTAACCCACAACTATAGAAAGTACAATTTCAAAAAGGACATTGAACTAACACTGTTACCTAACTACAGAAACTACAGAACTGGTAGAAATGTGAGAATCCCATTTATCCTGTACATTATCCCAATCAGGCCTATAACTTTATCAGTCAAATAAGCCATTTCCAAGACTTGTTACCCAACTGCGTGCGAGAAATATGAGAACTCCATTCAACCTGTAATTTACCACAATCTGCCGTATAACTTTATCAGTGAAATAAGCCATTTCCAAGACAATTATTCTTCGTGGCCTGCGATATCGCATATTCTCTTATATTTTTTCCTGAGGCAGACATGGTAATTGGAACATGGATGGACACAATTATACCAAGTCGTTTGAGGACAGGGAGTACTTTCAAACATCTGTGATTATTTAATATCTTTTAAAAGGAAATCTCTCTCACAGTCAGTCAGCCAGTTATTATGAGCAAAAAAAGAAAAAAGAAAAAACCCACAATCTGCCATTATTATAAAATCATAACCAGGTTGATTCACACGCCCAAAGTGTCTTGCCAGGAAACACATGCTGAGTCGCGTGTTGGCCAAAACTCTCATGAAAAGATTTTAACCTCTGTAAATCCATTGAGCCAACCAGAACCTTTATGGCTAGGTGTAATGAAGCAGTAGGCCCAACCAAATGAGTCTCTTCCTGATCTGAATAGACATTAATATACTTATATTAAAACATCTGGCAGATTAAACAAGAATGAAATAACAAATACCATATACCTAGTAAGTTAATAGAGTGATCTCTTTCCCTTTCCTTGGCTTTATTGCTTGGATAACGGATATTAAAATACTTCTCAGTGCCATAGCAGTTTTACATCCATGGACAGGTTGCTCTTTTTGCATTCCAGTGTAAGCATGATGACGGTAATAGGGACGGAGGCAGTCCAGGACAGGAATATGATCTCATATCGCAAATGATGATGAATTTGACAGCTTTTAAGAAGAGTTTACAGGGTAGAGATGAGGTTACAGAGCGTCTGATTTTCTTTCTCTGTAGCACGTTCAAAGAAATCGCTGCTGCTCGTGACAATTCCTACAAATTTTTCTCATGAGAGGAAGTGCACTGAAGAAGCAGGACGTGCTCCGGTGGATGTGCCAAATCCAGTTTTAAATAGATGGGGGAAGGTACAGGAGGGTGTAGGCGGTTGAAGGAGGTTGGGGTGGGGTGGGGTGCTGGGGGGGTTGTTACCTCCTAAATCACTTCAGCATGTGTCTAACTGCACCGCTAGCCAATTCTCTGAATGAAACACACATCAGAGCGGTTACCATGGAGAGAAATAGAGACAGGTATTTGAGCTGGCTGTCAGGCAGGTGTCTCTGTACCCAGGCACCCACTGGAGGAACACTTATTTAGCATTCGCTCCATTGTGTGAGAAGAGAAAACAAGCGCTGGTCGTGCTGTTAGCACCAAAACACTGCTCTATGTTAATAATGCAGCAAACAAAAAAATCAAAACACATTGATTGGTTTTCACTGAAATAGTAGAGGAAAAACAAGGCTCAACAGGTGGTTTTCATTTCATATGCCTGGCTTTCTCCTTCTGTTCTTTTCTTCCTCCTAAATATGAGAACCTTGTATTAAGGCTTGACTTCTTGCCTGTTTGGTTGATGGATACACAGCAGAGGTGCTGCCAAATAACTTCCCCTGCTATTCAAGGCTCTTTATGGGGTCAGAGGTGCTCCTGCAGGGCTCTTTGGCTCTCTTGTCTATCAGCGCTAATTTATTACGACCATTAACTGCCCATCGGTATGCCCGGGCATACAGATACTGAGCTTTAATGGACATTAACAAGGGGTCAAATGAGGACATTCAATTAGTTGTTTTGTTTCGTAATCATCATGATCGTTTCTTTATTACACTTTCACATAATATAATTTTTTAAAGATATTTCTCTGATTTGTCATCATTACCTAAGTATGTGTTTATGAATAATCTGTTTTAATTTCTTTCTGTATTAAAATCAGATTTTTTTATTTATTTATTATTATTTTATTTAGGTCATGCAGTGATGTAATGGACACCATAGCCGTTTTCATTCAATTTGATGGTTAAATTTAATATTTCAAATTAAATATTAACATTATTCATTTCCATGATGTATGTGTATAAATATGCGCAATGTGTGCAATTGTGTGCATTTCCTTTGCCGTGGGTATTGTCCCAGGTTTCGGCATGTGTTGATTAAGATTACATAAAGTTGTCGAATGTGTTTTTTTTTTTTTTTTTTTTTTGCTGAAAATGCTTGCAAGATTAATTTTCAATGTGGGTTTTAGCATGCAGCTGCTATCCTACTTTCAACCATTCTACCACCAGTAGTTAGTGTAATTAACGAATGTTAGAACACCTGAGATTAAATATTACTGTTGCTGTTACTGTCCATTATCACCACTCATGGACCGCATCGGATTATTTAGTCGGAACCAACTGTTGTGTAATTTTATATAACAGCAGCTTTAATAGTAGTGCCAGCTGCAGAATGCATGTTATTTAATTTATGAATGGCTTTCTTTATTTTAGCAGACAACCTGAGTAAACAGTTGTTTTTTTTGATGAGATTAAAATATTATTTACTAAAATACCTTATAGTAAAATTTCTATAAGGAAACATTCTGTATATTTAGAGTGATTCTGGTGTTATGGATGTGACATTTTGAGTCATATTGATGAAAAAAAGGTCTCAGATCATGGACAAGGCCTATTATCATTGAATGAATTTTAAATCTGCAAAATCCATATGATCAATAACATCCTGAAAATACCCAGCATTTTATCAGCATCATGGATTATGTAATTAAATGGACAAACATTTATGAGAGAGTACAGGTTTTCTACAAACACCATGTAGTTTAGACAGTTGCAGAAAGCATTACACTAGTACCATGAAAGAGACGTGAATTAACATAAAACTGTAGATTTGAAGATGTTTTAAATAAATTATTTCAGATAAACTGGAGTTATGGATGTGACATGGTTGAATCAGTCCTCTACAAACTATATAAAGAACACACTGGAATATTTAATTTTACCATTAAAACGTTTGAAACAGTAATTGTGAAGAAAAAAATAACTATCAATTAAACTATAAAGTAAATTATTGCTGATATTTATTTTCTGGTCCATTCCTTTAACTTTCATTTCTCTTCCTTTCTTTCAAGCGATTCTTTTTGCTTTTTTTGCTCAGCATTGGATTTTTTAATATATTGCTTAAATTACAAGTTAAAGATTAATAAATACAAGTATACGTAGTATTTTAGTGTGTTTAGCTTAGTTTAGCTTAGTAGAAATCCTATAAATGATGCCTACTTTATTGTTCCATGGTAGGGTTAAATTGCCCTTTAATAATTTGGGAAGGAGTCTCCAGTGTGAGCACCTTGTAACCTTTACTCTCACTCATCATTTATACTGCTTTGATCTGTATACGGGGTTGCGGCAGGGGTCTGTCCCAAGAGACGTACATGGGGGCATGGGGCAGGATACACACTGGACAGGGTGGGGCATCGCAGGGCACACACACCTCTACGGGCAAAATTGGGAGCACCAATTAACCTAACCTGCATGTCTTTGGAAGGAAACCCATCAGCAACAGGGAGAACATGTAAACTCCGTACACACAGACCCAAGGTGGGAATCGAACCCTCCACCCTGGGGGTGCAAGGCGACAGTGCCAACCACGTTGCAATTTTTTTTTCTTCAACTTTTAAGATAATAGGAACTAACTTCTTTCTCAAATGTTCTACAACAGTAAATGTAAGAGATAAGAAGCTCTTGCATCACACAATAGCAGTATGTCCTGAAGTGTTTTATTCCTTCCTTAATGAAAGCTTTTATAATAAATACACAACTATGATCTAAACTTTCCTATTTACAGCCTAAAACATAAAACACATCATTGTAAAAATAAATAAATAAATAAGATCTCCGGACTGGGAGAGGGCCTGCGTGAGTTCTACAGTCCATTCAAATTATCTGTCCATCATTCTTTTATAGCTCTAATCTATATGCAAATGATGTCATGTCTGCAGTCCTTCTGTTAAAAACCAGATATGATCTTGGAGGCAAGCAGCTGAGGTTGAAGTCAGACTCAATAGCGAACATATATTTTCTATATGAAGGCCAGAATTTGGAGCGGATAAGATGCTGGTCTGTGCCATTTGTCAGGTTTTACAACTTTTGACAGACCATCAGGATATGTCAGTTCTGTGCAATTACTGATGTAGGATTACTTCATGTTTGTCTGGATGGGTTACAACAGGGGTTGGTGTAGAGTGCAGGTTCGTCATTTACATGTATTTGATCATTCATATTAAAGAAAAAGTATAATAGTTCCCGAATAATAGTTGGGAGTATTTAACTCCGAGTTGTACGTTTTCCTTCCATTATTTAGTAAAAGACATCTGAAAAACATGTGCTCTGTGTATACAAGACAATCAGACTTACCATTTATGTTGGAAGTAAACCATACTCATCACATGTTGCGCATTTGTTTTAATATAGGCTGAACACAGCAGACTGATTCGTCTAGGCCATTACATAATGTATGATATACATTTTATGATCTAACGAAGGGCTCAAATGTATGAGCTGTGATCTTTTATTTATTATATTCAGATTTCACTCGCATATGTTGAAATGTGAAATCCTAAAAAATTGCTTGTCTGTTACACATTATTTTGAAAGACTCCATATGATCAAATGAAGCACGTATCTCAAACATCTTTAATTTAACCCTCTTTATATTCTTTCTCTCTATCTCTCTTTTCGAACAGCTCTTTCAGCACACTTCAGAGTTTGTGAACCCTACTCGGACCACAAAGGGCGGTATCACTTCGGCTTCCACTGCCCTCGCCTCTCTGACAACAAGACCTACATGTTCTGCTGTCACCACAACAACACAGCCTTCAAGTACTGCTGCAACGAGACCGAGTTCCAGGGCATCATGCAGCTTAACCTCACAACCACCTCTGATGGTTTTGCTCACAAGTGAGTAAAAAAAAAGAAAAGAAGGATTATTGTATCAGTAGCTCATGCAGTTATTCTTTTTATTTGATTTTAAACTGATGCAACATACTGTATGATGCAGCAAAAACAAGAAACTGAGTTATACTTAACAATATTATCTTACCTCAACTTATTTTTCATGTAGCTCTATAATGATATAAAATTTGTGATTCTATACAATACAGTGATGTATTGTTTATACACCCAACTTAAATTGTTAGAATTGTTTTTTTATTATCATAATTGAATTAATAATATATACATATTTATATTTATAATTAATTACATAATTAATTTGACATTAAAAATAAAGATTCTGGCAAAATAATTTTACTGAGGTGCTTTCTATATATTTCTCTAGTTTCCGTAGTGTGTTTTTGTTAGCTGGGTTCTCCAATAAATCATGTAGATTTGTGCAACTTTGAAACTTCTTTAATCAAGATCAATTTAGACAATAAATACTATATTGTATTAAATCATTAGAAAGCAAAAGAGAGGGAGAGAGAGAGAGAGATGCTTTTATTAACATGATGTCAGTGCAATATTATCACTAGATTATATAATATCCCATCTTATGGGATGCTACTACAGTATGCTAGCATCCCATAAGATGTTTTATTATGTACTGTACAATTCTGCTCAAAAGCTTGGAATCACTTTTGGGATCACTTAGAAATTGCATTGTTTTCCAAGGAAACACACGTGAAATTAGTCTGAGGTGAAAATATAGCAAAAGAATATGACTTGCAGACATATTCAGCTAGAATTAATGATTTGAAAGGAAATTATGAATGTGTTCCTCAAACTTTGCATTCATCAAAAAAAAAACAAAAAAAAAAAACTTTTGCACCAATTACAGCCTGGCAGACCATAGACATTCTAGCTGTTCAAAGATAATGTCATGAGATTTCACCCCATGCTTCCTGGAGCATCTCCCACAAGATGGTTGGCTTGATGGAGTCCTCCTCTCAGTCAAGCTCCCAAAACAGCTCAATAAGGTTCAGATCCGGGAAACTGTGCTGGCCTCTCCATTACAGTCAGAATTCTGGCTAACTTTAATTGTTTGAGAAATGGATAAAATTGTTAATGAACTATAGTAAACACCATAATGTACCACACTATAACTGTGGAATTTCAAACATTACCATAGTAAGCACCATAGGGCTTTATAGCGTGCCAGGGTAGGTATGATGGCACTTCAGAGGGTACTACAGTACTACAGTAAGTACCATTGTATTTTGTTGAATAGCATGGTATTTATTGGGTGCCACAGCGGCTACCAAAGTTCAGCAGGTATCTAATATTGTTGCCACTGGTGGTAACCACTTGGTATACCCAAACAGGTACCCTTACAGGTTACTTTGCACCAAGTGACACCAAGTTTTGTGAACTAACAAAAAATGGTACAATGGTGCTATACCTGTACTATATAAATATTATCATTTTGGTACATAAATATGTACAGTATAACATATTCTTTGACAATATCCTGGCACATGTTCCATAGTACTATACTACAGCACTATGCTCAAACCATGTACCAAAATGTAGTACTATGTACTATTTTCAACAAATAGGAGCCATGGTATTGTCAAAAACTCCACAGCACTGCACACCATGGTACAGGTACCTAGACCGTGTTAAAATCTTTGAAGGGATATTAGTTTGTGAAAACTTGTATTTAGAATAAGAGTGTTCGTTTTTTAAATCCAACTGCCTAACTTGCTTCAAAATAAAGAAGAAGATACTTTGTCAGGAATGAGCGAAGGGCATGATCAGGTTTAATTGTTCATAACATCTCACATAATATTAGCCTCATTATATAATGAATTACCTACTTTATTATGCAGTCTATTGAAATTATTGTTGACATATCATATCTTAACACACTGATGAAGCAATTTTTCCCCTCGATATTATGTGTGTAAGAACATGCAGCTTTGTCTAGTCTGTGAGCCCGCTTTGCTGTATGATAATATGCATAATATGCTAATGGAGAAAATTTCCCCATTTCACAAGTTAAAAAAAATAACTAAATGTCTGCCTGCAGGCCTGCATAGCAATAAAGCTTGAGTAGAGATCGATAGATGTTTCTGTCCTGGATGCTATTGTAACTCGCTTATTCTGCCAGCTGTCTGAAGACTGGACATTTATATGTATGCAAAGCATGATTTGTTTTCACATAAAACTAGTTTTCATCACATTTACTGACTTTTTATTTTTATTTTACTGTGACTATTCAGAATGTGCCAGCCTAATATTAACTCTGCTCAAGCCTTTCCAAGTGGCGTGCCCTTATTCTTGCTTTGTGAAGTGCAATTAACAAATTGTTTATTCTCGCTAGAGACAACAGACATCTTTTTTTCATTCATGATGGAAGTTCCACTCAAAGTAATCTATTTTTAAATTTTATAGTACGTTTATATTTACATTTGCAGCATTTGGCAGACGACCTTATCCAGAGTGACTTGCATAAGTGCTTTTAAGTCTCCATCAATAAAATTATCCATACACTGGTTCACAAGGTTATTGACTCGAAGTACCATCAGTCAAATACTGTTGGGAATTCCGGGGTGGGTGGGTGGGGATGGGGGGGGGGGTGTAGTGGATAGTATGCAGAATGGCTACTATACACAATGTCTTAAATCATCAGTGTGTGCATGATACAAAGAGTCTTGCATTGTATACATTTTTACAAGATTGAGACCTAACATGGCGATTATGTTCGGATACTTCACAAATGGAAGAGGGACCAAATTATTCCATATGCCATATTGACAATTTTCAGAGGTAGCTCATCAGTTATTGGACTACTGTTAGGAAGGTCCCAGGTTCAAACCCCAGCATCACCAAGTTGCCACTGTTTGGCCCTTGAGCAAGGCTTCTAATCCTCAATTGCTCATGTAGAAAAAGAACAAAAGAATGAGATAAAGTGTAAGTTTCTCTGGATAAGGGTGTCTTTCAAATGCCATAAACTGAATATTATACGCAAAGTGTATAAACCATATTCTTTCTTTTTTTTTTCAGATTCATACAATATAAAGTAAAAAGTACTTTTTATGTTTGTAGTAGTGGTTGTTCTTCTTTAAGAAAATAAAAAATAGAAAAATTGTGTGGTTTGGTGAGGGGTGCCCAAAATTTTGAATGCAACTATTGATTCACAAATCTAGACATTAATATTAATACACCAGTGAAAGACTAAGGAAATGTAATAAATGAGCTGTCATTCTACAAGGTGATTCAGTGATTCAATCAGATGTGCATACTGTAGAGAGTATTAGCACCATTTTAATAGAATAATCATGTGCTGTATGTACGCATTACATTTTGATATGACTGTGTCCGTCAACATCCGTTTGAGCCATGAGCAATCACATGTACCCGTTCTTGAAAATGAGATAAAAGACCTGTTCATTAAGCAAACATGTAATTCTGTCATGGCATTAAGCAGGTGTAGAAATGTCATTTCACACTTCAGGCTTCAAGCCTCCAGGGCCTCCAAAGTCACAGAATAGTGTGTGTGTTTGTGTGTGTGTGTGTGTACCCAAGCCAAGTATATTACTCTGTGGAGCTTTCTTTGATGCAAAAGAATATGACCTCTATTTTAATTACATCACTTTAGAAATAAATTAGATTGTTGTTTTTCATTATTGCAAGTACAGGTCTGTTTTCTGCCTAGATGAATTAAACGCTCTTCTATTCTCTATAGGGATTTACTGCCCATTCTGAAATAATTCATTATTGTCCCAGAAAGCTATTTGAAACATCATTTACCATTCTATTTATTTTCTTCTTTCAAATAAATGTTATAAATAAATGTCTACCTCATGTTATTATTATTAGTAGTAGTAGCAGTAGGGCAGCATGTACGTAGGGTGGCTTAGTGGTTAGCACTGCCACCTTGCACCTTCAGGATCTGGGTTTGATTCCCACTTCGGGGTCCATGTGCATGGATTTTTACATGTCCTCCCCATGCTTGGTGAATTTCCTCCATGTGCTCTGGTTTCCTTGAGCAGCCCAAAGACATGAAGATTAGGTTAATTGGCATTCACAAATTGTCCTAGCATATGAGTGTGTATGTGTGTCTGGCGCGCATGTGCAAATCATCGCAAAACCTCTGTAGGTTATGTACAGGAAACAGAAATGAATAATTACCTTTCCGTCTTTGGTCCGAGTTGTTCGTTCTGTGTCACGTGACTCCCACAGACGCTATGAAGTGTGATAGATTCAAAAGAACAAACGAATCGGACTAGATGATGGTGAGCTGCTCATTCTGTCTATAATAATATGTCCTTAGCTGCATTGTAATGTTTTAGTTACTGGAACTATAGCCAAAATTTGTATCTGTAGACTTGTTTTGTTTCCGGTTATTGAAAATGTAACATTTTATTTTATTTCTGATCAAAAGAACGAAAGGAACTAAATGACTCAAAAAAGATTCATTCATTTTGATGAGCTAGATTCAAAGAACCGAGTCACTAAAGTGATTCAAACTTCCCATCGATAGTGAGTGATAGTAGTAGTTAGTTAGTTAGTTAGTTAGTTACCCTCAGAGTATCCCTGCAAAATCTTTGGAAAATAATGTGGGTCATACTGGTGGAGGCAATGGCTCATTATTACAGTTTTTCTCAACTTCACATCATCGAGTGCACATCATAAATGCAAATTCTCATTCTTTTGACCGAATAGCACAGTCAAATGTACTGCTGCCTTTTCCTACATTATTGGTCATGTTGATCAAAAGGTATTACACTGCTTCTTACCCCCAAACTATAAAGCATTAGTTCATTGTATACATCAGTACATGCAAAATGGTTGAATCAGTTAGCCTACACTGTCTGCACTTTGAATGTGGGAGGAAACCAGAATACCCAGAGGAATCCCACAAAGCAAAATCCACACAGTTAGACACCTATGCCACACTTGCCATAGACCAGTCTTCCCGTGACAATCTGTAAATGCATAAAAGTGAGTCCTGTCTAATCTCTTGCAATTGGTCACTCACATACAGTATAATAATGCCATACAGGCAAAGTGCGGCTTTGTGTATTTGTAATTATTGTCGTCAAAGCTTAGCCATTGTTTTGATCAGAAAATACATACAGAGTGCACTGTTATACTGACAATATGGCTAAGCATCTTCATTACCTTTTTGGTACACTGTGATTGCTGACGTGTTCATTGACATAAATACGTATTTTTGTGAGATAGATTTACTATTTTTAGCAAGTCACAGGCTTTTGCAGGTCATCCATTGTGTTGGGTTGTTTGTATCAATTCTTTTGAGAAATGCACTTACAGTTTTTTTAAGATATGCTCTAAAGTACTGTACTGTAACTGAGAAAAAGGATATTCGAGTTCTGCTGATCTGTTTGGATCCTTTGACAGACCACTTTGCTCCTCTGATTCTAAGCTTACTTGTTTTTGGAGAACAGCATTTCATCCTACTGTATATATGTAAATAAAATTCATGAATTTACCTAAATAATAATGCTCTTGCTTTCTTCTTGTCTTGTTCTCTGCTAATTGTTGCAGTAATTACACCGCTCTGATCGGCGTGTGGGTTTACGGTTTCTTCGTCATGGTTCTGCTGGCTTTGGACTTCTTATACTATTCAGCCATGAACTATGAGGTGTGTCGTGTCTATCTGGAGAAGTGGGGACTGGGCGGTCGATGGCTGAAACATGCCAGGAACCAGTGGCACAGTGTCGCCGTAGCGCAGGAGGGAGAGCCGAGCTCAGGGACGAGTCTGAGCCACGGCCCTCGCCAACAACATCATCCCCGACAGAGTTTAAGAGAAGAGGTGGAGAGTCCTACCCTCTTGACCTTCCAGACCTCCACAGCATGGTGAGTCTGCTTAAGCCACTCGAAGACAAAATTCACAGCAAACCAAGGAAGTGATGCAGATTTTCATACAGTATACGGTCATATAAAATGATATGAATTAGAAAATCATTCTTAAAATGCTTATTTTTCTGTAGAGATCTGTCCATTTTAACAATAAGTTACATATACTGTATATATTTTCTAGTTTATTGTTTTCTAATCTTGCACAGTATTGGATCAGGTTTGCGTAGGCTAGGTGGTAGCAAGATAGCATAACTCACTTGGCAGCTACCTATGATTTCAGTTTGTTCCACATCTTTCGGCCTGAGTTCACTTTTAGCCCTCTTCACTTTTTGCATTTTTAAAAATAAAAACGCCTCTACCTACTTTTTCTTTGGAACAGGGGGGGAAACAAGCAAATCAAACCAGCACAGTTTAAGTTTGACATTGTGGAAAAACTGTTTGTGTGAAATTTGTATTTTATTGTTCTGATAACACATACAATACAGCGCAGTGTAATTTGTGCTCGTTTATGTAATTACTGAGGTAATTCTAATTAACTCACTCATTTTACTATCCAGTCCTGTTGTGGATGTGTAAGTCTTCTCGAATAGCTGTGGTTACATGAACAATATTTCTTGACCCCATTTTTCTTTAGGCCAATTGTATTTACCATTGTATGTATTCCAACTTTATGATTGTGGTACAGTAGGACCTCCAGTCAACATTCACTACACACTACAGAAAATTTGGGAAAGGCAATTAGACTAATCTGCATATCTTTGGACTGTGGGAGGTACCCGGAGGGAACCCACCAAGCACGGACAGACTCCAGGCACCGGGGCCCCAAAGGCAGGAATGCTAACCACTAAGCCACCGTGCCGCCATTATATAGCTTTACCTGCTTAAATATAATCAAAATCTACCTATATTTTGACATTTATTAAGTGGCTCTGCCCATTGTGAAGCATATATTCAAGAAGAAGAAGATTTTTCCAACTTTGAGATAATTCAATTCATTCAGTAGAAGTAGAGGACCAAAATGAACTCATATCATTCTAGGGGAACAATTTTTTTTTTATTTTTTTTTTTTTACCCTTCATCTTTAAAATTAACCCATGGTCTTAGAAACACTTACTGCTACTGCAATTTATAAACATGAAAATCATGCAAGAGGACCATTATAGCTCATGATGAATATTAAACGTGTTAATGCCCTGTTTCTCTGCCAAAGACCAGGAGCCAGTGAATGAAAGTCCATCCAAACCAAAGACTGCTTAGGAGGAGTTGTTATTACTAACGAAATGGAAAATTTTCCATTGACACAATGATCGCTCTTGGAATGATGCATGTTAATGGAGAGGTATAAGGCCCCAGAGGAGGTGACCGTAAGAGCTCCAGTGGCTTTCATGTGAATTGCAATCATACTGTACATGGCAGAAATAATATTTCATCCAGTGAAAGAGAAAACATTCAACATGGCTATTATTTTCCCATTGAACGCATTACCAAAAGTTCCAGTCTGTTCCGTTTGTAGTGTTTACATGATGAATTTGTGTTCTAATTGGTATATTATTTACATATTCATATTATCACATTGAAATAATAAGGTCCATGTAAGCCACTCACTCACTTAGGAGACTTAGGGCACTAGGCAGGGTACACCCTGGACAGGGTGCCAATCCATCACAGGACACACACTCATTCACACACTACAGGCAATTTGGGAACGCCAATTTGCCTAATCTGCATGTCTTTGGTACTGTGGGAGGAAACCGGAGAACCCGGAGGAAACCCAACAAGCACAGGGAGAACATGCAAACTCTAGGCACTGAAAAGGAATTCCGAGGCAGGAATCGAATTTGCTGCCATCTTGTCGCTCCATGTAAACCAAAGATTAGTTTAAAAAAATCTATTTCGTTATGATGATACTGATGCTGCTGATACTTTTGTGTGGCAATTTATTGCCATATTGAGTCTAAAATCGATTTTAAAAAATACATTTGAAATTTATATATGCTTGCATTTGAGGTGGTAAAATGTTTTTATACATCTATAATCCTAAAGGTGATGCGTTCTACACTATTCACACATTGGCAGTTAGCACGAGTGAATTACTTGCTAGATTTTGTAGAAATAACAATTATATCAGATGAACCACCAGAAAAAAATATTTATTTATGATATTTATAAAATGATGATATGTATAGACTTGTAATATATCGAATCAACAGCGAGGTATCATGATAATATCGAGTCAGATGATCCCTAGTGATTCCCGAATTTAATGTAAATGCAGCACATGTCAGTTGGTCATCATGTCAGGTGGGTCAAAAAAAAAATGTTTAATTAGATTTGCTTTTAAATTGCTTTCTTATGTTGTGACTTCGTTCCTCAGAAGTGCTAACCACACACTAAAGTGTATTGACTTTTGATATGAATGTAACATCTGGAAAGAATCAAAGCATTTAAGATGAAAACATATATCAAACATTGAGACTTGAATATTGAGAAATTGTTTTGTTAATAAATCAAATTCAGCTCTGTACAGTAAGTGTACATTGGGGAATCTAAACACATTTTATTCAAGTACTGCCTGCAGGCCATATGTTCTGTGCACAATTTGTCAGCCGACCTCCTACATGTCGATCAGTAGGAAACAGGACCCGCTAACCAAATGTTATTTAAGTTGTGTATCATTCTCAGAACAGCAGTGACACCTATACCTGGAGAATTTGCCAAGGCATTCTCATATGCTGTTGGAAGATAAAAGGTGTTACCATCTGGGACTCTGTCTGAGAACGAAACGTCTATTATTCTGTGCCATATGTTTCATAGGTCTGATTTCACAAAGAACATTAATGATGTAAAATATAGATAGCCTGCAATTGGGCATCGCTATTGATGTTTCAAAATCCAGTCATAATAACTCTTGAACATGGGATTTCATACACAGTATACTATATACTAGTAACCTGAAATCCTGTCACATGGCCACTGATCCAAATTCCTCATATTCATTTGATCAGGTTTATTCTATAGTCATTCGGGCAGCGAAATGCTTTGCATTCTAATGCTAGAGGAAAACTAAAAAACTGTCCACAGAACATAATTTACTTCCAAAAATGGCAATAAACCACTTGCTCCTCATTCCGAAAGGGTCTGAAAAGTGATCTGAGGCAGGCGGGAGGAATCTAGCGTGAGATGTAATGATGTGTTTTGGCCTTTGAAGAGAGGAGGGAAAAAAGTGCTCACAGTGTGGAAAGAGATAGATGCACTTCTGAGCTGCATTTGTCAGGCTCCTTAAGAAGAAATGTGGAGCCAGTAATGTGAGGCTAATATTACAGACTTATACAGTAAAGACCCAGGGAATATTAGCAGGCAAAATTGAATCTTAAAATTTTTTGTTGATAGTGATTGCACGTGGTACTATAGTCATGACTTGAGACTTGGTCCAAACTATATGTATTAGACTATGGTAGAATTATATATAGAAAAGTGTATATATAATATGTATATAATGTACAGAAATACAGTAATGTATACAGTATATTTCCACAAATACTGTGAGAACAATATTAAGAACCAGTGCTGAGAACACATCACCTCTGGTCTGCTGAGATTAAATCAGCTAAACGAGACAGTCTCCAAAGATGGACATTAGTGTGTAAATCCTTGTATTAGATAACATAGGATTTATCTGATTCAAAATAACCCTCAGTAATTACTGAGCATTACTGCTGAGGCCTGCTTTTCAGGACAGTTTTTTTTTTTTTCCAAACCTGAGGCAGTTTGCTCAGAGAGATCGGTACGTGTGGTCAAGTGTGAAACCTGTTTTAAAATTTGAGTGTATTCCAAAAAATTAAAAAAATAAGAATTCTAGTCCACCTGAATCAGTGATCTGTTGTTTACTGTAACTAAACACAGATGTGGTCAGAAAGCTGTCTGTGTCTAGGACTGGGTGCGGAATGTGTAATGTTACGTATATTTAAGAAGCACTTTATTTAATTTTCCATACATCATGTATAAGGTTACAAGGTTTTCAGGTATATACAGTATATACACAGACAAAGTCAGCCAGGAAAATGAAAATGTATACATACTTCAGGAAAAGACAAATAGTATGGTGTATATTATATTCATATAAAATTAATAATGATATCGTATTGTCAATATATTACATATAGCAATACATTTTGTACATTTTTCTTTTCCTGAAGTGTGTATACTTATATTTTTTGGTAACACCATATAATTGCTAACCCTGTCTTTCAGTACACTTGGCTTTTCATTCTGCCATTGTAAAGAAAATCAACATATAGGACAGATTTTCAATCAGTATGAACAAATGAATTCTTTTTTTCATGCCTGCAAGTCTGTCATGACAATATTTAGGACCCTTTTTAGTTTCTCTTTGTCGAGTTTGATCGTTAATACACTAACCTCCATCTTCACCATCTAATAACTGTAAGAGTCGGTTAATAGTCTAGTCTCATGCAGACTTATTGAGTTCATTTAAAATTAAATTATTTAACCAATACAGACTGATATTTTGGCTTTTCAGCATTAATCGTGTCTAGCTTGGGGATTGCTCAGAAAAAGCAGAGCTCCCACATCACCAAAGCTGGCTGACCCTCTTTCCACATCAATATTGCTTAAAAGCTCTTTGCGATGCATTATAAATGAGGGCTGAATCATGTTTTAAACTAGGTCATAGAAGTACAGAAGGATGGAAATGTCACCAAGCCTAAAGCCAGGAGAATTGGACCATGTGCATGAGAGGGCAAAGACCAGTCTGCTACACTGGGTTAGACATTTATCATCCTTATAAACACGAATATTTAAGATTTAATTAGGCATGATAATACTCTCTGGCTCATCACTGTAGGCTCAATTGCTCATGCATACAGAGCACTGCGGAACTGTCGGCCTTCTTCAAAAAGATGAACAGAAATGGTTATATAAAATTAACATGCAGACATTTTCATTTACAGGTTAGATTAAAATAAATATTACACACAAGAATTACAAATTTTACACTCAAATAACTGGAGGAATTTGTTTTAAAACAATCAGTTTCAAAAATCAGTTGTTTAAAATCTGTCAGTGTTGGGTGTAACAAAGTAACACTTTAGAATACTCTTTTTTGATGTAACGAGTCATCTAACACGTTAGGTCCGCCATTCAAGTACTCAGTTACTTAGTTACTTTTTCAAAAATGTAATCCGTTATTCAAACAATTTATGTAATCCGTGAGCCAGACAGCAGTCATTCCCAATCCATTAGTGTGCGTGTGTGTGAGAGAGAAAGTCGTCCTACAAACCCGCCCCCAATAGCTGGCCCCCCTCTGATATACCCCTATCTCACCTTTGCGGTTTGACTATGCGAAGACGGACACACGGAAAGATGGACACCTAATCACAGTGCAAAAACTCGCGGGGAATCACGATGAACCGTACGTACCGCGCGAGGTGAGATAGGGGTATTACTGTAGTAGTTAACAGATTATGGGCCAAACTTCGCTGAGTGATGATGGTAAAATAATTATAAAGGCCTTGACTAAAACAACATGCATGAGGAAGCACAAAGGAGTTTTCATTTTCTGCAATGGAAAAGTACTCGAACTAGTTACTTTTATCAGGAAGTAACGCTGTAATGTAACTGATCACTTTTTAAAGACAGTAATTTTGTAATGTAATTAGTTACTTTAAAAAGTAACGTCCCCCAACACTGCTCACTATAATATTGTCACGAGCAACTGAAGGATAAACTGAAAAGCCTTAGCAGTTAGCCCGTGTAGCGTGGATGGTAAACCCAAACGCGGAAGCAGCACGAATAGGCAGGATAACCACGCGATTAGTCTAAGAACTCTCTTACACAAAGAGCAAGGATCTACACAAATAAACCCGCGTTCTAGCAACACACACTCAATCAAAGAAGCAACCAGAATCGGTGAGTACTCACAGAATAGTCGGCGTAGCGTCAGCAGAGGCATGGGCGAACTCAATGACTGAGCAATGTGAAGCGCCATTGGGGTGACGTCGTGAAGGGTTTGAGTTGTGACGTATGGAATACCGGATGGATCCGGAGCGCCGCAGGCAGCTGGAGCCGGTAGGTGACAGGGTTGATGCAGAGGGTGACGCGGTAGGGGCCGATGAACCTTGGTGATAATTTCTTTGATTCTGTATGGAGGTGCAGGTTCTTTGTGGACAGCCACACTTTGTCACCTACGTGGTACAATCGTCCCGGAGGGTGTCGACGGCGATGTTGCATGGTGTAACGGGTGTTAGCACGTTGGATTGCTTCCTTGGCTAGAATCCACGACCGTCGACACCTGCGGACCAACTGTTGGGCCGCGGGTATCTCAACCTCCGGTTCTTGATGTTCGAACATCAGAGGTTGGAAACCCTGGCATACCTCAAAGGGACTTAACTTGGTGGCAGAGGAAACATGGAGGTTATGGGAAAGTTCAGCCCAGATGAGGTAGCGGGCCCAGGAGCGCTGACGGTTGGCGACGAAGCATCTCAGGTAGCGCTCCAGTTGTTGGTTGGTCCGTTCCGTCTGACCATTAGTCTGAGGATGGTAACCTGATGAGAGACTGCAGGTGGAATTGATCAGACGGCAGAAGGCCTTCCAGAACCGTGCAGTGAACTGGGGCCCCCTGTCCGAGACGATGTCCTTGGGGAACCCATGCAGACGGACTACGTGCTCTAAAATCAGCTCGGCTGTCCTTTTAGCTGACGGGAGTCCGGCGAGGGCCACCAGGTGCACAGCTTTAGAGAACCGATCCACAATGGTCAAGATGGCATTTTTCCCTTCGGAGACCGGCAGGCCCGTGATGAAGTCGATGGCAATGTGTGTCCAGGGCCGACGGGGAACAGGAAGCGGTTGGAGTTCCCCGGATGTTGGTTGATTGGTGTCCTTGGCCCTGGCACACACTGGGCACGCCTGAACGAACTCGTCGATGTCCTTGGCCATAGATGGCCACCAGAAGGCACGCTGCACGTATTGTAGGGTGCGCTGCGTGCCTGGGTGCCCTGATAGAGGGGTGGAATGTCCCCATTGGATGACCTCAGTCCGGGTGTTCTTGGGGACATAGAGTCGTCCAGGCGGCACACCTGCCGGTTCGTTCTCTGCGGCTTGTGCTTGGCGAACCCTCGTCTCCAGTTCCCAGCGTAGTGGGGCGATGATCTTGGAGGAGGGAAGAACAGGCGCGGGGTCCGCCCGGGGGGCGTCTTCCTCGTGCTGTCGGGAGAGGGCGTCAGCCTTGGTGTTCTTCGACCCCGGGCGGTATGATAGGTGGAAATCATAATTTTCAAAGAACAGAGCCCACCGCGCCTGCCTTGGATTTAGCTGTTTGAGATTCCGGATGGTGATGAGATTCTGGCGGTCGGTCCAGACGATAAACGGCTCCCTGGCGCCCTGGAGCCAGTGTCGCCATTCCTCCAATGCCCACTTTATGGCCAGCAGCTCGCGTTCCCCTACCCCGTATCACTGCTGAGTGGGGTCAAATTTTTTGGAGAAGAAACTACAAGGGTGTAGCTTCTGGTCTGGACCTCGTTGGGAGAGAACAGCCCCGGCGCCCACATCCGAAGCATCCACCTCCACAACGAACGGTTTGTTTGCATCTGGATGGAGAAGAATCGGGGCGGTGGTGAATCGACGGCAGAGCTCGTGGAAGGCAGAGATGGCGGTAGAGTTGAGTTGGAAGTGATGAGATGATGGCCGAGTCAGAGCGGTTAATGGTGCTGCAACCGTACTGTAGTCCCGGATAAAGCGACGATAGAAGTTCGCAAACCCGAGAAACCGTTGAAGTTGTCTGAGAGTCTTGGGTAGGGGCCAATGACGTACAACTTCTAGCTTCTGTGGGTCCATGGCCACACCCTGGGACGAGATGACAAAGCCCAGGAACGTGGTGGAGCGCTCGTGAAAAGCGCACTTCTCCAACTTACAGTACAGCTGGTGAGCGAGCAGTCTCTTAAGAACCGCTCTGACGTGTTGAACATGTTCTTCAACGGAACGAGAGTAGATAAGGATATCATCCAGGTAGACAAATACCCATCGGCCCAACATGTCACGGAGAACGTCATTGATGAAACGTTGGAAAGCTGCTGGTGCATTACAGAGACCAAATGGAATGACTAAACTCTCGTAATGTCCAGTGGGGGTGATGAATGCCGTCTTCCACTCATCGCCCTCTCTGATACGCACCAAGTTGTAGGCGCTCCGGAGGTCCAACTTTGTAAAAATGGTGGCACCAGAGAGGGCGTCCAGGGCAGAGTTGGTAAGAGGCAATGGGTGTCGGTTTTTTATGGTGATGTTGTTGAGCCCCCGATAGTCGACACAAGGACGTAGTTCGCCGAATTTCTTCTTTACAAAGAAGAATCCCGCGGCGGCGGGCGAGGAGGAGGGTCGTATGGTGCCTTGGCGGAGAGCTGAGGATACATACTCCTCCATCGCCCGCGTCTCAGTGGTGGAGAGAGAGTACAGGTGGCCGCGGGGGGGAACAGAACCTGGCTGAAGTTCAATGGCCAGGTCGTAGGGCCGATGAGGAGGTAGGTGAGTGGCACGTCTTTTGCAGAAGACTTCAGCCAGGTCCCGATAAGCCTCAGGGATAGCGTTGGTGTCGACATCAGGGGCCTCAGACTCCCTAGAGCACGTCCCAGCCGGTGCCCGCAGGCAGAGTTCGAGACAGGTCGGCCCCCATTGGAGGATCCGGTTCTGAGACCATGAGATGAGAGGGTCATGCTGCAGAAGCCAGGGGTGTCCGAGGATGATGGGTGGAGAGGAGATGGAGGTGAGGTGAAATCGGACTGTTTCCTGGTGTTGGTCGATGACGAGGGTTATGGGTCGAGTCTGGGCGATGATGGGGCTGGAGGAAAGGGGCCGACCGTCGACAGATGTAATCCGAACTGGCTGGGATAACGCTTCAGTCTCCAACCCCAATCTTTTGGCATATGAAGAGTCAATAAAGTTTCCAGCGGCACCGGAGTCGATGAACGCAGAACTTTTGACTCGTTTGTGGCCAAATTGGAGGTGTACCTGAACCGTGAGACGAGAGACGCTGGGCGTGGTGGCGGAGAGATGGAGGGAGCCCGGTGAACTGCTTCCATGGTTCACCGGGCCTGGGCGTTTCCCGGGCGAAGAGGGCAGATGGCTCTATGGTGCGCTCCTGACCCACAATAGGCACAAAGTCTCTCCCTGAAGCGTCGTTCTCGCTCAGCAGCGTTCAAGGAGGCGCGTCCTAATTGCATGGGTTCCCCGGCTCCGGTGTCAACCACGGCGGGAGGTGGAGATCCGGTGGGTGCCATAGCGGTGGTGGTGAAGGCTGGTGGTCGGGATGTGGCGTGTGAAAAAGGTGGCGTGATGGGCGGCAGGGTCCGGGGGGCTGGCCTCGGACGGGAGAGCAGGCGCTGGTCAATCCGGAGAGCGAGCTGAATCAGTCCCTCCAGTGTGGTCGGAATCTCCCGTCCGGCGAGTTCATCTTTTATGCGTGAAGCCAGTCCCTCGTAGTAGGCCGTCCGGAGGGCGGCGTCTCCCCAGGTGGTCTGCACGGCGAGAGTACGGAAATCCGCGGTGTAGCGACTCACGGACGACCCTCCCTGCCGCAGATGGTACAATTTCATATCGGTCTCCACCTCAGCAGCAGGATGTTCAAATGTTAGCTTTAGTTGACGGGTGAATTCTCCATATGAATAAGCAGTGTCTGAATCTGATCGGAGAACCGCCGTGGCCCACTCAGCTGCCTGCCCGGATAGCAACGAGACGAGAAGCGCAACGCGCAGTCGGTCTGTGGAGTATCTGGTGGAATTGAACTCAAACACAAGATCCAATGCGGTTAGAAAAACGCTGCATTTCCCATCTGTGCCATCCCACTTATCCGGTAAAGCTATGAAAACATCAGAAGAGGAGGGGTGCGGCGCTGCAGCCGCTGCGACGGGCGTGGCAACAGCCGACTGAGCAGCCACCCCGCGGAGGGTCGCGTTCTCCTGCCGTAACTCCGCCACCTCGCGGCGCAAGGCCGCGACGTCTTGGAGGTCCCTTTGGAGAGACGCGACTTCACCACAGAGCTTATTGATCAGTTTGGCATGTTGGTCAACCACATCACAGAGGCGAGCAAACTCCGCTGGGTTTACTGCTTTTGGCTCAGTCATTCTGTCACGAGCAACCGAAGGATAAACTGAAAAGCCTTAGCAGTTAGCCCGTGTAGCGTGGATGGTAAACCCAAACGCGGAAGCAGCACGAATAGGCAGGATAACCACGCGATTAGTCTAAGAACTCTCTTACACAAAGAGCAAGGATCTACACAAATAAACCCGCGTTCTAGCAACACACACTCAATCAAAGAAGCAACCAGAATCGGTGAGTACTCACAGAATAGTCGGCGTAGCGTCAGCAGAGGCATGGGCGAACTCAATGACTGAGCAATGTGAAGCGCCATTTTGTCTCCTTTTATGCTTCCTGGAAACCCGACCGTACTACTTCCAGGTCCTAGTGCCGGTCGTGTTACGAGTGTGCATGACAAATATAATAAAATAATAATATTAATATAAAAGCCAAAATTATAGGTACCATAAATGTAATATAATGTAATATGTAATCCAACATATCAAGTCGCACAGGTTAGTTATGTGCTACGGCTAATAGAGTGCAGTAGCTGAAATGTTTTAAATTTTCAATTCTGTCCAAAATTGGTTGATAAATACGTTATCCTCTTGATTCTTCAACGCAACTGAGAAAAATTTTATCTTTAACTTTGTTTTAAACTTTGAGGCATCATTATTAAAATATTCCAGACAATAGGATTTTTACCTTTTGTCGGAGGCCCGCAAACTCACACCGGCCAATACTGATAGAGTAATAAACTTGGTATCAAAATGGTGCTTATTGAACCAGGAATCTAAAAAATATGCATTTCTCAAATCACCCAAAATGTGACTTATTACCTGATTCGATGTGACAGGTCCTATATTTTCTACATTCTCAACTGCTAATATACAGTACTGTGCAAAAGTCTTAGGTACATGCAAAAAACACTGTAGTGTAACGATGTCATAAAAATTGTGAATTAATAACACCCTTTTAAAAGCAGTAAACAGTAATTATTTAAACGGAAAGGCAATAATCATTGTAATGACTATTCGCTTGAATAAACAATAGTCTCAGGTACAATTTGTGCCATTTGTGCAAGGAAATTAGCTGCTTAGTTTTACTGAACATCCTGCAGAACCAGCCACAGTCCTTCTGAGGACTTTATCGCACCTGCTTCTTTCTTGCCAGAAAACGGGTCTTTTACATAATATGCTCCTTTTTTTTCCTTCTTTTTTTTTGAAAATCAGGTATAATTGCAACAAACTATTAGAATTAAATCTACATAACGTTATGAGTGTAACATTAACCTTTGAGTTTATCATCAAGATATAATACTAAAAACATGGAAGGTATCATGATCTAACATTCTAACTCTTGCAAATGGAGCCAGTCAAAAAAACAAACAAAACAAACAATTCACACTCTGCTTTTAAAATTACAGTATATGTATAATCAAAGATTTAGTGACAGATCTATAATATGTTTTCAACTTAAGCACAGCTCTGTGCTAATGAACTAATTAACTAACATCTTTGGCGAACAATAGTATTACCACTGTTGCAATAGCAAAGTCACTGTAGTGATGTCATATAAGCAACTGTCGATGGGCCAATCAGATTTAACTTCAGGTCTTATCTTTTTATCTTCTGCCTTATCATAGCCTTTTCTTTGTGTTCAACATGTTGTAGTAGTGTCACATAGTAACATCCCAGTGGGCAGACAACTCCGATCCGGATCTGACTTGGATCCACTTCCCCTCTGGCAGATCCGCATAGCATCCACCACAGATCCGGATCAGAGTCTTCTGCTACCTTGGATGGAAGCAATTAGCATGTGATTAGATATTAATAGGTTTTAAATAAGGAACAAGGAAAAGCAATAATGCCTGTGTGAAGAGCTCTGTGTGATTTTTTTTTTTTTTTTTGCATTTATAACCTCAGTAGCTGTAAAAAAAATTTTTTTTAATAAAATGTAAAAACAGATTCACTTAATGCTTACAGAGTGATTCCGTTAACAAGTGATTAAAGTAACACACTTAAAACAAGTTAACAAAGTGTGCTTTACAGTAAAAAAAAAAAAAACATAACAGTACTAAAACAATAATAAGCTGTAATTATGTAAACCTGGCTGTTGTTATGTTCTGCTCATCTGTCAGTCAAATGTACTGTATACTATATACTGTAATTTACTGTAGTACATTTCTGTCTCATTTTTATGACTAAACATTACATTAGTAATAAATATGTAAAGAAAACAGAAATTACAAAATGTGTTTTTTGTTTTTCTCCATTTAGATACTTGAAGCTTGATGCATTAGGATGTACTTTGGGCAGCCGAAGCCAAGGAGAAGTAGCCACAGAAAGTTCACAAACTTTTCACCGGATGACTCGCTCTGGGTTTATATTGTTTTGTGGATTTTTTTTAATTATTATTATTATTTTTATTCTTTGCTCCACTGTGATGTTCAGTGAGGAAACATACTTAACCTAGTCGTCGGATCGCCTGATCCCTAACTGCGCTACAGGAGAAGTGCGACGTACAGTATCTCCATCCCTTCAGCTGCAAAACATCCTGTTGTAAAATGGCTGCGCGGGTCAAAGGGATATGTGTGTTCTCTTGTGATACTCACAACACAAGTTGACAGGGATGTCGAGACTGCAGTGAACACAAGACTAACTCTAGATACTGAATGTTCCTTTATACTTCTCAGCAGAGGATTTTTTTTCTATTTATTCAACGATTGTACTGGTTCCTGTAGTGCTGTTGACGTTCAAGGAATTTGGCTAGAAATGTGAAATCTGAGACTTAACCAACCAAAAAAAGAAGCATTTTGAGATTCAAGATGGGTTTCGAAAAAACTATCGTACAACAGTTTGTATCCACGCATAAACATCACTCCTTGGCAACGCTTTGTGTACTCTTGCAATACAGCGAAGTACTTCTGAACTACTGAAGTTGAGAATGTCAGATAAAGCAATATTTCACGCTAGAAAATCACGAAGACCTACAGTGGATGTCTGATTGTTTCTAATGATTTACTTGATTATGTGGTAATATTGCCTCATAGAGCTTTTTTTTTTTTTTGTCGTTCTTTAGGCTGGCCTTAGGGTGCATTTACATTGTCGCGAAATGAGACCGTTTATTTGGAGTAAATCTAGGGTGTCTTCTTCTGCGCTTTTTTTTTTTTTTTTCAACACATATCCATAGACGTGAGTACAGAATGAAGAACAGAAGTACTAAGAAAAGTGATTAGGAATACCTCTTGCCTCTCATTACCGCTAAGCTTTTAGCTTAACCCGACATGACATGACACAAACTCTTGCTTTAGCAGCAATGTGAATGCACCGTCGCTAGAAATCCTGCCGGTAGCTTTATTTCCCGTGTGGAAAACATGCACTGACTTGAGGTGAGTCAATGAGTAGTTAGTCGACTTGCAATAAGGCACAGTATTGTGTTGCATTACGTTGTGATAGAAAGAACCTGTTTTGTGATATCGTTATCGGTGTTTTAGGTGACTCTAAAATATCCTCCTAACAGCCGGGAACATCCTCAGTGGAACAGTAGTGGATACTGTTGATGGTGGTAAGTTGCCTTACAGTAAAAACTATCGTACACCTAGCACCAATTGCGTCGTAGTGGCACGTGTACTTCACTCCAGGTGTCGTGTGGCAGTGCACCTGTTCTTGATGTGGGTTTTTACGACCGTATAAAGTGTTTGGATTCAGTTTTGTCGTTATTGCACTTGTTAACTTTTTACTGTCACGAGCTGAAACGAAATAAAGATCTATCTTTTGCAGTGTGTTCAACATCGCCTGTCTGTGTTATCTTTCTTTTTTTTAACATAATGGAAAACTGAGTGTAAATTGAAAAGAAATAATTATTGGGAAAAAAAAATATATGATTTTACTCTAGCTTTGCTTAGAATGGTAAATTAATCAAGATAAATAAAACCGGCCAGTTATTACAGACCTTGGATTTGTGCTTATCATGTTTTGCCTGAATCTCTCAGAAACCTCGCTGTTCTAGTCATATCAACCTCAAACTGCAGCTCGCTTCCAGGCTCTTATCCTTTTTTTCTTTTTTTTTTTTTTTTCTTTTCTTCCCGAACACCCACACAACTGTCTGACGCAGGTTAAAGTGACCCAGCTCTCTCTGATTGTTAAAAGTTCCTCTATAGCAGCACAGGAGTGGTGCTTATTACTAGTGCAGAAGGGCAGTCACACCTGCTTCTATAATTCCCAGTAGGAGACGCCCCGCGGGGGGGGGGCGAGATGTGAACAAGAGTCCGGCTCTAATTGGTACCAGAGTTGGCTTCTTCTTTCTTCTCTTTTTTTTTCTGCCAGGAAGCAACCTCCACGACTCAACCCAGCGTGTCTGGCCCTTTCTCGGGAACTGGACAGCAGTAGATAAAGCTCACAGTGGATGATCTCAGGGACATTGTGTTTCTTTACTGAGCAGCACAAGTGTAAGCGCTCAGACACTCTGTGGAGATGCAACAAAGAGTAAGAACAAATGATTGCTTCTTGAAGAAATGGTGAGCCATGTTTGCATGGTGAGTTTTTTACCGTATAGGGCGGCGACACAAGGACAAAACAAGTCAAGGGTGGAATTATACAAGATGTTAGGAAAGTCAGGAACTAATAAGAATATTTGGATCAAAATTCACACAAAAAATATACAGGAGGCAAGAAACTGCATGTATCATAAAATTTAGAACAAAAAGCTTTTTTTTTTTTTTTTTTAATTGGCATATGTCATTTCATTCTATTTGGATAATCATTGGTGGCTCTATGTGGTCACTTTTGAGTCTATGTCATTTGACATTCCACATAGTGACCATCCATCCATCCATCCGTCCTATTTATCCATTATTTATACTTCTTGTCAGTATCGGGTTACTATCCCAGGGAGTTAGTACACAAGACAGGGTACATCTTGTATGGGTGCCAATCCATGACGACGCCCAAACTCACATCCAGTCATACACCAATCAGCTTACACCTCATGTCCTTGAACTGTGGGAGGAAACTGGATTATTGTTTTTATCAGCACAGATTCAATGACTGGCACACAAAGCTAGTATTCAGTATGTAATCACAGCTGGTGCTCTCTTGCTTGAGCGCAGTTGCTTTTATACAACACTTCTATAAACAAGAAATTAATATCGGCTAAGTGACATTTCTGACACAGCGTGGCCAAACGTTCTGTTTATTTTTGCTCTGAAAACAGAAATAGATCTCCCGAAAGCCATGCACACTTTATAACATGTCAGGTATCTGTCTAGCAGGAGCTTTCATAGTTCAGGTCAAAACCTGAGCCACCCCTCATTTCTTCATTTTTTTGCTTTCATGTATTTTTAAGGTGGTTTTAAGGAATAGTTGTTCAGGCTTCCAGAAGTACCTGATCAGTTTCAGAGAAATGTTTTTGTTTGATAAGCCACACAGGGACTTTCAGTATGAATCATTCAAGCATAAAATAAATCTAAATTAATACATGAACCTGTGAGAAATAGTTGCAGGTGATGCCAGATGATCAGGGCAGTGATTAATGTACTGGTGGTGCTGAATGCTCAGTGGTTGGAACAGACGAGAGGGGAAATGAGGCTGCTGCTAAAACTGTTATATAAACAACTAGTTTTTAAATTCCAGTCTTCCCAGCCGGTCACAGTAAAGGATTTGTTCCCATTTCTTTTATTTAATTGAATTTAATCTGAAGGAATTAGGGATGGCTTAGGATTTTTGCACATTACTGTGTATTGAACCAATCAGATTCATTAAAGCTGAACTTTTAGTACTGAGAACTAAATACTATCACTATTATTAGATATTACAAAAAAATCAATATAGTCACATTGTCCTGTATTTTATTATGAAATTTAAATATACAAAATATCATATGATTACAACTAGGCATTGTTTTATTAATTTCAAGCTTTAAATCTTGGTACATAAATTAGTTTAATGCGGCGTAAAGTTTGAAATAAGCATTAGACATTGGATGACATTGGATGAAAAGTCATGTTTCTGGTGTAAAATTGTCCTAAGAAATATCAGACCTATGTGACAACATTGACATTGTCACTTGCTAAGCTATCATTTTTGTCATGTACAGTGTGTGTTAAATAATGAAAATATTCTGCGCTATTTACAGGCTGACATTTCACTTTTTCAAATATCTCATTATTGTCAAGAAAAAAAAACGGAGAAACCTGAAACACAAGTTATTAGTCTCTCAGCGTGCACAGTATTTGCTGTTACATCAGCTCGTGTCACTCACGGAGACGTGCGAAAAATTTATAAATATTTCATGATATTTCAAGATACATCGGAATTTTTTCTGGCTTGTTTTGAGAGTATTGATTGAAAGTTTGTCTTCTGCTGGGTTAAAAGTGAAGTCAAAGAGTTTCTATCATGTTTCCTGAGCTGGTAACATTAGCGTTCTGGCTTTGCACCCATCCTAATTCGTGCAAATCTTGTAATGGTGTTACTGTATAAAATTTTGAAGCAGTGACCCGTAGTACGATGAGTTGCCAGTGCTTAATGCCTTTACTGTATATTTACATAGGCAATATAGTTATGTGTAGATATTTAGTTTACAGTCTTTTGTCATCGCTCTCTTGCCATGCGGCTTGCTCCTTCTGTTCGCTAAGAGTGTTGTGCATCTACAGAAATTGCAGTTATTTGTCACTGCTTCAGGAAGTCTTTCTTCCAGCTGTTGTGTCTGCTTCAAAACAGCAGAGCAACAAATCACGGAAACCTAATTAATCTATTAGGGCCCTATTTATATCTCCCTGCTGCGGGCCGCTGTCTGTAGAAAGGCATGAAGATGTTCTTTGGGTGACACAGAGTTAGCATTAAACAGATTAGCTCATTAAGCTCGAGCGGGACTCTTTATTCATGCGTTACCGTTTATGTCCTTCCCTCCCCACAGGAATCTCCAATTTTAGGAAGCATATGAAAGCATTACAGTTCAGTTTCCCTCACGGGGGGGACTCGACAAATCAATCTGGCTAATATTTGTTTAGAATATACCACACGTACTGATGATGTTTTAATGGTAAAAGCAATTTCTGGCCTAGTTTGGGGTTTATGGTTTCTCTTCAGTGACTAGCCACATTAGTTACTTTTTCTATTTAAAGGGAAATCTTTTCTGAAACCATAAAAAGGTAGATTAATATTAAAAATCGCCCCAGAGGGGGGGTCCTGAGTAAGATTATATGCCAACCAGTGATGAGTTAGTGATTAAACAAAAAATGGATTTTAATAGCTTTTTCTATTACAACTCCGAGGAGTGTTCAAGTCAAACCAGGACTTGTGATGAAATTTCTCGTGAATGAATGCGTAAACCGATTGGCGTTTTCAGAAGACTTGAAGAAGCAGTAAAACATTTGAATGGTGAAAACCTTTTAAAGAAGGTCATAGGCCTGTGAATGACGATCCCCACCGAGGTGGCTCTGAGTCCACTGCAGTCATACTCGTGAACACTGAGTGATCCTTGGACATCGACGGATAACTTGTGACCAAACAGTGAAAGAGCTGCATCTGTCTGTCAGAACTGTACACACAATCATTCACAAACACCACTTGCATGTTACAGGAACATCTGGCCCCAACCACCGTAAAGCGCTGACCTCGCCATTTCCACATGTTTGGGCCAGTAAAGGAGTTCCTGGGAGGCCAGCGTTTCAGACGTGAAGCAGGGAGTCCGATCATGCCTCTGGCGTATTGAGAAAACTTTGTACCTTGATGGTATCTGAGCACAAGTGAAACCCTGGGATAAGTGCATTAGTATAGCAGGGGATTATTAAAAAAAAAATTAAGGGAGTTTATTTTATAAAGAGATATATGAGTATACTGTATCTCATAACTCTGTTTTGTTATTTTGCACAAGCAAAAGTCCCAGTTTGATTTGAACACCAAATCATTTTGTAGGACATATCATCCTTCACAAAGCAACAGCAATTGAATAAAAATAAATCAAATGATAAATATCAGTTTCTAATCCGAATGGGCCTCACCTCATGGTCTGGCTGTCACCATCATCTTTATATACACGATGGCTTTCATTTATTACAACAGACAGCTATTCATTTATTTACAGACGCCCTGTCATAATTATCTAAGCCTGACTGACAGCTGAAGCAGTCCAAGAGCAGTTTGACCTCTCTACTCACCTTTAAACTAACAATGTTCATTTGTTTGAATGTACTATATAATAATTTGTGGTAGTAGTGGTGTTATTCACCCTCCTTGATCAATCAATCAATCTATCTATCTATCATATACTACATAATAAAAGGCCAAATATGCCCTCAGGACCTCATTATGGTGTGTGATAAATAAATAAATAAATAAATAAATAAATAAATAAATAAAACAGCAAGAGCAAATTCAGAGCTAAACAGTGACTTAAAAAGAGAACATTTGTCCTTGTTGACACATAACTTCTCATTCGTCTGATTTGCAGTGTTTACATCTTCTCAAAAGCAATCCCTATCTTTGGGTATTAAAGGATTATTTCACCAACCTAATCGAACGTGTTTGTGCAGCCGAGCTAGATAATGTGACGAGAGAGAATACTTTTAGTGTTGTTTATTATCTCGAATGCATAAGAATTATTGTGATATCTTTGGGACGTACAATGTACAATATGTTGAGCATCTGAACCAAAACTCTCTACAACTCTAAACTAGGGTTTTGGAGCTGAAACGTATTTTCTTCCATGCTACAGAACTTGTGATTTTTCCCACCTCACTCTACACAAAGGGAAAATGTAGACGCTAGCCAGGTACGAATAAAATATGCCAGCTCAACATCGAGATGCAAGATATATTAGAAAATAATCATAATAACTGATTACACAGATTAAACCGTCACTAAAAAAATTCACCCATTTACTGTATTTTCCAAAGTCTGTTGTAATACACTTGATTTCAGTAGTTAATTATGCATTAATAAGTGACACTACTCGAAACTTTTTAAAGGATGGGTAACACACTGAGCATCTAATTAAAAGTTGGCTTGCTAATAAATGTATCATTTTCCACCCCGTCAATGCGTGAATAAAGCCGTGCCTGCCATCTTGCTCACTTCAGGCACATTATTCAGGCACAGTATTTTCGCCAAATACTACAGCACACCATAATTGCATTATAAAATACATCAAATGCTATATTAGTTACTTTTAGAGTTAAACCAGACCCAAAAAAGCAATATATTGAAGTCATATGAAATATGAATCCATGACTAAGTTCCATGCATTTCCAAATGCTTAACATGCCTAAAATTAAGACCATAACCTTCAGAAATCAAGACCACTCATAACTTTAGGCTGCCAAGATGAAATCCAGACCAAGACAATAAAGTAATAGACAGCGAGTAAATACAGACAGAAACCTCCAAAGACCTCCAATGGAGTACAGCTTTCACGACAAAAAAGGGAAAAAAATATATATCAAAGCCAGCATTTATATGGTTGAGAAATATCAAAAAAGCTCGCACCCCCACTGATGCTAGACGTCCTGTGTAATCGTGTCTACTGATTGCATCGTACTGTATGTTTGCACGCTACACTTTTTAATGCCTTAGGAAAAATAAGTGATACTACAACATGGTCTACTTAAGTGGTTCTTATTCTTAATCTTATTCCTGCAGGATCTCTGTGCATACAGTAATTTAGTGTTTTGCTATGCCACATCCACTTCAATTAAGAAAAGGTTGTTAATTAGTTAATTAGTTAAATCAGGTGCGCTAGGAGTGAGAAAGCATTCAAATGTGCACTGATTTACTTGTTTCCCCTGAAACAAGTAGACCACTTGTTCCTTCCCCTGATTAACATCCAACCAAAATGATCCTTTTATTATTCTCATTACCTCATTTGTAATTGTAATTTCCAAATCGTGAATGCAATGGAAAGTCCATTGTCTCGTTCCATGCATTGCTCGTGTTTCTCATTGTCCCAGTTTCTAGTCTTACTAATTCTTCCTATACATACAGTATAAATCCTCTACAAGACTTTTCAACCCGACTGAACCAATTATGCCTGATAACCTGGTAATGAACAGTTTAAACTGGTTTGAAGCTGGAGTCGCAGGCCACAGGAGACTCGTTTATTCCTGGCAGAAGTCAGGAAGCAGAAAGAACATTTTAATTACTCCGCTTTTTAATTTATTGGAGTTCAATCGATTCAGAAAGCTAATCATTCGAAAAATGGGAGAGATAGTATGGATGTCTGGTGATTTGTGACCACGTGAAGCTCTTTAAACCAATTGAATGTTGGTGTTTTATTGAAGGCTGTAAAACAGTGATGGATGATTTGAATCCTAAATGAAAGTTGTTAACTAGATGTTTCTGTCCGCCCAACATATTTACACACACTGGTGCCTAAAAGTATTAAGACAACACATGCCATGTGTTATAGTTCTGCCTTTGCAGAAAACAGATGATGTAACTATTAGTTCTCGCCCAGTTGGCTAAAGAGTTGAGCTAATTAAATGAAAAAAATAATAATAGTGAAAAGCTGACTATGTGACAATGGTATTCGCTTCTGGAGCCATGGCCCGGATTATCTTACCAGACCTTAAACCAATAGAAAACTATTGGACAACGAAAAAACAAAGAAAGCAGAAGCAGCCAAGAAGCCACCTTCTGTACATGACCTTCAGGAAGCGATCAAGCAGACATGGATTGAGCGAGAAACACCAGAGTACTGCAAAGTGCCTATCCAGATCCAGCAGGTTTTGAAGAATGAATGACTTCATACTAAATATTTCTTGTTGTAAAGTAATTTCACTGCATGAAATTATTCATATTCTCATACACTATTTTTTAAATAATGACCAAGATAAGGTGATTAAAACATAGAATTTCACTTTTGTCTCAATAGGTTTGGCTACCACTACAATACAGTAGAGTACAGTGTGAATACAGTCAGGTCAGTATCTGTACAGTACATATATACATCTCTCCAGGTTTCTAAGTTTACAGAAGTAAACAGATATCAACACTCAGAGGCGCTGCTAATTAAAAGGCAAGGCAGGCAACTTCTTGCTGCCCCAGCTAGTAGGGGGCCCCCGAGGGCTGACAAACTTATTCATTATTTATAAGATAATGGTGATGAATGCTGTTGAACAGGCCCCCTGGATATTATTACCCAGAACCCCAATAGACTCTAAAATCGTCTGTCCATGGTTTTATGATAAAATGTATGAACCAAAATTTGTTGCTGTTATTCTGACTATTTGAATTATTCTTTTCAGATTAGACAATCTCCATCTTCACGCAGGTGTAGAATTGATCATTCCAGAGCCAGTTTCTGATTCCATAAAGAGCTGGGTTCTTGGTCAGTCTGAGGGTGGCTCATCCTGGATCCAACTAGCTAGGAATTTTTTTAATCCCCTTTTGGCTCCATTACCAGGATTACTGTTCAATTTAAAGAAATAAAAAAGCATAAAACATTAACAAGTCACAAACTGGTCACGCTGGGCCTTCTGAAAGATGGTTCATCTGTGAATAAAATCTCTCTTCCTAAGCCTAGGCAAATATGTCTTTTTCCTTTTTTAAAGGAAAATGCACGAAGCTAACAAGGTTTACTTGGCCTTTAAAAAAAGGCAATGGGGTTACCCCCAAGGGCAAATGCTGAGGAGAAATCAATGGCGCTGTGTTTTTTTGTTGTTGTTGTTGTTGTTGTTTTTTGTTAATGGTCACATGTTATAAACCATGCACTCTGTAAATTCCTGAAACAAAATCCTAATGAATACCTTTACATTCAGGCATAAGTATTGAAAGCTAATCACATATCATTGAAAATAGCAACTTCTATCCACAGCTCCATAGAAGTGTATAGAAGGTCAGTGCACAGCAGCAGGTCGCTATACAGCCAATCTGCTCTTTCTGCTTCCGCAGCTGGACTCCAAAGCTGAGGGTCAGTGAGGAGGAGCAGGGGAACTCAATCCAGGCACCCACGGGCATCTGCCCTTTTGCGCCTTTGTGTTTTGAGGATGTCGAATTGATTTTTCTCTTGACTGAACAAAAAAAACAAACAAAAACAAAAAAAACAGGAAACCCTTTTTTTCCCCGCCCAATCAACTGTTGCCCAAAAGCAGCATATTAGTCAAGTCGAGTCAAGTCAAGTAGGCTTTTATTGTCATTCCAACCATATACAGTTAGTACACAGTGAAACGAAACAACGTTCCTCCAGGACCAGGGTGCTACATGCAGGCAACAACATAAATTTACAACACAAATTTTTCACATTTTTAAGTTAATCTAAAAGAACTATCAAATTTCTATACAAAAATACACAATAGACAAAGTGCACGTGCAAATGTGCAAACAAGAGGTACATGACAGACACAACAATGTAACACATAACAGTACTTTTTATTTTTGATGAAGTATGAATTGAGGTAGTGGGAAGAGCAGCAGTAAACAGTTTACATTTTGACAAGATCAGGCACTGAAATTAAATTACACTTTTAAGTGATGTTTTTCACTCTGAATATTCAGGTCAGATTTAGATTACTGTAATATAGTAATAAAGGCTGGGCTTCGTGCACTAGAGCTGGAATACTGGCAGGAGGACCATTTGAATTAAGCAGTGCTGACCTCTAGTGGACAAAAAAGAATGACAGTTTGTTTTTGTTTTTTTAGGTCGAAACCTTTACAAGCTTTTTAGGCGGAATTTTTTAGAAAATACATCCTTTCAGGGCCCGTATACACAAAGCTTCTTAAGCCTAAAAGTTGCTCCTAGTGACAAAATTCTGAGAAAATTCTTAGAATTATGACATTTTCTTAGAATTTCACCTTAAATTTAGGATTAAATCTTAGTAAAGATAAAAAATGATTCATGAAACATTTTAGCCCTAAAAACAGCTCCCAAGTTAAAAAAAAAATTGTTAAGTGTAGAGACGAGGACTTTTAAGAGGCTTAAGTGTTTCTATAGCACAGGACAAAATGGCAGAAAGAAGAAATATTCTCCAAACACTGGACGTAAAAATAAAAGTAATCACTGCTCTTCTATCCAATTTTTTTATTGTTGGCTACATACCATCCAAAAGTGCAACTTAAACAGACTGTCCTGAATTCATGTAAATTGCTGAAAACTGATCCATTTTGCTCCCATCGATCTGAAATGGATTACAAGCAATAAAATCAGTACGGTAAATAAATGTATGAACTTAACTGTGTGGAAATTGGTTGCTTCAAAAGTAGAAACATTTTCAACATTTGGCTGTTTACTAATTAGCTTTACGATATTTAGCCTATAACAGAATCTTTGCATGAAGTAGCCTGCATTCATGATTATACAATTTTATTATACACAACCATTATGATTTTCACACAGCGAACATTTCAAGACCTTTACAGAGGTCAGAGGTTCTTTTTTTATCAACCAATCACAGCCCTTGAATTGCTGCATCATCCCTTGCAACGGGGTCGACCACACCTCCTCACTAAGATAAAGGTTTTTGTACTTTCCCTTCTCAGACTTGCTCCAAGAAGTTTTCTAAATCACTTTTAGTCGAAGACTCCCAGCTAGGACTTTTTAAGCTAAGATAAGAGGTCTCTGAGAGAATTTTAAGAAGCTTTGTGAATACGGGCCCATGTATATAGCAAGTTACTTATGTTAGGACATTGGGTTGTTCAATCTGAATAGGTACATAGCACATCAGGTAGAAGGGCTTAAAAAATGTTGCACTAATGGCATTCTGTTCTGTGATGTTTAATATGTACACCAACATATTCCAGCTATAAAGGATTGTCTCATTTTTAAAATGAAACTCTCATAGTTCCCAGTTCGATCATGAACTCAGGTTATTATTCCCACCATGTCTTTTTGAGCTCCCTCCCGGTTTCTATAATCCTGATGAGACTCTGTAGACTATGCTAAAATGCCCCTAAGTGTGTGTGCTTGTTTCCCTGTCATAATAAATCATGATGAATACCTGGTGTTCCTGTCAACCTTCAGGATTCATGATGACCCTGACCCAGATAAATGGGTTCCTGAATGGCTTACAAAATGAGTTGTATTAGTTGTTACTCCAACCTAATCTGAAATTAATTTATAATTTATGGTACACGGCGTAAATGTTTTTTGGAAATATAGTTGAAAGCCTTCTCAGAAGAGTGCAGGTTATTATAACGGCTATCACAGGAGGAATAAATCTCGATTTTTTAGTATGTAATGGTCAGGTGTTCATATACTTTTGGCCATATACTGTGTCCAAGTCATCTTTAATCCAGAGTCATCTGTGCATTTTCTTCCTTAAAGTATTTGGCTATATTAAAATGTTAAGATAAGGAACTGATGTTAACCTGCTGAATTGAACAAAACACAAAAAAAGTTCATGTTCACATGCAATAACTGCTGCTGACCGTAAAGCAAATTTATTTACTGATGTGTACAGAAAGTGCGTCATGAAAAATGTAACAAAAGAAGTTATTATAATTATTATTATTATTATTAATTACAAAAAAAAACTGTAAACAAAGGCTGTTCCATTAAACCCTCAGTTCCGTCTCTGAATGACTGCGCTGGTGCACTTTCAGCACGTATGCCTGCCTGAATCTCTTGCCGCACTCGGTGCACTCATATGGCTTCTCATCGGTGTGGACCTGCATGTGTCTCTTTAGGCGGCACGACGTGAAGAAGGTCTTGTCGCACTGGGTGCACGCGTACGGCCGCACTCCTGTGTGGTACCTGGTGTGCAGCTGCAGGTAGCAAGCCTGCGTGAAGCTCTTGTCGCACTGTGCGCACTGGAACGGCTTGATCCCTGTGTGGTAGCGCTGGTGTTTCAGCAGCTCGCCGAACGAGAAGAAGGTTTTGCCGCACTCTGAGCAGAGGAACGGCCTCTCTCCTGTGTGCGTCAGCTCGTGCCTGGTCAGACTCGCTTTATACGCAAACGTTTTGTTGCATGAGGAGCATTTGAAGATTTTGTCCTCGGTGTGGCCGGCCATGTGTGCGCGGAGGATCCTTTCTCTTTTAAAGCTCTTTCCGCAGTGCGGGCACAGGTACGGCTTCTCGTTCGAGTGCGTCCTTTCGTGTTTTCTCAGCTCTCCGGGGTAAAGGAAGCACCTGTTGCAGTGAGAACACCTGTAGCGTCTCTCGGTCGTGTGAGTCCGCTGATGGGAGAGTAGAGCGCCTTTGTAGGTGAAGCCCTTGCCGCAGCTGCAGTGGTACGGCCTCTCGGGCCGATGCATAAGCATGTGGCGCTTGAAACTGGTCGTGCACACAAAGCTTGAGCCGCAGAGCAGGCATTGGTGCTGCCGCTCACCGTGGCCTTGCTTGTGCCTGATTAGCGCTGCCTGGCAGCTCAGTCTCTTTCCGCAGTCGTTGCAGCGCTTCAAATCGTCCTCGGGATGCGTCTTGTGGTGCTCGCGGCGAGCGCTGAGCGAGCTGAAGCTCTCACTGCAGTAGAGGCAAGTGTACATCCACGGTTCATCGTCCTGAGGGTCACCTTTTTTTAGCTCAGCTTCCTCATCGGATGGACTGTTTCTGAGACTGTGTACGGTTCGATGGCGTCGCAGTGCTTGACTGTAGGAGAAGCGGCGGCCACAGTGGGACGCGGTACACTGGAAGGGCTGCTCGCCCGTGTGGCTGCGCTCGTGCGCCTTCAGCATGCCTGGGTAGCGATAGCCTTTGCCGCACACCTGGCACACATAAGGTTCTTTCCCGGGCTCTGATGGAACAGGGTGGACCTTTTTCATGTGACTTTTCACGTATCGTTCCTGAAGGTGTGTAAATGTGCACTGGGGGCAGGAGAACAGCTTTGAGGAGAGCTCTGCAAAAGCAGGACCGAAAACAATGTTACCCACCGCGGAGAGATCATAACTAAACTAGACTCCACTACACACTTTAAAGAATTATATCATTGCTAAAAGATGATGAGAAATTTTGGACTTTTTGGGATTATCCTTATGGTTTTACTGCATGTACATTAATTTCATGTTTGCATTACCTTTACCAAAAAACGGAACTAAACTGAAGCTTACCAGCAGAAGCCACATTAATGGCAATGCTATTTTGTGTATTTCTATGCATTTCTCCATTTTTAATAAAGCAATACATGTCTCTGGATATGAAGATGAGACAACAACAGCTTCAAATTGTGCATTGTTAAGTGCGTGTATACTGTCTACGTATATTCAGGGTCACAGGGGCCTGGAGCCTATACCAAGAGATTTAGGGCACAAGGTGGGGTACACCTTGGACAGGGTGCCAATCCATCGCAGGGTGCACATATGCACACACTACAAGCCATTTAGGAACTCCAATTAACCTAATCTGCATGTCTATGGACGCTAACAAGTACGCCACCATACCGCATCATTAAATGATAAACCAGGACGTACCAAAACGACGGAGAACTACACTGTTAACGAACTTCCTGCTTCACTGGATTGAAAGTTATCAAAAGTACACTGATGGCTATAAAAGCATTTATTGATAAGGAGGGAAAGATGCCTTAATCAAAAAGGTGTTTGCATTTTATTACAATGCATAAATGCCACGTTCGAAGGTTATGACTATCAGCTGGTGTTTGGATTACGAGCAGCATTGTGGGTAATCTCCAATGCAAAGTCTCACGTGCATCTCTGGTATATTCAACATCTGTGCGCGCATATATTGTTTACTATAACACTAAACATGTGTGCGTGTAAAGCATTTTTTTTGTGTCTGTCTGTGTGCCTACTTGTGTAAGTGACAAACTGTCGGTAAACTGGTGTGTGTGTGTGTGTGTGTGTGTGTGCGCACACGTGGGTGTGTGTGCTTGTGTGAGTGAGTGAGTGAGTGACAGTCGTCCTTCTCCTCTCTCTCTGATTTAAGATTCAAAAGGTGCTTTATGGCTCTATTGATAAACTGGTGTGTGTGTGTGTGTGTGTGTGTGTGTGTATATATACGCTTCCAGAACTAATTATGCTCGCAATCCCTTCTTATTAGCAGTTTAGCCACTAGCCTTATTTACTGTAGCACTTAAAAATGGTAGCCAGAGAATTGCAGATCCGGACAGAGCTGAACAGTCGTCTGAATCGAGTAGAAGATCTCTTTATATGTATATGAGATCACAATATGCTGAAAATTTAATTAGCTTGTTTAATTGGAAAAATGACAGCAGGGAATGTTTTTTTTCCCTCATGTAATGGTATGTTCACACAGACTGAAGACTCATCTGAACATCTAAAAATGACTAAAAGGTGAATTGTGCATAATAGGTGCATGAGTAAGAGCATACACTTGCTAGTCTAGTGCAAAAAAAAAAGAGTTAATAAATATGCATATAAAAGCAGAGGAACTAGACTTAACCTGTATTTCCGTCACTTGTGACACATCCAGGAGACTGAGACAGCACAGCAACATCCCTTTAAAACAAACATTTGTTAGCCCATGATCACGGTCCTATTGTATAAAGCATGTCAACACATTTAAAATATATACACCTATATTAGAGCTAAGTGTTAAACAGAAATTTGTCATTAATAAAAACCGTATTCTGACCTGTTCTCTGAGGCGATACATTCTCCATTCAGGTTTGTCACAGCACCAGAGTTTCTCACAGGAGCGAGCGGTTTTCTCTCTCTCTTCTGTCTTCCGTCCACACCAGGTTTTCGTTTCTGCTTTTGGAGGTTCACCAAAACCTTCCACGTCTTCTTGGGCTTTCGAGCTGATCTCCGGGTGAAAACGGCATCGCCGTCAGCGGCGCTTACAGGTGCGGTGAGCTCAGACTCCAGAGGAGGAGGTGTGACGCTACAGGACGGACTCTGTGTCTCCTTGACATCATGGTCCAGATGTTGTGAATCTGCAGTCTTATGTTCAGTGCAACCTGCAAATCCATCATGGTTATTATGCGCCAATGCAGATTCTCCTAAATAATTCTCAATATCTGTGAGCTTCTCAGCCTGTATTTCACTTTCCTCCAGGTTTGCGTTAGACTGTGACTCCTCCCTCTGATCGCAGTTAGCCTCAGGAAGTGAATTATCGCCATCGTCCTCTTCATTCTGGTTTGCACGTAATTCGATCTCTGTCCATTCGGACGTGACCACGACGGTCTCTACATCGGTTCCGTCCATCACACACACAGGAATCTCACTGGGAGCAGGAGGACTGAGATTTGCACCAGAGTCGATCTCATTCACTCGGTTTCTTTTGACAGACAGAGCGGTCAGGATGGAGTCACCAACTGGAGGCAACGATGAAAAGGCTGAGAAGGAAAAATCGGACAAGACTCATGAGCTTCCTGTTTATAACTAGCTGAGTGTTAGTTTTGTGTTTTTTTCTTTAAGAAGTGGAGGATGCAATAAAAAAATAATAATCCAATCAAATACATGACATCACTTTCATAGCCTTAAATCTTTTTCTTAGCTGCTAGGTTAACCACGTTTTAAAATTTTAGTAATTCTTCCCTTGCTGTAGGTGCCACAGCTTTACATTATCCAGTTGGGCAATCTGATTATGACCTGATTTTAGGTGAAGTTTTTGTTATTTGGCAGATTTAGTAGAGATAATAGTGTCATAACATGGAAGTGCGTTTATGAGTGGTTAATTTGGGCTTACTTTTACCTACCACAAGTATCCAGATGTCCAAGACGTTTATGGTGATGGAGCAGTGATCTGAGGCTATCGGGGTTGCTGATGGATTCCTCGCAGTCTTTTAAAGCAGAAGACTCAGATCTGAGCCAGGACACAGTCTGAAGCCAGAGAACACAGAGACATTTTAAGGATACTTTATGAAGTGTTAAATGCCTAACTGGTCAAAAGGTCGAAGATTCGAAGACTTCTTTGGTATTACATTTAAAGATGCACCGATTGATTGATCAGTCTAATGTATATCTGATTTTGTGCTATAGTCAAATCAACACGCTCTGGCTCCTGAGTGAGGAAAGCATTCGCCTATTATTTTAATATTCTGAGTCAAATCCCAACTCAGGGAGGAGTGGTTGCACACTTGCATTTTTCCATCAATATCGCTGTCCTTCAAGCCAGTTACACAGGCCACGAAATATAAGCTCCGTTTAGTAAGCTAGAGCAATTATTTAGATTGAGATGTTATCTACCTGAAGGAGATCTGGCACTGGCAGGAAGTGCTCCAGTCGGGACAGGAAGTCCCACATCAGTGTCTGAAGTGCAGAGTCATAGCTGGATCCGAACTCCACTGGAAAGACATTCTACAGAGAGCAGAAAAAGAAAAACAATCTTCGTACGTTATACAAGGTCTCTTTAGACCAGCTGTTCAAATCCAGGAAAGTAAGATTTGATTGGGACGCAACTGCTATTTAAAAAAAATAAATAAATAAAATTGTACACATTAAATGCATTTTTTTTTCATATTTATTAAATGAGAGAAAAATTGAAGAAAAAATATATTAAAGCCAGTCTTTAACTGTTAAAAGTTGTTTCCCAGTATACAGTTACATGAGGACGGTACAGAAAGTAATGCAAAAGTTGGTTTAACACACAACAAAGATTGGCATTAACTGACATACGCCAGTTAAACTGAGCATGTCTGTAGAGTAACTCTTCCTCTATACAAAAGGTACTACTCAATACAGTCTACATTACAAGCGGATGATGGTCTCCCACTGTGCTACAGAATGTTTATGGATATTACACCATTTCAAAAAGGATTCAAGAGTTACCATGGGTTCAACAATGGCGCAGATGTCTGGCTTGTTTTGTGCTATACAAATAAAAATGTAATAGAATTGAATTGGAGAGAGATCGGTGGCAATGTACACGACCCAAACGCATCAGTTTGACATGTATGATAGAGTACTGATGGACAGATGGAAGTTGGCTGTAATGATGCCCAGTTTTGCATTACTTTCGGTACATCCCTTAAACTATAGTTTAACTCTGGTGTACATTATTACCTGCACGATTCTAATAGCTTTACTTTAAAACCAATCAAAAAGGTCGAACTTCTGATATTTGTTCCTGATTTTAACAAAACTCTCATGAAGCACTTACAGTAGGACAAGTATTTCTGACCTGGAAGAAGTGTTCTCTCTGCTCGGAGTCTTTGATTAGTGTTTGTACCAGTTCCACAAAATGAACCCATGTCTCTTCTACCTCAGTGCTGTCCACCTGTACGAGCAAAAAGCAGCCTGGTTACTAACACACTCTCACACTGTCAAATGAAAGGAGCTGATAGTCTGTGTGCAGGTGACAGGATGAAATTAGTATTGTTAAGTTAAAGGCATTGACTTGCATGTTTGACTAGAGGGAGCACCGACTGAATGCTGCTGAGATGAGGCTGGATTAGGTGTGTGGCTGTTTCATCTCTGTAGCACAGCTCCAGAATTAGCTAGCGGAAAAGAAGAGAGAGAAAAAGAACAGAGCTGATCAAGAAATGAAAAGTGCCTACTGCTTAATATACAGGACAAGGTTTTTGTAACACAAGGGACTAAAAGAAATTTGATGTAACGCACTGGACATGCTTTAAATCGAATTGATTTTATGGTAATGTTCTGGTATCACCTTTGCTCGCAAACCCAGAACAAGTTCAGCTAAACGTGTGGGGCTGAAAAGCTCCGGTACAGCTTCAGTAACCAAGGAAACGAAGTCTGCGAGCATCCCGTACCGCAGGACGTCCTGCTGCTGCATGATCCGCCACAGGACTGCAGACATGAGGCGAACGGGTGGGACGAGGAGGCGTAGAGACGGCAGTGGAAGAGGATCTGAAAGAGAGAGAGCGCAGGTGTAAGAACACTCGAGTCTCTTTCACTGAACAATTGCCACAACTTCAACACAATAGATTTTAAGTTAAAACTATAAAGGACGTTCAGGTCAAACCGGGACTTAAGGTTGTGCAGAATACCAGAGCACAGCTCTGAGAGTAAAAACTACCTATTTTTATATTTTCTATACTCCCAGCGTTTCACTAGTGCTTGGATATATTCAAGGTAGAAGGTTCTCCCAGTAAACCGGAGCCGTCATCCGACTCCCTGCTTCACGTCTGAAACACTGGCCTTCTTTAATGGCCCAAAGATGTGGAAATGCCTGGGACGAGGTCAGGACTGTACAGTGGACTGTACACCATTAAAATGTTTTACTGCGGCAAAACAAACTAAAAAAAACAAAAATCATAGATCTGTACTGTGCTTAAGGTTTTCTGTAAATCCGTTCATGCGTTTATCCATGAGAAAATTCATCACAAGTCCCGGTTTCACTTGAATCGGTTTGGATAACAAAGTCAGAAATGACTTTGCATGCATAACTTGCTCAAAACTGCTTTTTTTTTTTTTTTTTTTTTAAAGTTAGCAATACATTATACAGTCAAAGAAGGAAATTGTTTAATAACTGCACTATTTGGTGTCATGAGTCTGGTTTCTTTTTAAGTTTCTTCTGATTTGCTCAAACATTTACTAAATTAAAATGTATATCTGGAATTTATATATTTGTGTAAAGCTGCTTTGTAACAATGTGCATTGTTAAACACACTAATACTATTGTACTGATATGTAAAATATAGAAGAAAAAAAAAACACTATACTGTACAGCATATTCTGAGCTCTCCCATGGAAGTAGGACTAATCCCAGGTCTCATACACGAACCTACTGAACCTGCAGCTAAAGCACTCGCATGCCTGGGTGTTCTCTGTATAAGAAGATAATCCTTGCACAGTTGTTTCAAGTTTCTTTGATTTACTGCCAATAGTGTCATTTTTCTCAACTTGTTTCTTGTAACATTGCCTTTTTTTTCCCTTTTTTTTTTTGCTAAATATGGACCTTATTTTTGTGACTTTTTTTCATCATATTATTCTCTTTTATTCTCAAAATAGTACACCCTTACTTTTATTTTTGTGACTTGTTTCTTGTCATATGACTTCCCTCAAAATATTGTAACTTTTTCCCTCAACATTTTGTGACTACGTTTTCAAAATATTGTTTTCTAAAAACATTCTTTTTTTCCCCTCAAAATATATATTTAATTTTTCCCCCTCATACTTTTGTGACTTTAACCAAATATTTATTTCTCTCAAAATAAAATATTTTCTTCTCAAAATGTTTGAATTCATTTTCAACACATTTAGATTTTTTTCCCTAAACATTTTGTGACTTTTTATCTTAAAATACTGTAGCATTTGTAATTTTAATATCATTACTTTTACTCAACATTTTGCAACCATATTCCCAAAATATTATAAATTAATTCTAAATATTATAATTTTTCCCAACTTTATTCTTGAAACATTAAAAATATTTCTTGTAAACTTTCTTGAAAATTCTCACAATATTTTATCTATTACGGCCTTTCACATATAATAATAACAGTTTCTCAAAATATTATACCTTCATTTTTAAACTCTTGAATTTTTTTTTTTTACTGTTGGATTAAAAATGTCACTATACATATTTTATATCACTTCTCTGTGATATCAGACTTCTCTGTCGCTGATCTCATCAAATACCTCTGAAATGGTCTGAAAATAAATGACACATTCGTTATAAAACATTCTTGCATGTGTATGATTTGGTCACAGTGTAGCCTAGATTCAGTTTTCCTTTTCTGTCTGTTCTCGTCACATTATATTTTCACATCCAGCAGTGTTCCCTTCCACTGTAGACTTCCTGGACGCGTCCCAAACCGTGCACTGCCTACACTACAGAACTACAGTATGCAAAAATATGCCATAATTAAACACTCCTAACTGTAGTAAGTTAGATTTGGGATCAGACAGAACACTTAGTGTACTTTCCAGAAATTCATTCACCTTACTCTTAACACCCGTCACTAGCTTCTTAGTTACCTACTTAAAAACAGCTAACATATCAAAATATTACAGGAAAAAAATTATTTCTTTTTTTTCTATAGGAAATAAATCTCTGTGCTGTTTTCTAACAGCTGTTTCTCACCCTTGGTGTCCTCCTGCCCCGAGACTTCCATTACTACAGCCTTCTTCTATTTCTCTTCTCCTGATAAACGTGTGTCTTTACTTCAGGACTGAACAAACTTCATCACACGGCTCCAGTGTTCGCGCTTAAACACGACATGACCAGGAATTCAGGTGTTCATGATAACCACGCTGAGATGAAAACAGTATTTATATCATTCAAAAACAACAACACCGTAAATTCACGGAGCTGTTGAACGCCCCAAGAACATCACCGGAAGTTACGACGCACAAGGAAACTTTCCTCAGTTTGTCTCACAGCGCCCCCAGGCGTCCAGATGATCAAAGTTGCAGCTTCTACTTTCTACAATCTCTCTAGTGTATCCATCCTCGTATTATTTCCGCTTCTTTCCTTTCATTTTTTCCTTTCCTTTTATTCTTACGCCTTTTTTCATCTTCTTTATTTACCCCCATTCCTTTCTCCTTCCTCTCCATGCATTACTCCTCCCCTCTAGCTTTGAAAAAAATAAGAGACTACTGCAATTTACTCCAGAAACTTCTGGAATGTCATCATTTCAACTGCGATGGGCAGTAAGCTTTTTTTTTTTTTTTTTGCAAAAAGAGTGGTATAAAGTTATATGCTCTCCCAACTGGTGGAGAGCATGCCAAAACGCATGAAAGATGTAACAATTTGTTTTATTTGAGGTATTAAAGCTCTGCAAATACTGCAGGATCTTGGGTTATTTTTATGTGATGTGATGCCATTTCCTTTAAATATACACTCTAAATAACAACAGATAGATTTTGAATTTAGGAGAACTACTGTGGCAGCACGGTAGCTTAGTGGTTAGCACTGTCGCCTTCCACCTCCAGGGTCGGGGTTCAGTTGCCGTCTCTGTGTGCATGCAGTTTGCATGTTCTCCCTGTGCTTTATGGGTTTCCTGTGGGTACTCTGGTTTCCTCCCACAGTCCAAAGATCTTCAGATTAGACTAACTGGCGTTCCCAAATTGCCCAAAGTGTGCCCTGTGATGGATTGGCACCCTATCCCGGATGTACCCCACCTCGTGCCCTAAGTCTCCTGCGATGGGTTCCAGGCCCCCTGCCCATTCAATTAAAAAAGTGAAATTGAAGAGATTTATCTCAGAAAACTTTTATATAACTTCAGACCAATAAAAAAAAAATCTGAAATGTTGGACTACTGAAAAGCACTACAGCACTCAATGATTGGTCAGGGCTTAAGAATTACTGCAGCAATGCCACAAAAAGGGCTGCTCAGTGGGCCAAAGTCTGTTATCGGAGCAACCTGGGCTTCCAGAACACCTCAGCAGTACCACAGACTGATCGCCTCCATGCCATGCCGATTGCTGCAGTAATTCATGCAAAGGGAGTCCCGACCAAGTATTGATTCCTGTACATGTTCATACATACGTGTTAAAATACATATTTTTTAATTGGTCTTAAGTAATATTCAAATTTTCTGAGATAATGAATTTTGGGTTTTCATTAGCTGTAAGCCATAATCATCAAAATTCACGTCGGTCTGTGTAATGAATCTCTACGTATACGCGTTTCACTTTTTGAATTGAATTAACAAAATAAATCAACTTTTCGATAATATTCTCATTTATTGAGAAGCACCTGTACTGTAAGAATGACTAACATTATGACTGGATTATAAAGTTATTAACAGCTTCGAATAGGCTCTCAGTGTTGCAGATGCATGAACATCTGCTGGTAAAGACATAACCGATATGGTTCAGAAAAACAAGAATGTGAATAAACTTTTAGAAAAGACAAACACAGTACATCATTTACATCAGCATATTCTAACTTGCTCTTCAATACACTTTATCCGTCTGCAGGCTTTTGTATTCCCTCTTTAAGCAGTGCTTTAACCTGAGCTGTGAGCCACAAATGCTCTACTGTCGTCACTTCTTCATCAGAAGTGAATCTTTATCCTCGTAGAGCTGCTTTCAGAGGATCAAACAGATAAAGTGCAAGATCAGGACTTTCAGGAGTACTGTATGCTCAGAGTGTTGAGAGTGTGGGAAGACGTGTGTGGACTGCATCATCATGCAAGATCACTATGCCCTTGGCTAGCAGTCCTCTGTGTTTAATCTGAAGTTTAGGCTTGAGTTCTTAGATAAGCGTCTCACTATAACAAGCACTGTTGTTTCTTGAACCTTTTTCCTGATAATGTTCCAATACTGACCGACTTTGCTCAAAGCAGTTATGCACTACACCACATTCCCTCTGATCCAGTAAGTGGAATGAACTTGCTAGATGTCTGTACAGCCGAGTCACTAGCTTCTTATGTATTTGGGTTAACTTCCAGAAAAAGAAAAAAAAATCTTCCCAACAGTGTATGACCGATGGTACTTCTAGCTAGTAACCGGACTGAACCAGTTTAATATCATTATACTCACTCACTCATCATCTATACCGCTTAATCCTGTATACAGGGTCTTGAGCCTATCCCATGTGCCTATCCCAGGCACATGGTAGGGTATACCCTGGACAGGGTGCCAATCCATCGCAGGGCACAGACACACACATACTCTCACTCATTCACACACTATGGGCAATTTGGGAATGCCAATTAGCCTAACCTACACGTCTTTAGACTGTGGGAGGAAACCAGAGTACCCGGAGGAAAACCACCAAACACGGGGAGAACATGCAAACTCCATGCACACAGAGACGCGAATTGAGCCTGGCCGGGGATCGACCCCAGACCCTGGTGGTGCAAGGCAAAGAAAGTCTACCAAATAGCTAAGCGTAAATGTAAAGGTCTCAGCAGGATTTGATCTTTACTTTCCATCGAGCCACTCAAGTACTTGTCTAGACCTTTTATTTATTTATTTTTCTTCTGCTTTTCAAATAAACCCCTGTACGCAATCAGCTCCTTAATGAGGCAACGGACTTGTTTTCAGTCTCAGCAAGTCTTCTCACTTCATTAGTGCCTTTCCTTCGCATGGCTTCCTGTATCTGCCTTTGAAGTAAATCACTAATTACACCAGCTACCTGATCCCTGAAAATAATCCCTTATATCAGTGCACGTTGCTATAATGAAGGGGAAAAGTGTTCAATTAAAAAAACAAAAAACAAAAAAAACAGCATTGCACTCCTTAAATACCCATAATTATCTTTATTCAGAACTGTACAGCAGCCCAAGCAAAAGAAATTTTAAAAAATAAACCCTCACATATTCTGTGTTTCTGAATGTAGCAAACCACACATGAAAACATTGTTGTTTTTTCCCATTTGTACATTCTCACACAATTTGCAGGTTAGTTACTGAATCACCAAAGAAAAACAATTAGGAGTGTTAAGACCTTGAAAAGACCGAACATGTGGACGGCCTTTCTTCAGAAAAGCCGACTTTGTATAGGAAATTTAGTTTAATCTGCATTACATAGTGAACGCTGTACACATCACTCTGAGTCTATAATCATATAATCATGTCCACATTATTACATTTCATCTAGGTCTGTCATGAGAGTGCATCTGCCACTTCACCCTCCGCCAGCGTGGACTCTCGGACTTCCACCATATGGCTGATGTCTTCAGGGCACTTGGTGTTGTCCTCCACTGTGTGCATTCGCATATGGTTTTTCAGTTTAGATGTGCTAGTGTATATTTTGTGACAGTAGCTACAAGGGTACGCCCTCTGCTGGCCGTGCGTGCGCCTATGACGCGCCAACTCCGAGGAGCTCCGAAACTTCCAGGGGCAATCTGGGCAGACGTAGGGCCGCTCTCCGGTGTGTACACGCTTGTGCAAAGCCAACTCTGTTGATGTCAGGAAGGTTTTCTCGCAGTGCGAGCATGCGAAGGGTCGCTCGCCTGTGTGCATCAAATGGTGCCGGTTCAAGGTGGATGGCTTGGAGAACTTCTTGTTGCAGTAGTTGCAGGGATACGGGCGCGTGCCGCTGTGGCTGAGGATGTGCTCCCGCAAGGACCGCTTGGACTTGAAGCTCTTCTGGCACTGGCTGCACATGTGCGGCCTGGTGTCCGTGTGCGACTTGTCATGTTTGAGGAGCTCTCCGAGTGACAGGAAGCGCTTGCCACATTGCGAGCAGAGGAACGGGCGCTCTCCTGTGTGCATGCGTTCGTGTCGACGCATGATAGAGAGCAGGTTGAAAGCCTTGGGACAGTGAGGGCAGGGGAAAGGTCTTTCGCCCGTGTGAGTGAGCTGGTGTTTCTGGAGGCCGGCTCGGAGCGTGAAGCTTTTTCCACACAGGTTGCATTGATGCGGTCGCTCACCCGTATGACTCAGGAGGTGACGCTTGACGTCGGCCTGCCGCGAGTATGTATTGTCACACTGCGGACATTTAAACTTACGGAGCATTCGGTGGCTCTGTCTGTGGACTGAGCGCTGCAATAAAGTGTCGAAACCTTCACCGCACTGCTCGCAGAGATACTGCTGAGTGGCGCTGTGCGTTTTCCGATGCTGCACAAGAGCGGCCGCGCTGGGACTGGCCTGGCCGCAGATGGAGCAGTAGTGGGGCAGCTCACAGGTATGGCACTCCTTGTGGTGAGTTGTCAGGGCCCTAAAATTGATGAACTGGCTCGAACAGAGGCTGCAAGAGAACGTGGCTTGGCCGTGAAACTTGCGGCAGTGCTTAGTCAGGTCCCATGCATGCTGGAATGTCTTCTCGCAGTGAGCACAACGGAACGGACGCTCGCCTGTGTGAGTCAACTGGTGCCGACGGACATCGGATGTCCGGGTGAACTTGCGGCCACACGTCTCACACACGTAACGGGCGCGAGGGTTTTCTGATGTTTCGGCTTTGTGGGTTCCGGGTGGGCTTAAATCATCAGGTGAGACCACAGCGTCCATACCATTGTGTCTGTCATGATCAGTCTTGGTCCTTTCATCTAAAAGAAATATTTATATTATAACTAAATTGATGAGGTACAATCTAAGGTAGGTGTTCAGGTCAAACCGGGACTTCAATTTTTCATGAATGAAGGCGTAAAAATAATTTACATTTATAGAGGACTTTAAGCGTAGTACGGTGATTAGACTCTGAGCCGCAGTAAAACATCTGAATGGTGCAAAAGTTTTAAAAAATCCATGAATGATAGTCCTGGTCCTGCAGTCGTTCCTATAAACATTCAGCAAGTGGAATGCTGATGCTTGAAAATCGATGGATAAATTGACACCAACTTCTGGAAGCCTGGGATAAGTGCATTAGTGTAGCATGGAATTATGTAGAGAAATAAAGAAAGAAGTCCCGGTTTGACTTGAATGCCCCTTATATATACTTGTATTATGTTGTTAAAAACCAATTGCTCAATCAGTATGTTAACATATCATCATGTTTTTATATGATATAAACTAGACATATAAATTGGAATTATTTTATACATACTGAATATCATCAGATTTCATCTGTTTAACTTTCCTGAAGAGAAGCAAATTTTGCATAGTGTACAGACAGTACCCTGATAAGAGGTGGAAAATTAACAACCATCATGTTGTTTTTATATTTATAGCTATTCTACTCTGCGACTTAAGAATTACATGTTGCTATATACTGTATATTTTATGATGTACCTGTTGTTTCTCCGATATCTTTATTTGTCCTGTAAAAAAAAAAAAACCAACAACAACAACAATTTAAATGTAAGACAATTAATGAATAAAAAAATTTGTAAAGAATGATTTTAAAAAATACAGTCGAAAGGATAAATGATGGAAAAACTACAATACTATTACAATATCTTTTCCTTACTTCTTCTCTGCGGCTTTTTCCGCTACGAGTTGTCTTCCTCGTCTCCCGTTCTGAACCACCTCCGGCGGCACTGCGCTCTTCCTCGGTCTTCCCCGCCCCCTCTGCACTGGCACTGCTTGCTCCTTGCTTGTTAAAGGCAAGCTTGTATCCTTATTATGTGTAATGTTATGTTTTTGGTCATCCTCTTGACAAACAGATGTCTGTGTTACATCCTGAAGCTCTGTATTTTGTCTTTCTTCATCAGCTTCAACTCCTTCAGCTTTCATGGACCCTGAGCTATCTCTACCCATGGTGCTGAGACCAGTCTCTCTTTCGCCGAGATCATACTGTGTAGATTTCTCACAAACACGTCCCTCCTCCTCACTGTTCCTGTTGCTATCCGGGTCTTTGGGAAGGTCGCGACATTCTTTCACAGTAATCATTTCCTCTCCTTTTACAGCAGTTTGGCTGCTGAGGACCGCCACCTCCGAGGCGCTCTCTGCGTGCACCTCAACGCACCTGTCCGGAGATTCTTCAGCTACTTCATCACCGCCTAGCTCGACCTCAGTGTAATCGGTCACGATGATGGCCTCGGAGCCCAACTGCCCAAGAGCGCTCTGGCTCAGGATGGTCACGGCGGTCGGCTGGATGTGATAGACCATGGGTTCGGTGGTGACCGCCATGTGCGTCGATGGAGGGATGGAAAGCGATGAAATTATACAGTCCCCGGAGGTAGCAGGATGAGATCCTGGGGATTCAAGGAAAAATTATTAACAAATAAAATGCATAGTGTGGACAAATGTATATAAACATCATGCATGTCATTACCATGGACAGGAATTTCATCATGCTTTCCTGAACTGAAATTTGAGTGTCAATCACCCTCACAATATCAGCAAACTTATAGAGTATTGTTGCAGTAGCTCCAGAAGCTCCTGTCCATCGTGGAGTTTTTCCTACTCTTTTTAGTATTTATTTATTTACTTACTTATTAATTATAGTAAATAATAAAAAGACTATATAATAATAAAAAGACTTTGTTTGCATGGAATTTTTGGAATTGTATAATTATCACAACTTGACAGACATACTTTAACTGACCAGTAAATAAAAAATAAATACATAAATAACAATTGTACACTCATAAGCGCGTATATAAAAACAGTACAGTGCCATTTGTTGAATTTTGGAATTAAGTACGTAATGAGTTTTTTTTCAAGGTCGATTTCTTTTTCTTTGTTGATAAAGGCGTTTGCCATTTAAAATTTAAGTACATTTGTGAAAACCCCATTAAAATTCGTTCAGTAGTTTTTATGTGATGCATGCACAAACACAGACAAAATATCTATTGGTTTGTATTGTTTCTTTTTTTTTTTTTTTTTACTAATAACTTCCCTATAAATTCTCTCTCATTTTATTTTAGTTTTAAACTGACTTTAATGTTCTTCACCTTGTTGCTTGTATGTTGCGTAATCTGTGACCTGGCAGTTGCAACATTATAATTTCCCTTTGGGATTAATAAAGTACTCTCTCTCGCTCTCTCTTTCATTCGGTACAGTAAAGTATGGTAAAATGATTGCCCATAATAATCACCAAATGTACAACATAAAAATGTATACACTATAGGATTAAATAACAAACAAACAAAAAGTACAATTAAATGCACATCTAATGATACATGGCATTTGAGACTTAGTTCATGAATACATTTTAAACAAAAGATTAAACACTTGTATGATGTCAGTGTTGTGTCTGAAAGAATAAACTACAGCACAGATATTTTTGCAGAGGTGCTTTCCTAATATATAGAAACTTTTTTTCTAAGGTACACTCTACCTAATGTGGAACCTTTGGCCCAGTTTTGTTGCTCCGTGTTGCCGATGACTTTGTGATGCTCAAACAGTGCTTTCAGGTGTTCGGGTTCAGACTGCATACAATCATCCAGACCAGCAAGGGCAGGAGTGAGCCAAGATAAAGTCTGGAACACATTCCATTTCATTCAGTTCAGTCGATAGGTATGATTAATATTCTCATACAAACGCAAAGCTTTTTAGATTTCATACCGTACTATTTCTTTAACAAGTTAACACTGGACTCATTTGTTTATGCTCAAGGTGTAATACTCCTCAGACAAGGCATTTTCTCGTACTTCAATCTTATTTGCAAGCAAATTCCAAGCATACTTGCTGACAAGACCCTGACATTGTTCAAAACGTTAAAACATAATTTGTCTCGGGTTCTTGAAAACCATCACTGCACCTTTTTAAAATCAGGAACGGGAAAGAGCTTCTCCAGACCCGACAGCAGCTCCCACATCAGTTCCTTCAGCGCCATGTCATACTGTAAGCCATACTCCACAGGAAACACCTCCTTCATCAGGAAATCAGAGAAAAAAAGAGATCAAGAAAAAAAAAAGGAATATCATCTCAAATGCCTTTGATGTTACTGATAGTCAGTTGGTTTATAATAATAATAATTTTTTATACACCTGAAAGAAATAGGCTTTTTCTACAGGATCCTTCAACAGTGCATGGATAAGTGCCTTGAAGTTAGAAACACAGAGATCCAAATCTGAATCTATGTCCTGAAAAGATGATACAAGATCAGGACAAAGGAGAACATGCACACATTTCAATAAGCGTGAACATTTAAGACAACCATTCAGAATGAACAAACACAAAGCCGAAGACGTGGCTCACACTGTGTCTGAGAAACATGACTCATGATACGCATGATCAGCAAACATTTACTCACTACAGGGCATCCAGGTGGAATGTCAGGGAGTTTCATTCTGTCCAAGTGGACCTGGATGAGTTTCATATCCTCAGACTTGTGTAGCATCTCGAAGATCATCTAAAAGAGAAATCGTTTACAGCAGATATCAATTTGTGATTTACTTTACTTTCCACATTAGAACAATTAAAATATTCTTTAAATATAAATGTATACAGAAGCACACTGCATTCACAAAACGCAGAATTATGAGAATTTAACAGGTTATAATAGAATGTGGTAATAAGTTCTTCGAATTTTCTTTTCCTTTTGTTGATGCAATGCGCTCTGGTAGAGGTAAATAAATACCACCAGTTTGGTCGTTTTTCAATTCCCTCGCACTAGCTACCACTCTCTATCAGCATGAATGATAGCATGCCTTTTTTGAAACATAAGGAGGCCAGTCACCCCAGAATAGCTGAATACATTCCAAAGAAAGCTGTGTCTGCCCCACGAGCTCACAGAGTGACATTATAGGTTAAACTTGAGACATCGCTACCGATTTTGCTTTCTTGGGTTATGTTCACATTGCCCTTTTAAAATAATCCAATTCAACACCAAGATCTCAATTTTTCATGAGGTGCAAATACAAAAATCTAAATGTTTCAAATCAGACCTGAGTCACTTTGATATGTGCTCCTAGATCACAAACATGTTAGATAATGACACTAATGAAGGGAAAGTTGATGTGTTTTATTTTGCAAAATATGCATGTCACATCATCATCATCATCATTCAGCATCTGTAATATGGTGCAACAACAATAGAGGACAGCAAACACAGCGACTAAACTCCAGTGCCTCTCTTTTTCACTCAGAAATCCCTCTAACCTTTAACCATTAGAACATTTAGAGCCTATATTAACTTTGGTGCTTGGACTCCTAAATACAATAGGGTGTTCAAGTCAAACCGGGACCCGATGAAATTTCTCGTTAATGAAGGCATAAAAACCGAGTGATATTATAAGACGCGATAAAACATTTGAATGGTGCAAATGTTTTAAAGAAGGCCATACTTTCGTGAATACTGATCCCAGGAAAGGTGGCTTGGAGCCCATTGGAGTCATTCCAATAAACATTCAGCAAGTGGAACACCTGAGCTTGGAAATTTACATAACTTGTCACCAATTTGTGGGAACTGTACACACAATCATTCAACAATACCACCTGGACTTTACAGGAACCGTGTACAGTCCTGACCTCGCTCCAAGCCATATCCACATGTTTGGGCCATTAAAGGAGTTCCTGGGAGACAGACATGAAGCAGGCAGTCTGATCAAGAAAACTTTCTACCTTGATGGTATCCAAGCTCTAGTGAAACACTGGGATAAGTAGCAGGGGATTATATAGAGAAATAAAGGGAGTTTTTACTCTCATAACTGTTCTGTCCAACCAAAAGGTCCCAGACATTTAAATTACACATACCTTGGAAAATAAACATGCTAATAGTGAGTATTTTAGTTTCTTTCAGGAGAAATAAACTCACAGATAACAACAAGGTAATATTGTACATCTCTTCATTTCAGTACTGTACATTTTGGAGTATAATGTGTATACAGTTCATACATACAAAATCAGAGTAAAGCACTAGCTGTGCTTAAAGGACCCCCACTTTGAGGACCACTGCCTTTCTTATGAAAGAAAGGAGAAAGTGTTGATTTAAAAAAATAAGTAGTGTTGAACGAGTGCAATCAGACTAAAGAAAGATATGGCTCAATTGTGTGAACAGTCAAGACAGATTGTCTGACTAAGCAAAAAATATATATATTTATTTAATCCCATTTGTTCATAGACCCTGGCATTGGACTCCTGGAAACATCACTTAGATTGCTGACTAATCAGATTCCCTACGCTGCCTTCTTCGATCATCGACAGAGACTAAGAGAATCACGACTCCCTTTATGCCTGGAAAGGCACCAGTGCTTCAGGCATCTTCTGACATTTCAACGACATGCAAAGATCAAGTAAAGCTGGAGATTCTGGCTGTTCACGCTCACTCACCCGCGCCCTGAGTCCCAGGATGAGCTGAACTCTTTGTCTGTAAGTCAGCAGGTGTGGCACTGTCTCTGTAACCATAGAGACAAACTCCTCCAGTTTTCCATAGTGCACTAGGTGTTTCTGCTGCAGGACCTGCCACATGAAGGCAGACATGAGGCGCAGAGGAGGAACCAGGAGGCGCACAGAGGAGAGAGGAATTCTTAATCCTGGGCAGGAAACACAATCAAAGCATTAATGCATAAGGTTAAATATAAAAAGCACTATTAAAAAGATATTCACTCCCCCCTTGTGTTGAGTGACTCAGCAAACACATTGAAATGGTGCCAACTTCAGAGTGCCAAAACTACATTTAAAGGTTATTTATCCTAATCATCATGCCACCTTTTAACAGAAGTCCAAAACATTTGCTTTGAAATCTAACAGAACTGAACAAGCCTCCAGGCTAATTCCTCCATCAGGGTCACAACACCTCCTGCTAGCATAATTAACACGCCATGAACCACATCTGTACATATTTACCTTCATCCTCAGATTTTAGCAACTGCTGTTTATCCATTGCAAACTCTGCCAATAAGGTCAAATTCAGTTATCATATATTATTGTTAGCCCATTAGCCTGTTAACACGGTTTACTGTAAGCGCACTAAGAAAGGGGAGAAAAAACTTCCGGTCTGGACATTTCAAAACAAGAGCACGATATTTTAGCGGGTAAACATGGCTGTGTCCCAAAATCCTTCCCTTAAATATGTATACGTAATTACACAGCGCAGGAGACCACTACTGAATGCAAAAGGAAAAAAAAAATACTGGGTGCAAAAGTCAATATTATTTAATACTGTAAACCATGTAAAGCGAACGCAAGTTAGTTAAGAAGGAAATTAGGGTCGATACAATGTCAAATTAAGAGTCTCAAAAACGTCACAGAGAATTATACAGCGTTGCCCAAAAATTGTAAACACACTTCAACAGTTGTTATATTATACCTTTAAAATATCGAATTAAATTAAATTTTGTTTATATGGCGCTTTTAACATTAGTCGGTTTTACAGAATCTGTGTAAACTGTGTGTGAAAATACACCATATGTACAAAAGTATTTGGCCATATTGAATGCAGGTTATCACACTCCATACTACCCAGCCAATACGTGCAGTGTCGGTCCCAAGCCAGATTTGAAAAAAAAAATAAAATAAATGGTAGGGTTTTGTCAGGAAGAGCATCCAGCGTAAATCCTGTGCCAAGCTGTGTGTGGATTGGATGGTCTGCTGTGGCGACCCCTTGACGGGAGCAGCCGAAAGAACGTTTAAGGTGTTTCAATCAGACCCCTTATCCCCAATGAAGGGCACAAAATCTTAACCTTAATCAGGGCTGTGCAAATGCACACAGGAGTGCCAGTGTAGCACAGCTTGGTGATTTTATTTATTTATTTTTAATCAGTTAATTGTTCGCTTCAGTAGTTGCATTTAAGTGTTGGTGAATTACGGACTGTGCTGGACACTGGCCCCCAGGACTAGATTTGTACAGACCCAGTGTATAATTAGGGCTCAAGCACTATAGGGTCCTGCGCACCGCAGGACTCTCTTATTTTCCTAAGGATTTTTTCCCCCTTATATTAAGGGACATTACAGTATATTGAGTGACTCGTTCAGTGACATCACATTGAGTAACATCATAGTGTGATACTTCTTTTTTTAACATCTGTGGCCTATTGTACACATGTACACATCACAAATGTTAACACAGGCTCACACACCACAAAGAAACGTGCAAACACATTCACTCGTTACACACACATAAACATTCATGGGCGCCGATGGCCTTTTGTGGGTCTAAACATGTACCCACAAAATAACACACAGGTTGTACGGTGCACCTGGGGTGACGATGGCGCAGGGTGCTTGGGCCTGCTCATCGTTGCTTGCAATTTTATTTCTTCTTCTTCTTTTTCTGAAGTAACTTGAAATAACACATATGACATCAGGTGATTAAGTCACAACATCAGTCAGTTTGTATTTTTAATATATTATTTATATGTCAAATTTTCCTGTGGTTTGTTTTTTTTTTCCTGGGAAGTTTAGCATCAGAAGCTTGCGAAGGTTATGTCTAACTTTATAATAAATAAATAAATAAATAGATAGATAGATACACAAAATTGGTTGCCAAAAATATTAAGACAAAATAGAAATTCAATGTTTTAACGACATTCTCAAATTTATAAAATAATGACAATAAATAATTCATTATTTTATGCAGTGAAATTGCTGTAAAACACTTAATGCATAGTATAAAGTCCTTTATTCTTTGAAACCTGCTGGATCCGGAGTAAAAAAGACATCTGCAGTTCTCTGGTGTCACTCGCTCATGCCTGCTTGATTTGCTTTCTGAAGATTATGTACAGAAATTTGCCACAGACATTCACAATTCACTTGAGAATTCCCGAATTTTAGCTAGTTTTGTGCAGAGCTGCATACCCAGCTTCAGAAAGTAAAATGGGCATAACTAATAATCATTGACATCTATACCTGAATTGTGCACAGGAGACCTATAATACATGACATGTATTTTCTTAATATTTTTGCCCACTGCTGTATTATCACACACTCACGTGAGAGAGAGATGGCACAGTTTACATCCACTGCAATATGAGCATGGCTAACCTCTGAATCCGTCTCTTTTCTTTTTTTCATCCCTAAATAAAATATATATATAAATTAAATCTACTGTTTTTTTCTATTTTTCTTTTTGAAACAGACCAGAAAGCTTCCAGCTTTGCGTGCAGTGCTTAATTCCTCCCCTCTCCCCTCCCTGAGTGCATGTAAAGTGCCGCTCCATAACTCTCTATGTCTATCTGATACTTTGCTATAAAAACACCACCACCTCAAGGCAAAAATGTTCAGAATTAAGCTTAAAATATTCAAACCTAACGCCCAGAATGATCAGACCCATATGATGTTCTTCCCCAGCTTGTTGAATAATGCGGGAAGCACAAAATGACACAAAAGTCAAGAATGTTTGTTGAAGCGTTACAATTTCCTTTAATTGAACCAAGAGGTCCGAACCTGTTCCAGCATGAAAATGTGCACGAAGCGAGCTCTACGAAGACATTTTAAAGTTAGAGTGGAAGAATTTGAGTGTCATGCACAGAGCCTTGACTGAACTTAACCCCACTGAATACCTTTGGAATGCAATGGAGCACCTCAGACCTCCTTAATCAGCATCGGTGCCTGATCTCACTAATGCTCTTGTAGTTGAATGATCACAAATCCAAACAGCCGCAGAAACAACCACAATCGAAAAATATAGAAAATATAGTGGAAAGCCTTCTCAGATTAAATGATTATATTATAACATCAAACAGGGACTCAGTTTCACCTATGAGTATGATGATCAGGGATCAAAAAACCTTTCGGCCATATATGTATATAAGTCTTATTTTCACATTTCTCATGGGTCCAGCATGGGGTGCTATTAATAATCAGGAAAGTATTATCAGATAAAAAGGCCCCTTGGCAGAAAACCTCACAGGTAACCCCGTATCCACTTCATGGCATATGAACCAATGCATGGAGCCTGGACTGCTCTGTTACCCCAATGCAAAAATGTGTACAGTGCTGCACAGTGGATTTATTGTGAGATTATATATGGTCTCAGGAACCACATATAAAATAATCTCGAGGTCCTCGTCCTTCTTCATTATTCTATTCACTTTGTGCAATTCACCAATTCCACTGGCTCCAAAAATAGCCCCAAAATGTGATGCTACCACCACCATGCTTAAAATAATAGTAAATTTTTGTAAGATTGTATATGATCCTGGGGACTGTGGAAAAGACAGTAGTGTTACTCCGCTTCTATAACCGTCTTTGATGCGTATTGTTTTTTCTTTTCCTGTTGGAACACTCAATTTGATGTAGCTCAGGGGTCGTCAACTTGTGGCTCCAGAGCCGCACGTGGCTCTTTCATCCTTCTGTTGCGGCTCCCTGTGGCTTTAGAAAATAAATAATGAGTATTTCATTTAAATTTATTTTATTTTAGTTCGTTAGTTTTTAAATTTAATTCTAAATTTGAAGATTACGGTGATCTTGTAACATTAAAATAAAAAGTGCAACACCCCCCACATGCGATTTATTGAGCTTTTTGAGCCACGGTTTCATTCAGGTTGGCGGCCAACTTCATGCTCCAGTACCCGAGATGAACGGATGATAGCACACAGAAGTAGACGGCATTTTTGGTTTTTAGTTGGAAAATCTAGGTTTATCTTTTTATTTAATAAAAATAAGGAGGACTCAAATAGAGTAGTTCGAAATGTTTTTGTTGCATGCAGAAATAAAATTTTGTTTTCTCTATAACAAGGCATTGATTTCATAAAAGTTATATACTGCAAAATACTATTAAAATACTGCAGTTTTTTTTCATAAAGGTGAAAAACGATATATGGCGCGTTATCTTCATTTTAGATGTCAAAGGATTTTGTGGCTCCTGGTGTTTTCTTTTCTGTGGGAAATGGGTCCAAATGGCTCTTTAAGATTTGAGGTTCTGCTGAATGATCCTAAGGTCCTCGTCCTTCTTCATTATTCCATCCACTTCTTGTGGCTTTTTTTTTTATTGCCCTATAGGGATGGGAATCACCAGGGATCAGCTGAGACAAGACGATAAGATATAGTGATAACTCATGCCGAATCGATTTGTATTGTAATTCTGTATCACAATTTTATAAATATCCCAATTCAATGTAAATTTTTGCTTCATTTCTAAGCTAACTCAGCAAATACTTCTCTCGTACCTCACAGGACACTGTGCTGTGTGATAATGTGGGTACAGTGTAAAGAGCTCCACCTGTAGGATCATGGAGGAATGACAATGTTTTACCACCACAAATGCAAACGTTTAAATTTAAAATTCAATAAAAAAAAACATTTTGGAGTAAGTGTACCTATACATAAATTGTTAAACAAATGAATCAAGACACTTAACTAAATCGCATATCGCACAAATGCAGACCTATAATACACGCTAATAACATTTCTGAAATTAATTACAGGTTTGTTCAGAAGCCTGTATTCTACAGAAATGTCTACACACATCATCATGAACAAGAATGTCATTGCAATATTGGGTTTGCAACACTTCCTTTGAACGGATCTTAATCTGGGGCAAATTAATTGTAAAACATACATCTTTAATAGAATAAAGCCCCAACATTTGGAGCAGAAGTTGAAATTTTATTTAATTGAAACTGCACATACTGCAGATATAATATTTGGTTAAGTACCCATTACCAACTTTCACCTTTTGCAGTTATTTAAAGTTATCCTGCTTTATCCATTCCATAACAAGCTTTGATGTGTATTTGGAGTTATTTTCCTATTGGAACACTCAGTTAGATCAAGCTGATGGTTTGAGGTTCTACTGAAGAATCCTGATGTCCTCGTCCTTCTTCATTATTCCATTCCGCCGTCTGTCCATCATTTCTTTCCAAAAAAAAAAAAACTATACTATAAATTGTGGTATTACTATTGAGACATTTGGGATATACAACTTAACCATCATCCTAATGCACAAAAAACATTCTCATAAAAGAAACACAAGTCATGTCATTATACCAGTCATAAGGCTTTATCAGGAGATTAGTGGTAATTGCAAAGTCCAAACACTTATACAAAGATAATACACAACATGTACATAGAGCTTTGTAAAATTTAAAACAGCAGACAAACGAAACAAAGTGAAATGTTTTTCTGTGCTTCTGCCAATGGAGAGGCTGTGATGAACTGTGAGTGAGGTGTGTATTAAATGGAGGGAGAAAATAATTTTGCTCACAAATGTAGCTGTACATGTGGTATAAAAATGGCAATGATTACAGAAAATCATAAACCTATTCTTAAACCACACTCATGCTTAGACTGAAGGTTGGCTTATATACGAGGGTGTTCCAGTCAAACCGGGACTTTTGACTGCGCAGAATAACAGAATAGTAATGACCCTATAAACTTATAAACTCTCTTTCTTTCTCTACAGTATATAATCTGCTATGCTAATGCACTCATCCCAGCGTTTCACTAGTGTTTGGATACCATCATGGTAGAAAGTTTTCTCAGTACACCTGAGCCATTATCAGACTGTCTTCTTCCCACCTGAAACGCTGGCCTCCCAGGAACTCCTTTAATCAGCCAAACATGTGGAAATGGCTTAGAATAACTAAGGTCAGGAAGGTACGGGGGATGCGGCCATAACTCCCAGCTGAGATCCGGTAATGCGCAAGCGGTGTTGCTGAATGATTGTGGGTACAGTTTCGACATGCAGATTAGTCTTTTACGCAAGTCGGTGACAAGTCTGTTGATTTTTTTAAAGGATTAGGTTTTCCATACGCTCCAAGCCCCCTCAGGCGGGATCGCCATTCATGGACATACAGCACAGCCTTCAAAACATTTGCATCATTCAAATCCTTTAGTGCGGCTAAGAGTCTCATCAACTTACTATGCTTAAAGTCGTCTGCAAATGTAAATCCGTTGTATGCCTTCATTCTTGAGAAATTTCGTAAGTCAGGGTTTAACTTGAATATAAAAAAACAAAAAGGTTCCTGTAGAAAGTATTCACCCAAATTATTATTTACCCCTCTTTTCTCTATTACTTACTTATTATTTACTTATTATTTACTTATTATACTTATTATTACTATTATTTATTTTTATTTTTTTTATAGGGGTTGTGTGCATGTCCTTGCATGCTCTTCGCATGCTTGGTGCGTTTCCTCTAGATAATTTGTTTGCCTCTCATAGTGTATAGACTTGTTGAGTGGATCAGTGTTTCCAAATTGTCTATAGTGTATAAAGAGGTGAATACTCTCTAAAGGGCACTGTTTACTTCTGCACATATTTCCGAATCGAAAGCAGATATCAAACTTTACTGGAATGTAACCGTATCTTGTTTAATATAGCATACATGCATTTTAAATCGCCCCTTGTCTATCCTTTTTCCTTGTAGATGAATTTAAGATCCTTCTCACTAATCCAGCTTTGAACAGTGTGCAGACTTTCAGACTTTTGAATCGATTATGCCACGGTGTAGTTATGATCCTTACATATTATACTGTATCTAACAACCGTTTACAAATATTGATGATGTCCTTGTCTCAACCCAAGCTCAAAATGATGCAACCTCTCTTCACGGCAGTCACTGAAAAAATACGTAGACATAAAAAAAAAAAAGAAATCAGCTCGGACTAATTTCCTTCTCCTCAGTATGGATTCTCTGGTGTACTTTCAAGTACCACGATCTGTAAAAGCTTTTGCCGCACTGCTCACACTGATAAGGCCTCTCTCCAGTATGCTTCCTCTGATGAATCTTTAAAGACCCTGGATGAGAAAAACACTTGTCGCATTCTGAACACCGGTAAGGTTTCTCTCCGGTGTGGATCCTCTGGTGAACCTTTAATGCGCTCGACTGGGTAAAATTCTTCCCGCACTGCGTACAATGGTACGGCTTCTCCCCAGTATGTATCCTCTCGTGACCCTTCAACAAGCCCGCGTGAGAGAAACCCTTTCCACACTGGGAGCACTGGTACGGCCTCTCTCCAGTATGCCCACGTACGTGAATTTTCAGCGACGTAAGATGGGAAAAATTCTTCCCGCATCGCGTGCAGTGGTAAGGCTTCTCGCCACTGTGTATCCTCTCGTGAACTTTGAGCGAACTCGGGTGGGAAAACTGCCTTCCGCATTCGGGACACACGTAAGGCTTCCCTCCGGTGTGAGAGCCTTCGTGATCTTTCAGGGAGCTCGGGTGTGAGAACCTTTTCCCACACTCCAGGCAGCAGAAAGGCTTCTCTCCAGAATGCATACGCTGGTGTTTTTTTAAAAAGGCACGTCTAGAAAAGCGTTTCCCGCACTGAAGGCACTGGTACGGCTTCTCTCCCGTATGGATTCGCTCATGCAGTTTTAAGGATCCTGAAAGAGCGAACCTCTTCCCGCACTGGAAGCACTGATACGGCTTCTCTCCCGTGTGCGTTCTCCTGTGACCTGTTAACGAGGCGAGGTGAGAAAACCTCCTCCCGCATTGCAAGCACAAGTAAGGCTTCTCTCCCGTATGTACTCTTAGGTGGGTTTTTAAAAACTGCATTTTAGCAAAAGTCTTCTCACACTCAGGGCACTGGTACGGGTTACTGGTGCTGGTTTTCTCTCGGCCGCTTTCCTCAGTTAAAACCACGACTCTGTGAAAGCCCCGATTATTGCTTTCTTCAGTATACTCAGTGATTTCTGGCGTTTCCTCGGACACCTTTTGCTCTTCGTCTTCCTCTTTCAGCGCTATAGTAATGTCCAAAAAAAAAAAGAAGCAGTGAAAGACAAGTGTGAATTTAAAAAAAAAGGCTTTTAGTAAAATATAACATTTTGCACTTTTTTGTTAGGAATATAATTAAATAATGTGATGTCGAATCAAACACGGTTTCATGATGTAACAACCACACATCAACAGCCATCACCCACTAAAATAAAGCATCAGCTGCACATCAACTTCATATTCAGCCAGATTCAGAATTGTTGGCACCCTTCATAAAGACAAATGTCTGGAAAAACAGGTTGTTATTCATTTCACTCCGTCATGTTGGTGCAAAGTTTTAAAGGTGACATATGACAAGAACCCTGTACAAAACATTGTTTTCCACAGATGTTGATACATTGGACACCATCTCTACTATAAGGGTGGGATTAATTTCCTACACGGCAAAGAACATCTGCAGACATTTTTACTTTTTAAGCTGTTAAAGGAAATAACATCATACAGTTCAAACAGCAAAACAAATGCAAGAATTTAGACTTTAAGAGTCCATTGTGAAAATGCTGTAGCCCTTTACACATTAATATTCCATATTTGTATATCTCATACTTACAGTAACTGATTATTTTGATTATTATTTTTACAGATATTGCCATTTAAACTGCAGTATGTACAGTAACTAATTAATGTACCATTCTGTATTTCAATGTTTTTGTATAAAATAAAAGCAAAGAATGGCACTAGACATAGTTGCAAGAAGGCTTATGAATTTGTATCTTATATGCTTCATGTCTATTAGTTCTGAAATCCATCTTGCACAACAAGCCAACCAAGACCTTCGCTAAGTAACATGCGGCAGCATCTCTGGTTTTCTTGTCACTTGGGCGTTTTCTCATTTCGCATGGTGCCGGTCACTGCTTCATGTAATTTATTTATATTGATATTCAAATTAGCCTTTGCTGGTCACCAAAATCACACATTAGTTTAAAACACTGATAAATGCGACCGATTTAGCCTGAGTCTCTGAGTCTTTACGTAATGTGCGGTTTACGTCAGGCAGAAATTTACATGAATTACTAACTATGCATACATTCCCTGTAATAAACAGCACCGTTTTGCGGTTAGATAATTGCACAGGTTCATACTGCGATTTTGCGGTAAATTTTGCAGCACTAGTGAGAACCTGTTCGACGAGAAGTTCTGGCTCGGAAATAACGTACCAGTTCATCCCAAAGTTGTTCTCTCAGTGAGGTTAAGGCACTGTGCATTCTGATGTTCTCAGGGAATCTGCCAAACCCCAGATTTGTCCAACAGACTAACAGATTCATTGGGGTCAAGAGAGCATCTTTATAACTGCTCCAGAGGCAGAAATTTCACAAAGTGACTTGTGGGAAAGGTCCATCCATCCATCATCAACAGCATATCCAAAGTCAGCTCGCAGGGATAGCAATTTCAGCAGTGAACCCCAAACTTCCATTTCCCCGACCACTTCAACAAACTGTGTGGGGGATCTTGAGAAATTCCCAGGCCAGTGTGGAATTATAATCTCTCCATCTATTCCTCGGTCTGTCCTGTGGCCTCCTTACCAGATGCAAGAATCACCTCGACTGACTCCTTTCCACACAAAGGAGCAGCAGTTCTACTATACTCTACTAGGTTTCTCAAGGATGACTGAGCTTCTCATTGTATCTCTCTAAGGGAGAAGCCAGGGACGCTCCTGTGGGAAAAGTGTTAGGTTTACAGTCACGGAGCTCGTCAGCATGGTTACTAATACCAGCGTGAGCCATGTAGTCTCCATAGGCAATGTGGTTGATCTTGCGAGCAGTGGGTGTGGCAGAAACACTTGAACCCACGCATATATATATATATATATATATATATATATATATAAAACCCCATTGTTTAATTTTCTTAACATCACCTGGAGGACAATGATCCTGGATTTGACTGTACATAATGAAGAAAACTGAACTTTGAACTAATTGAGTTGTCCTGAATAATCACTATTGTATCGTATTGAGTGGGGTTCAATAACTATGTGGCTGAAGTTGATGGAGGTGGACTGGGAGTTATGGCACAATGTTGGGTAGATGACGGGCGATGTCTTTTGATTTTTATCCCAAATAACACCTAATAATTAATGAATTAATGAATGAATTAATGCATCTCCATTAATTGCTTCATCAGTGAGAACTAACAGCTCATTATCAGACCACAGATCTCTTTATTTGATTGTTTGTTATTAATACTATTATTATTATTATTAGTTTACTCACCTTGGTTTCTTGTATCTATGCTGGTTTCACACTCCTCGGTTTTCACCATGCACTCAGTGATGTCATCATCTCCACCTTCCTCTTTTACACAACATTGCTCCTGGACCAACTCAGGGATACACACTGCAGAGCGCAACATCGTAACACAAGCTTCAACATCAAACACATTAACACAAATAAACCCTGTGAGCGGTTTGGGAGGGGCACAAGAAAGCTTTCTTCTGCAAAAGCCCTGCAACATGCAAACATGAAGAAGATTACACTGCCCCCTGCTGGATACATAGAATACAAGCACCCAGAACAGGCAGTGTGACGACTGGTACAGAGATAATAAGTACTTCATCCTGCTTGAATTGTTCTACATTTTTGCAGTGTTACAAACTGTAATCTTATGTCATTTGTGTCAAATGTTGTGTGTTTTAAAATAATAGAGTACATGGCGACACAGTGGTAAGCAATGTGGCCTCTCACTTCAAGGGCAGAAGGTTTAATGCCAATCTTGGGTCTGCATGCCTACAGGGTAAATTAATTTGTGTTTCCAAATTGTCTGTAGTGCATGGGTCAGTGTGTGAGTGTGTGTGATTGTGTCCTGCGATGGACTGGCACCCCACCTAGTGCCTGGGATAAGCTTCAGGTCCCCTGTAACCCTATACAGGAAAAGCAGGATAGAGAATGAGTGGTTGAGTGAGTATAAATGTGTAGGGTATTGATGGCTTACTGGCTTCTCATGTGAAAGGCCACTGGATGCAGGGCATCCTTTGCCCCGGTTGCTACCCTAGATGAGGCAACCCCTTAACAGGAGAAGGTGAAAAAAGTTATAAAAGGTTTAAGACATGCAATGCCTTGCAAAATTATTTATATCCATTTAACACACATTTTGTAACTCTACAATCACAAACGTAAATGTATTTTATTTGGATTATGTTTGATAGACCAAGACAAAGTGCCACATTATTGTGAAGTGAAAGGAAAATGATAAATGGTTTTCAAAACCTTTTGCAAACAAACATCTGAAAAGTGTGGAGTGCATTTGTATTTAACCCCGTTTACTCTGATACCCCTAATTAAAATCCAGTGAAACCAATTGCCTTCAGACATCACATATTACTCTGGAGGAGCTCCACAGCTCAGGTGGGAGAATCCTTGTGTTGGTCTTTCACATAAAATACATTTATATTTGTGGTTGTAACATGACAAAATGTGAAAAAGTTCAATAATTTTGCAAGGCACTGCATATACTTTTACATCATTTGCACGACTGGGCACATGTGAATCGTTTACCGGGAAAAGAGATTTTATTAGATTGTGCTATGAGAAGAAGAGAAGACAAAGTTGGTGGAGTGATGCAGTGGTCTATCCTGGGTCCTAAGCATTACCGCAGACCAATTATATGGAACAGTACTCAGTTTAGAGTTCCTTGCAAATGATACAGGTGTCCTGTTTTATAAATTATGAATTGTACAGTTGTCAAGGCTTGGTTTATAACCAAAAAAATAGCCAAAAACAAACAAAACATAATATACATTAGTCCACCCAAAAGGTTTAGCAAACCTTCTTATGGATATGCAAGATTGAGTCTCTTATATTTCTCACCATGCAGGCCGTTTCCTAAACAACTCAGTCAACAACTCAGTCAGTTCTTAACTTGTTCCTACAGTTACTAGCTCACACCTACTGTACTGGGAACAACCGAATGGTGTCATTTTCAGTTTGTATTTATCTAAGTTGTTGTTAGCAACAAGATAACGGAGGACTCAGCTGATACGAGTAAATGAAGAGAAAGATTCTTGAATCCTGATTCATATAAAGGATCGGGGTTATTTAACCTGGAAGAATTTGCTCATCTCTAGTCTCCACAGAATGTAATAGTAGGCAGCATAATTTATGGCAAAATCGTGAATCCTCACTGGGCAGGGCCCAGTGGCAGTTGATTGTGTGTCTGCACGGGTAGTTATGTCACATAGGCGTCACGGATGCGTTCCTCACTGAATGTAAGGATAGGCAGCATCTTCACTGGCCCTATGTCATACTGTGATGTAACAATAGGCAGTGTCATCATGTCATTCTATGTCATAGTGTGATTGTGTCACAGACCTTGTAACAGTAGCGAAAACAGGTACATCAGGCTAAGCGTAAGAGCTACTGAAACCCAAGATCAGACTGCAGAGCATTTACAGGGACAAGTGCATAAAGCAGACAGAAAGGCTGTCGAAACTTTGGATGGGCATGACATGAGGGGCTGCAGCAAATTGACTGCACACTGCATTTGCAGGTAATGGTAACACACAGGCGTCAGGTGTTCTGAGGTTCTGGTTGATAATTATTATTATCATTGTCAAGTGCATTTAAATGTTCATTAACAGTGACCAGCCTCTAAAATCACCAATTATAATTAAAAGACTGAACATTTAAATGCACTTGACAATGTTGTTCTTGGGTGAACTGTTCCAGAATACCTGACCTTTTTGTCTTGAAATAACAACCGACTATTGTTGTTGTTACTTAATTACCTAATAACTTGTGTTATTTCACAGTTTATAAATATAAAAAAATACAAACTTGTTTCCAAACTGTCTGAATGGCACTGTATGTGTATATAATTTTCACGAACCCTTTCTGACAGAGCAAAAATCAGCATTTGAGTTCTGAACCCTGCAGTACAGGGAGACCCTTGATCACGTGACTACTGCATTTCCCGCCCCTCTTCGCGCCTCCAAATGCGGAAGTCGCTCTAAACTGCTTCCACCCGGTCGGAGTGAGAGAGAGTCAGCCTCCACGCCAAACAACACAGCAACACGCTACAAATAATCCTCTTAAAGCAGTTTATCAGCCGGAGATTCAACCAATCGACATGCACATTAAAACAGGTGAGACCTTAATTTCAGTATACACGCCTTATCCTGCTTCAGATAGTTTGTTTTTTTAACAATAACTACCAAATTGTTGTAAAGTTTTCGAATCAACAACGCCCGGAATTAGCCGAGGCTTACTTAGGAAACTTTCTTACGAAAGCGTGTGAGTTTTCTACATAACCGTTTACATTTATATCCTGTCATTTTATACTCCTAATTACGGAATTCATTTCATTTTCAGTAATCTGTGTCTGTTTATCCGTATATTTATATACATATCCGCCATGATGGCTAAGCTTCTCGAACTTTGGTTGCCATGCTAGCTAGCGGGTAGCTAGTTAGCTACTGTAAATACTTAGCAGATGGAGACTCGTTTAATACCGCACGACATCCCAGAACACAAAAATATTTTGTCTTATTATATATATTTTTTATTATTATTTATACACGTCAAGAAACCGACAGAGACAAAATGTCGGGCGAACTTTTTTCAGCTCGCGCGTCCGCCCTGAACGCTACTACTAGGAAATTTCTAGTTGGAGCCCCGCGCATGCGCAGATCGCCAGCGCGCCCTAATACGACTTGTATTAAACAGGTCGTGCTTTGGGAAAAAAAAATATATATACTTGCAAACTCGTTTACTATTCAACATTGCTTAAAATAATAATAAAAAAAGTCACGATGTCAAAAAAGGCATGAATTTCACCATAACTTGTATGTGGTGATACTGAATAAGTTAATCTTGGGTTGATTGTATGTTAACTAAAGACTAGATACTCAGAAACGCCATTTTAAACGCGTGCAAAGGGGGTAGATGCAGTTAGTCGACTTGAGATTACAGCTGACCAAGGTAACAAACCTAATCAAACATTATCTTGAAATCAATAAGCTATCAGTGCAGTCTATGCTGCGTTCAATAACCGCTTGTGTACTAGAGATTTAAAGAACAAACGAAAGAAAAGTCATGATACGAGATGAGAGCGCCGGTGGATGCAGCAAAACAATTAGCAGACTCCTTTATATGTTTAGGTTGGATCCAGAAATCTGCACAACACAACAAAATTACACACACATTTAATACACAGATCTCATTAACCCACCGTAGTGTCCCTCTGGATTCTCGAGCCTTCAATACCAACATGCTAAAGACCAGCAGTAATGCTGAAAAGCACAACACAAACTTCACAAAGCTGCATCATTAATAACTCTGCCGTGCAACCACGCTGTGTAGCTTCACTTCCTCTTCGTATATAGCCCGCCCTTATATGGGCTGCCCGTCACATGCCAAATGATGGACAGGCAGGAAGAACTCGTAGCAGTGTTTCCTTATTGGCTAATACTTCTCTAACATGTTGCAACTTTATTGCAGATTACGCACCCATAGGCTGTGACAGATTATTTCTTCACACATACTATATATAAAGACAGTTGAGCCATATAGATTTCATGGCGTAAAAAAAAAAACGTACAGCATTGTTGAATCTGGGTGTGAGGGAAGATGCGTCATCGTGTTTGGCAGTTCATCTCATTGCAAGGTTTTGTTTTTATGCTTCATCTTTATCTCATGCTTGGGAATTGAGTTGTATGTTAAACCATGTAGAAAACTATGCATTTAATTTAAAATGCAAATGAACTTAATTTAAATAAATGTTTCTTTTTAAAAAAAATGTTAGGTACCTGGGAATCAAATAATGCTGTGTGCGAATCAGATACGCTGTGCGACCCCGCTGTGCTCGTTTCTCCTCCCCAAACTGAGCCGCACATCCGGAACCGGCGGCTCTCCCCTGGCTCTGGCAGTTGTGGTGGAGGCGGAGGTGGTTGTGCCGCCAGAATGGACACACTCCCTTCCCGTCAAACTTCAAGCAGCCCTAATCATCATCATCATCATGAAGGACCTTCACATGGACCTGCTCACACACAATCCTTGAACAGAGAGCACAGAGCGCAGAACAGAGGCAGAGGCCCTCGGCGTGAGGGAGCCAGTCAAAAACTCCAGAAATCCTCTCAGGCACAGAAGGAGCGGTGGATGGGTGAGACGTTGTCGTCGCTCAGACCACCGCCCGCTTTCCCAGTGAAGGACAGCCCTGCAAAGCTGCAGCCGGCGGTCAGTTATGCCTCCAAGGTGAAGGCGGGTGGGTTCTCCGGGGGTGTGGTTGAAGAGCCACCTGGCATCGGGGCACTTCTGCAGAACCAGTGGGGGCTCAGCTTCATCACTGACGGTCCGGCTATGGAGAGCTCCGCTTCGGTCGCAGAAGAGATTACAGAGCAGAGTTCATCCGAGAGCATCGATCACATTATTGGAGAAATGGTTTTCGAAAACTCGGCCGCTTCACCGAGCCAGTGCTCGAAGGAGCCTGAGGATTCTGCGCAGCTGCTGCTCACCTGTCGTCACCTAATGGAAGCTGCACAGTATCACACGCAAGGTATTTTATTTTACTCACTCAATCAATTGAAATCCTGTTCATCTTCACTTTATAACGAATATTTAGGAACGGTTGATGTTTTTCAGTCAGTTTCCTACAGTGAACACTGACAGACTGATTTCTCCCAAACATGAGCTTTCACTCTTTTTTTTTTTGTATTTCGAAACAGTCTGAACCTAAAGTTGGAAAAATTGTTCCCAATCATAATACACTTTTTTCTTTGTCTTTCTCTGTAGAATGGCGTGCAATCGTCAGGAAACAAAAAGAAGGTAAAATTTTCCTCTTGCATTTAAAGGTCACGCATTTAAACAAGATTGCATAAATTCTTTGAGATCTCCAAAAGTACATTATCGTTCCAGCTGAAATACAACTCAGATCCTGCATTGTGGCTCCTTGAATTTCTTCTTGTTTCACGACTTTTCCAAAATGTGCTGTTTGAGTGTCTGTTGCTTTAAATGACCTGCCACCTGAATGCCCCTTTAAGGAAGTAGATATTCCTAGCCAAGTGTTAAGCCTTGGTCTAGGTCTGGCCACAGCAGGGAAGGGAGGAGGGGGGAAAAAAGAAAAATAAATAAAATGGGGTGAGAAAAATAGTGTTTATTGTGTTTATTTATACAGTTCACTTGTAGTTCTCTAAAAGTGGTCATGGGCTTTGGAAGTTGATGGACCCCAAATAACAAATAGAAATTCCCTCTTAAGTCCCAGAAACTAGGCATATATAAAATTCCAGGCAATATGAAAATGAAAATCAACAGGGAGTTATTTTCCTTTTATTCGTTCCCCTTTTTAAAAGATCATGTTTTATGGTTCTCTCAAAGACTGTTAAGGTGAGCTGTAAGACGAGCATAAATGACAAACTGCCAGTGCGATGTGCCGTATATAATTACCGTTTGGACTTTCTGGTATATGAAGAAAAAATCCACTGGCCTAAATAAGTTGTTTTTGTGTCACAAACAAGTTGCTTTCGGTACATTTTATTGATATAATAAGGTATCATGTTGAATGTGAACTGAAAGTGGAGGTCAGAGCAAAATTTGAAGCAACATTTCGTTTTATTGATGGATTAACACGATCACTGAGGGTGTTGAGAGGAAAGGCTCAGTCCTTTACACGCATGCACACGAACCATTAACTCAGTTGTGATAACATGCCGCTCGGCAGACAAAGCACATGCATACTCTTGTATGTCAAGACCTCGCTCGTTTATCAAGTTAAAATTTATGAATTTCGCTCATCTTGCAAACCGCCTGCAGATACAATTACTTGCAATCCAATGGTAATTTTTGGGTTATTTTTATTTTTTCCCCCTTTCATCTCTCCTGAGCAATGTGGCATGTAATGTGAATGTCGCCAAAAAGTGGGATCAAGACATCCCTATTAAAAAAAAAAAAAAGCCTGGGCAGGCTTTATGCTCTAACTCGGATGTTGTAGAAACCATTTTTCTGGATGTATTGTATTTATTTCTATTTTTTTACTGCTGTATATGTACATCTAGTTAACTTTTAAACCCTTTTAATAACCTGTTTTGTGTTTTCAGATCCCGTGAAGGTCGTCTGGTACACGGATTCATCATAGCGGCTTACACGACACACGGCTACTCCTCCCTCACACACTCTGTACTCCACACACACAGTCATAGTCTTTCTAGCACACTTACCAACAGTTAAACGCACCCTCTAATCCTCTTTGCACTCATCTTCACCCCAAACTCCCCCTCCCCATGTAACGCAAGAAATGTCTCCGATGCATGGATGCCTTAAAACTTGTCATGTGGCGTGGAGACCTTTCCGCACATCCTCTATTTTATCATGGTGGAGAACACTGTTTACTTTTTTTCTTTTATAGAATATCTTTCTAAAGATCTGGCCATTTTATTGTAAGGGGCAAAACTTTACTTTGCCGTAGCGTTTTAGCCCCTCTGTATTCTTTTTTTTCTCCCCCCATTCTAAAGTGCTCCTGTACTCACACTGAAAATCTCCATCCCTTTTGTAATTTTAGTCCTTTTCCCTTTTTTTTTCTTCTTTCTTTTGTGTTCATGTCCCATCCTCTTATCGTGTGTGTACCTTACATGGGTGGCATTTACATGGGTGCAGCTGGCTTCATCAGCGCACAAATTTCCGTTCTTAGTGCTGTTTTTAAAATATTTCCACCCTTGAATGTAAAATGTACAATAGAAATCTTTTTAAAGGGGCACTGGAAGAGATTTAAGTGAAGTGTTGCAGAATAAAAGCAAAGTATAAAACTATTGTCTATTTTTATTATTACTACATAAAGAGAAATGTATTTACTGGGGAAAAAATGGGGGGGGGGGAGAGACTCGGGTTGGTTCTGAACATTGTGTTTACTAAAACTTTAAGATTGTTTACAGTTAATTAAATTTTAGAATTTACTTTTTTTTTCTTTGTTTCCCCTCCGTTTTGTTGATGTGGGTAATCGCAGCATAAACAATTATTTAAAACTTATTAAAATGTATAAGTAATGTGTTCTGTACATGGCTCTGTAATCTCAACGTGTTACAGCTACTGGATGTAAAACAGCATTTCTAGAAATGCTAGAACCTGGTCCTTAGGCTTGTCTTGGCTTTTTTTTTTTTTTTTTTTTGCAGCGTAGCTTCTCCAGTGCCGCTTGACATTTCTAAACATACTTTCATTAAATCACGGGTTCCAGCCTGTCGTGTAATGTTATGCTAAAGTATGATGCCAGACAGAAGACTGTTCGCTTTGTTTTATGTAGATTTGCGAAATGTTCTCAAATGTATCTGTTTAGGTACTAAATCCAAATATTGTTCATTAACAATAATCTTCAAAGCAAAAAGGTTTCAGTAAGGTCTGAAGTCCAATACGGTATACGAACCACAGCTCTAAAGTGTTTTGATTTGCTTATTTGTTGACATTAGAGGGAAGAAAATAAACTCAGGAACTACACCAGTGTTGTCTTGATGTTCATCATGCCTCCTTGTAAGCGTTACATGTTCTGAAATGCTTTTCTGCTCACCATGGGTGTAAATCGTGACTCTTTCGGTAACCCTATTAGGCTTGTAAGCTAGAACCACTCTGATGATTCTTTTATTACTCTCATTAAGAGTGCTTCCACCACAGAACCGCTACTTTTGTGATTTTTATTTTTTTGTTTTGATCTCTCTTGAATTAAACACATTTTGGACCGCTGTTCGTCTCCAACATAACCAACAGCCATGACCATTTGATTAAACATCATCTGGTGCCTCATGGAATCCATGTATATTTATGAGCCTCATTTATCAATCCTTTTGTAGAAGAACATTTGTTCCAAGGTTTGCAAGTTTCAACAATCAAGCTTTTTTTCTAGACACAAAGTGTGCTCCTGACGGTGACTTTTTTTTAATTGCTTCTAATTAAATTACTAGTTATATTTATCTTAATTTATGGGCTTGAGTTGGCTTGCTTCCTTTCTTTTTCATATTCTTTAATTTGTCCTAATATAAAACAACCAACTTTTCATAAAACATTCATGATGGTGCTCATGCCTTGTTTCAACTGCAGGCAAATCTGTCCATGGTTAGTTGAAGTGATCAAAGCAGATGTGACTGTTCAGACTGGCAGCCCAAATCCAAAACATGGTCGACCTACCTCCAGTTGGTGTTATGGTAATGATATCACATGTTGGCAACTTGTAACTGTATGCAGATAAGATTTGTTAAAAATGGGAGATATCACATCTCACCCTTTAGGTCACATTGCTTTCTAGGCTTGGTGCAGTCAATATCCGCATTTTATGCTGTTCAATCATGGTTCAAAACAGTCAAACTCAGACTCTACATGGGCATTTTAACAGCTGCTGATTTAAACCAATATGGTTTATGGACACTCCGCATCTGTGAGGTGAAAAGAAAAAGAAAATGCACTGTTATACCAAAAGTTAGTTTATTTAACATAAAAAACCTGCTTCCTCTGACACCAAAATAAATATGACTCAGTCTCTCCAGGTAACTTCTACTTCATCTGTCCTGTACCTGATAAAAAGGATACAACAAAAATATACCTTTACTGAACAATTTACAACAACACAATGCCTTAAGAGTGAAACACTGTGTGATCCACTATGGCTTATACAGTGTGTTTAATCATCATGTAGTTTTGTAATTAAGTTTTTCACCTTTTGGTCAAGTGAATGTAAAAACCAAACACTTACCTTTGTGTGATCCAGGAATCAGACAGCTCTGTTACCTGACCCATGCGGAACATCTCCCAGCCCGCCTGTGCGATCATCGCTCCATTGTCGATGCAGAACCTTACAACCGAGTCGAAGGTTTAAGCCTTGCGTTGTGCATAAGATCTTAAGACATCCTAAAAATGCGTAGGTTTGGCATTTGAAAGCCATACGAACGTAAAAAATTCTAACCGTTCATCCGTGGCGAACAGATGGGCTCCTCGCTCCTTACACATGACCCCCATCATCTCCTGCAGACGAAGGTTACCTATATGAAGACGTACGGAGCGACTTGGATCAATAGGAGCATAAGAGCACGTGATCTCACCGCTGAAATGTGCAGATTTTAACTCACAGCCTACTCCTCCAACAATGAGCACCTCCTGGGAGCCACAGTGAGCCATGGCACGTTCTGTGATCTCCACCAGCATCGCGAAGAGCGTCTCCTGCAGATCAGACAGAGTTCTGCCAGGTCAAATGAACACATCCAGAAATATTACAGTGTCACGCATTTAAGTCAGGAACAGGAATTCCTTTAGTCCTTGCCTGAAGAGAAAAACACAGGTCCTCTGGTGTGCACTGCCCAGAACTCAACATCTTGTGTGCCATCTCCTAGGTTTGAATGGAAAAATCAATGGTCAGAAAAAATATTTTGTAAAACTGAGACATACATATACTATACTTTATTAAATTGAGTAAATAAAATCATATGTGATCTGTACAATTACAGGTAGTCCCCAACTTATGAACGAGTTCCATTCTGGGAGCATGTTTATAAGTCCGATTTGTTCTTAAGTCCGCCTAAATGAGTCTAATATGCCTTTATTCACCATCAGGACAGCCATTTTCTATCATTGTGCTCCTGGACTGATTTATTAAAACTAGTCAGGCCCACTAATTTCTCCTGCACCCCCAACACACACACATACAATAAACTGGATTTTAGAGATTTTGTGCATTTACTTACACACTGAAAATATTGTACAGAATTGTAAATATTGGTATCTGGTGCACTGCAGTGTCTATTTTTTGTACAATACACGGTGGTCCATTCCCTTCCTGTTTCTAAGTCGGGGACTACCTGTATATATTTTTTTATTTTAATTAATTAATTTAATACCACCATGCTCAATCCTTTTACAGTAGGTGTATACAATGTCTCACCAAAGGAAACGTGTCATTTTAGGAGGATCAAATTTATGGCCTGAAAACAACTGAGGAGATTGCTGAAATTATTGGAACTGGGTTAAGAACTGTACAACACACTATATAAAACTGAAAAGATAGTGATATGAATGTGATGAGAACTCACAGGATTGGGACTAAACAGCTGTGTTGACATGAGAAAATCACTTGTCAGTGAGACTAGAAAAAACGGCTTCCATTTGCTAGGAATTATAAAGATTTAGGTATTTAGGTATACTACCGATGCAGCCTGCTGATATGTAACGAGTTCAGAGAGACATTTTACCATCTCAAATTCAAATATGAAAATGTAAAATTTATATACATAAAAAAAAAATCACACAAACGAATCAAGACACATCCTGAATCAATCTCCCCCATCTCTCCAACTCTGCTTGAATGTTTGATTCTGAGTAAAGATGAAATAAGCTTTTATTGCGTTTCTTATACCATCAAATACAGATGAAGTTACCTCAATGTATGACAAAATCCCAGAGAAAGAAACGTCCATTCCCTTTACTGTGTATGGAAGCTCTATGAACTGCTTGCCCCTTGAAAAAGAAAACAAACTTGTTGATAAAAATCAAAACATTTAAACGACCACTAAGCATGGTGCTAAAATAAGCAATATCGTTCTATTATTCGAATTATGAGGCAAAGCCAAAGAGGTTGATTGTGCAGAATAAAAGAACACAGTTATGAGAATAAGAACCCTTTTTTCTCTATATAATCCCATGCTACATTACACTTAGCCCAGGGTTTCAATGGTGCTTGGATACCATCAAAAGTGGAAAGTTTTCTCAGTACACTGAGGCAATGATCAGACTGACTGCTTCACATCCAAAGCTCTGGATTCCCAGGAACTCATTTAGCAGCTCAAATCCACTCACTGACAAATGCTAGCCATTTGGACTATTCCAAGTCTGATTCCTATTTATGCACAAATATGTTAAAAGTGCTGCGGTACGTTTGACTGATTCTGAAGGCATCTGCAGTTGAGAAGCTGATTGATGTGCAACACTAGCCAATCATGGGCCAATGTGAGCTCACACAAGTGGATGAGGCAGAAGGGGTCAGCTGGAGTCTTGGAGGAAACCCTCCCTGCATCATGGGAGAGTGACTCGCAATCTCTATAACTAAATTAGGAAGAACATTGGGGGCAAAATGAAATAATAACAGTTATTATTGCCCTAGGGATATGAAATCTCTCACAGGAAGACTGCGCATGATGTGGCAAAACATGTGGGCATGAAAAACTGATGGGCCAGGTAATTCAGTGTAGCCAGTCCAAGAGGTAGGGAGATGATGGAAAACTTCACACAGACACTAACCCAATCAAATCTTGGACCCTGGTGCTTTAAGGGAGCAACAACACTATGCACAAATGTGTACTAGTCAATACAAACTGTACAAAATATATTGGTACCGACGAAATGATTAAAATATGCTTTCCATTAGGGCTGCAACTAACGATTATTTTAATAATCGATTAGTTGGGCGATTATTGTTTTTTTCTCTGATTAATCGGATAAAAACTAAACGCTTCTTTAATTTTATGTTTTACTTATAACTATATAAAACCATAAATCAGGGTATTAGTCATGTATAAAACTAAACTTTAAAAAATGCAAAGCCACATATAGAGTTTAATGATCTTTAATTTTGACATTTTAAACCTTAAATTAAAGCCAAAGTTTGTTTTTGAACAGTAAAAGTCCTCTAAATACCCAAAATATAAATAAATAAATAAATAAATAAAAAAGCAAAACAATTGTTGTACTCTTATTATATTGGATGGCATCTGTTATAGTGGTTGCTTGTTGTGGAGTGTATGGGGGATTTCTTTTTTTGAATGAACTCACTTATGCTGACTTGTCTCTTTCTAAAAAATAAAATAAAATAAATAAATAACAGCATTTGAGTATGCAAAATACAGCATTTTAACAATAATTGCAGATATTGCCAGCTGATAGAGAAGGAACAGCCAATCAGAAGTAGTGTGTGGAAGTCTGTGATTGGCTGGTTTTGTGGCAGTTTTGCAACACTGGACAAAGTTGAGCGATCGTGCAGGCAGAATCGAGCGCGCACAGAAAATAAATGTTGCTTGCGCGTGAAAACGGAGACGAGCGCGCACAGAATCAAGAAGTCGCGCATGCGCGGAGAAGATGTTGAGCGAGCAGGGGAGATATTGCACGCGCAGAATCGAGCTGTTGAGCGCGCAGTGGAGACACTGCACGCGCACAGAGTGCTTTGTCTGCTCTCAAAATGTCGAACCGCGCGCTCAGGATTGTGGCAGGAATATAACGCCATAGGGGCGCGCTTTCTCCTGCAGACGCTTCTGTAACCTCCACTGCGTATCTTGTGGTCGCGCTCCTCAGTAACGTTAGCAGTCCAACTAATCGATAACAGCATACGTTGACAACGAATTTCATTATCGATAATTATCGATTTTATCGATTAGTTGTTGCAGCCCTACTTTCCATATAGTGAAAATACTTATGGTATGGTTCTTTAAATATACACTTACTTCTTTGCCATTTGTTCAATGTTGTAGCCAGGACTGGGGTCGTTTGATATCTGTGTATTTAGGATATGGGGAAAAAATTATGTTGTGATCATGGGTAAAACATGTTTAAATATGTCCTCATGACAAAGGGAAAAAAATGTACAGTATAATGAAAATGCTGACCTTGATGACTCTGGCAAAACGATCCAAGCAATTTCCTACAGCAATGTCTATAGTTTCCCCAAAAATTCTGTATCGTCTTTCAGAGTAAGCGATCACCTACAGGACACCAAGAACAATAAATAAATAAGGCAATATGTATGACACACTTTGTATATAAATGTAGCAGTGTAATTGACTCCCACCTGAGTATTACCACCACTGACATACAACACGGTGGGGTTGTTGGCGCCCGTGATTAGTCGTCCCATCTCAATGTGCCCGATGCAGTGATTCACTCCCACTAATGGCTTTCCCCAAAGTTGTGCAACTGTCCTGGCCACCAGAGCCACAGTGAGCAGAGGGGCGCCCATCCCTGGCCCTGGGACATGAAAGAAGGTACCATAAATCAAGATGGGTGTTAACAAGTTCTGCATTTTTATTCCATAGTGCAATTTTAGACAGTTACCTTTGGTGTACGCTACACAGTCAATATCCGCAGGTTTTAACCCAGCTTCATCGAGTGCTTCTTGGAGAACAGTCAGGATAACGTTACGATGATGTTTGGCTGTTTCTCTGGGAAGGAAACCTAAGAGGACATGAGTTCACAATCAATGTACAGTACTTCTTAATTAAAAACACTGAATAAATATTATTACAATATACTGTATAATGATAGTCACTATACACAATAGCATTAACGTTGAAAATGTCATCACTTTTTTTTTCCATCACAATTTTTTGACCGACAACTGAAAATGTTGTACACTCGCTTGTAATGCATAAATTTTAAATGTGCATGTCACATGTGTACTGACTTCGATGAGAACCATGTCAATTTATCTACCTTGGCCAGGTGGTGTAATATAAGTACGCCTAGGGTTTGAGAGCACTTCACCGTCCCTTATAATCCCTATGCCGATCTTATTGGCACTGCCCTCAAAGCCGATAACCACCGTCATGACTCCTGTCGAAACAGAATTTTAAAAAGGATTACACATATGACACCAGTTACGAAAATCACACCTATGTTATAACATCACAGTTCATACATAACGGCAGATTGCTAATATATAATATCAGGAAAGAATTAATGAATGAATGAAAGAAATGTTCAATTCAACAACACTGAGATCAGGGTCATATTCACACACAACTTCACCAGCCTCTATACCTGCCTATCCTGTGTACAGAGTCTCAGGGGCTTGGAGCCTATCCCAAGAGACTTAGAACACAAGGAATGGGACACCCTTATTGGACAGGGTGACAATCCATCACAGGGATTGATCGTGCACAAGTTGCCAAATGGTTTTAACGTTTTCAGAGGTTGAGCTCATTGAAGATCTTCCTGATCTCCCGTCATCTTCCAGCGATGTTCATCCTCTCTTAACACCTTGACAAACTCATTGCCGTAAATTTGCTGAATCATGTTAATCGTCTCTGTGGCAGATTTGCCCAGTTTCATGCAGAATTTCACGTTGACTCTTTGTACTAACTTGCTTTTCATGATGAAATAGCAGACATGGTCATAATAGCACCAGTTGCACAGCTGATAATGTACAAATGATGATGTCTTGTGGCACATTGACTTATGAAGGTCGGTGCTCCCTGTGATTGAGTGTGCAGTCTTGTGCTGCCATCTGTTGGCGTGTTACAATGTAAAACACAAAAAGATTACAAAAATATAAAAACTGAACATAATTGCGCAGGCGTGGTGAGGAGAGCTTGATGGGTAGGACTAATTCATAAAAGATCAGGAGTCGACTCAAATGTTTCATTCAGTTCAGTTTTAAGAGTCCCAGATTTAAAGTGCGAGATTTCGCTCTCTGGCTAGACAAGTGCACCTTTATACACGACAAAAATCTGCAGTTAATAAAAGTTTTATTGGAAATTTGTGCTGAAAGCATTGAAGAGAGTCATAACACCAGGAATCAGAGTCGGAGTAGTTTGCAGGATTCAGGAGTCAATCAGAAATTTGCAGCCATATGAACAGGTTGAGGTTGTTATTTTAACATTTCATACAAAAAATTTATCTGGTATAACACATATTCACGTCGTGTGGTGATAATGTATAATCTGAATTATCTGTATTTACCAGAGTGTCTGTCCACACTACAGCACTAGCAGCTTCTCTGGTCCTAACAGCTTCCTCTAGGACCATAATAATATCTATAGGTGTCCATATTACTTCCGGGACAAAATATCGTTTTACATACGTTTAAAAAGTGCTCCAGGTAATCAATAACCGTAATTTTTTATTTATTTAGAACTCAATTATTTTTGGTGTATTAAATTGCAGATGAATACATTGCTAAGTGTATATACATATATATTTTTTTATCAGGCAATTTTTAGTTCAGCATTGTGCCGGGGAACATGTGCAGCGCTCGGTCTGAGCACAAAGCAGAGCATTGACTCCTAACCTCTGTTGGGATTTATTAAGTGTGGCTGTGTTTGGTAAGATTATTTTCACATTGCATATGATACTTATTTCATAAAGTAATACTATGAATTAGCCCGTGCTTCATTTATGAAAAATAAGCACTAGTTGCTATTGTGTTCCTGCAGTTTCCGCCATTAGTTCATTTAGGGCCGCTGGTTTAGCTACAGCTTGTTGTTGCACGATATATCGTTTCCCTCTCGTCATCGATGTCGCACAGGATTGCATTAAGCGAATCAGGAGTCAGAATGCGCGTTTTCATTATGCATTATGTCTCTCCATGTGTATATTTCCCGCAGGTGTGCCTGTGCGTTTGTGTGCGCGTGCTGTGTGGAGTCTCAGAACCATGCCGAAGAGAGCCAAGAAAAACGAGGAAGCTTCTGCAGAAGCAGGTAATCGTGCACTTCAGTCCTGAGCTGTTCTCATATGTGCATTTCACTTAAAGTTCCTAATTGTTTAAGTAGCTATAGCACTTTATTAAAGGACCTTTGCTTTTTTTGCACAGTAATGTATTCACCATGGTGTATTGATGTATATTGGGCATAAATATTATAACTTATGTTCATGTAATATAAAATATTAATTGTATTACATGAATATTTTACTTGATAAATTACATTAGCAAAGAATATATGATGATGTTTCTGACAGAAAGTGGGTAGTTTTTATTACATGTAACCAGTTTAAAGGGTGGGAAAACAGTGGTGATCAGTGGCGAGACTGGGCATCAGGGGAATGATGGTGATCAGTGGCTGGTCCAGGCATCGGGGGATGATGATCCGTGGTGGAGCCAGGTGTCCGAGGACAATGGGGATCATGGGGAGGCCAGGTGTCCGAGCACAATGGAAACTGGGATCAAAGTCTCTCCAAATAATTTTTTATTCCTTTTTCTAAATGATAGAAGCAGAAACAGAAACAAAGAAAGGGAAGAAGGCAAAGGAGCCCGAAGCCCCAGTTTTGTATGAAGATCCACCAGATAAACTGACCAGCAAGGACGGCCAGGCAGCCAACATGAAGATTACCTCTTGGAATGTGGACGGCCTTCGTGCCTGGGTTAAGAAAAAAGGGCTTGATGTAAGTGTAATTTGGGAATCGTACTGTAGCTTAGATATGAAGCTTGTGTTCTTTTTATTTTTTTTTAACTCGCCTTTTTATCTTACTGTACGTTTTTTAAATTCCTTCTTCGTAATGCATGCCATCTCATGATGGATTCTTTTTCTTAATTTTTTTGTTGGTCTCGACCTACAGTGGGTGCGTGAGGAGGCTCCGGATGTGCTTTGTCTTCAGGAGACTAAGTGTGCTGAGAAAGCTTTACCAGCAGATATCACCTCTATGCCAGAGTATCCACATAAGTACTGGGCAGGCTCAGAAGATAAAGAGGGTTACAGTGGAGTGGCCATGCTGTGCAAGACCGAGCCTCTTAAAGTTACTTATGGCATTGGTGAGAACTTAAATTGATTTATATTTCCATACAGTAGGCTTCTGATGGCTTTTGTTTTTGAATTGTAAGAGAAATTCATGCATGATTAATCAATTCAGAATTCTGAGAGTAAAAGAACTTTAGATGATAACTGTATCAATACTTTTAGGTATATTATGATGTAAATTGTGTTACAATTACAGTAGTAGTGCACATACCCTGAAAGCTTTTTTCCTCCTGCAGGAAAAGAGGAGCATGACAAAGAAGGCCGTGTCATCACTGCTGAGTTCCCTTCCTTCTACCTGGTTACTGCATACGTGCCCAATGCTGGGCGTGGCCTGGTTCGACTCGACTACCGCAAAACATGGGACGTAGACTTCCGTGCATACCTGAGCGACCTGGACAGCCGTAAGCCCTTGGTGCTTTGTGGTGACCTCAACGTCGCCCACCAGGAGATTGACCTGAAGAACCCCAAAGGCAACCGTAAGAATGCAGGCTTCACTCCTGAGGAGCGCGAGGGTTTCAGCCAGCTCCTGGCAGCCGGTTTTATCGATAGCTTCCGCGAGCTGTATCCTGAGCAGACCAACGCCTACACCTTCTGGACGTACATGATGAACTCGCGGGCCAAGAACGTCGGCTGGCGCCTGGACTACTTCGTGCTCTCGGCCACACTGCTCGCAAAATTGTGTGACAGCAAGATCCGTAACGCAGCCATGGGGAGCGACCACTGCCCCATCACCCTGCACCTGGCCATCTAATCACATGACTACTTCTGTCAACATGGGTTCGCATTCATTACTTCCTAAGCGCAGGGGTGTTTCACTATTTTTTTTTTTGTTTGTTTTTTTGTTACCTTGCTTTTCTAACTTGTGTAGATTGAGGCAAACTCTTCCAATATCTGTGTCTCTTTCCTGAAATATTTTACATAATAAAATAGTGTGAAAAGGAAATGGGATGGAGTTTTTTTTCATGGTTTGTAGTTTTGTTTCAGATAACATTCCAATGTTTTTTTTTTTTTTTTTTTGTAGTTGTCCTGTTCATTGGAATGAAATCTCCAAAAGAAGCCTGACATCAGAGGACAAATGTATATTGGAGACTTGGATCTTGTGCATTTTTCTGTCACTTCTATTTTGTCTTGTTCCATAAAGCAGATGTAATGACTCAACGTACTACTCAGTGTCATGTGAAATGAAACAAGCAGACTCCTTGTACTCCACATCAATAAGAAAGCCATAGTTCAGGTCAATTTTCACAAAAGACAATCACTTTATGTTGAATTTCTGAACATTTTAAAGTAAAATTCTTTGAAACAATAGTGATACTAGAGCTCTTAAAGCGTGAAATAATTCCTTAAGACTTTTTATTATAATACACTCATAAACAATACAAGGAGATGGATGAACTTGGGATTCAGTTTAAGATATAAACTAGCTAATGTTTGGTTCCTGCAACTGATAGTAGATTAGTAACCATGTTTACTTTCCTTCCTAGTTTTATTGCAAAACAGTTAGTTCATGATTTATTTTATAAACTTCTGTCAAAACAAAAAATAAATAGCTGAACAAAAGCATTTTTGGTTTTCATGTATTTTTTCACTATCTCACTTAAGTTTACTTGTTGCTCAAGTAAAAGTTGATCCTTCAGTTATTTAATGTTTCTTTATTTATGCTCTGCATCTTTAAGTGCAGTGGTATGTCTGATCTACTCTATATAAGATATCAGGTGCATTTCTTATGTATATCTATATATGAGGTGCAACGACAGTGCAATATTCCAGACCTGAACCCGCAGTTTGAATGGGGCTTATAAACGCTCCAAGGTTTTAATGGACTGTGATTTTTACAGGGTAATTAAAAAGAATTACAAGATTTTCAGCAAGTTTTAAAAGTAAGATTTCATCATAAAATGTTTCCACACTAAAATCTCATTTTAACCACACGTATTTATGTGTATCATTAAAGGAGATTCTGATACCTTTGCACTCGTATTTATTAAAATAGTGGTCTAATTCACTTTACGGTGGTGTAGTGGTTAGGACTGTCGCCTCCAGGGTCCGGGTTCTCTGGGTACTCCGGTTTCCTCCCATAATCCAAAGACATGTAGGTTAGGCATTTCCAAATTGGCCCTAGTATTTGGGTGTGAGTGTGTGTATGTGTGTGTGCCCTGTGATGTATTGGCACCCTGTCCCACGCCTTGTGCCTTAAGTCTCCTGGGATAGGCTCCAGGCCCCCCATGACCCTGAATACAGGATTAAGCGGTATAGATGATGAGTGTGTGCAATAGTTAACATCATTGAAGACCTATTACTCTAGTAAAAGTTAGCATCTAAACCATTTTAAAATCTACAAGTATCCTGTTGCATTTAAGGAATAGTGGGCACAAGAAGTGTAACGCTACCCGCATTTGCACTGTTCGGTTAGATAGATAGATATGCAGAAAAGTATGTCTTTACATGCATTTTTAATGTGGCACCATTTATAAGTCTGCGTATGTTGATGAAAAAAAAATAAATGAAAAGAAATTAAATTTCTTTTTTCTTTCCCCTACTTCACTGTACCCGAAAACATACCGGACCATGACTTCAAAACCGAGGTACACACTAAACCAGGACATTTGCATTGTTACACCCGTACTCGGCACAAAACACTCACACATTCTTACACAGAGCACATTTTAAATTCTACAAGTATAAAGCTCAGAACGTAAGCAATTCGTGTACCTGCATGTTTTTTTCTTTTTTAGAGGGGGAAGAAGTGATGGGAAGTTTGAATCATTTTAGTGACTCGGTTCTTTGAATCTCGCTAATCAGAATGAACGAATCTTTTTTTTGAGTCATTTAGTTCTTTTTATCAGAAATAAAATAAAATGTTACATTTTCATTAAACAGACCCCCAACACGTCTACATACACATACTACATACTTACATTTTGCCTATAATTCCAGTAATTAAAATATTTCAATGCAGATAAGGACATATTATAAACAGAACGAGCAGCTCACCATCACATCTTCTAGTCTGAGTCGTTCGTTCTTTTGAATCTATCGCACTTCATAGCGTCTATGGGAGTCACGTGATAAAATAACGAACGACTCGGGACTTGGGAGACTCATTGAGGAGAACCGTTCAATTATGTTTCCTGTGTACTGCACTGCATAGCGTCTGCGGGAATCACGTGACACAAGAACGAACGACTCGGACCAAAAACTCAAAGGTAACGACTCAATTTTGTTTCCTGTACGTGACCTACGGAGGCTTTGCGCATGCGCGCCCAATAGAAAATGAACGAATCACTCTCCGAGACTACTCGTTCATCTGGGTCACATTAAAGATTCATTCAAAAAGAACGAATCGTTCATGAACGAACCGTCACTAGTGGGAAGACACACAAGTACCCATGTGGATGTGTGGAGAATCTACCGTACAGACTGAACGGGAAGTCCCTGGAACTGAATCCATTTGTTGATTCTTATGAAAAAGGAAAATTACTGTTGGTGGAGGTTTTTACACTGGTAAAAGCCCAGCATGGTCAAAACACCAGTTGGACTGGTAAGTACTGCTTAGATCTTGATTTGGACCTGAATATTTTCCAGCTTTCTCTGTATGGCACTCGAGTACAGAGGTGGGAGGTAACAGTACATTTAATTACTGTACTTAAGTAAATGTTTCTACTTTAGTTGTGTAATTTTATTATTGGATACTTTTTACATTTCAATCAAAAGTGCAGCAAACATCTGTACTTTTACTTAACTATATTTCTGCATAGACCTGCATTACCTGACAATACTAGTGAGTAGTATTAAATATATAGAAGCAGGTCTGTCACCACCTACTCACTCTTGTATGTAATTGTGTAGCTTGCCATTCCTTGGAGACACACCTAAGAATTTTAAGGGTGTTTGAAATTGAACTTTTTACTATGAAAAAGGCTACTGTGAGCAAATTCAAGCCCTGTACGTTTAATAATTAAGTAAATTTGAAGATGAGTACTTCAGTACTTTTACTCGGGTATACAAGTAAAAGAAGGACTTCTACTTTTACTCGAGTAACATTCACCATAGGGAATCAGTACTTTTTCTACTTTTGTGTAGAAAAGCTCTGTTTCCTAGGATTTGTGTGCAACACCTTTCCTTGAATAATACCTGCAAGGGTCCAATGAGGAGCTGATACATGGTGGAATATAGGTTGACAAACTGCACATAGAAAAACAACATACTTATATGATGAAGAAAATTGAAATAATAAAGAAAATACAAATCTACATAAATATACAGTTTTAAACCGCAATCTTTATTTTATCATCTATATCGTGATGAGGTGAATTTCCCACAATAACCTCAATATCTGATTCAAATAAAGACTTTGGATGATGACTTAATATTGCCTTTCACAACAAATTTTAGCCATGTTATCAGTACAATGCAAACAGCATCATATAACACTATTCGGTTTGGGAATATCTACTTATCATGATCACTGTTCTTCATATTGAATATCCTCCACTTTGTCTGTTTAACATTACAGTCGGTTGGTTCATTACAAAAATAACTTTAGTATATTTGGTGGTTCTGATGACAATTTTAAGGACAGAGTCCCAGTTAAACAAACAAAAACAATAAGAAAATATTCTTTCTAGATATGAAAGAACCCACTTCTGGAAAATCTCCTACATCTCACACTGAATGTCTATCTTTTATAAACTCCACCAGACGTCATGGGATGTTCTATCTTCCTCTTGATCTTTCACTTCCATTGATCAGCGCTGATTTGAACCAGTAGCCACCATTTTGTGACCTTTCCTATGTTCTCACAAGTTCATGTGATCTTTCTGGAAGCCGATCCAGGTTCTGGATATTTATAGTTCCAGATTGAATTCCACCAACATGGCAACAGGCTGAAACTGTTCTCCCCTTTAAGGACTTTTAGCTTCGTGCCTTTTGCGTCCACGTGTTTGTTCAGCCAAGTGCGTTTGCTCGTGCTTCTTCAGCGGACCCTGGAACTTGAAGCTTTTCCCGCAATGTGAGCACCTCCACGGCCGCTCGCCCGTGTGGTTCAGCATGTGGTTCTTTAAATGTGACGAGTGCTTGTAGGTCTTCCCGCATTCCGTACAGACGTACGGTCGCTCTCCTGTGTGCACTCGCTCATGCCTTTTCATGTTCCCGATCTGCGAGAAGGTTTTGCCGCAGACCTTGCAGCCGAAGGGCCGCTCTCCTGTATGGATACGGAGGTGGCAGCGCAGCATCTCTGGCCCTGCGAACGTCTTGTCGCACAACCTGCACGGGATACGCACGCGTGGTTTCTCATGGTTCCGCTGGTGCTTTTTCAGGTCGAACATGTACACGAAGGATTTGCCACACATTGTGCACAGGTACTTGCGCTCGCCCATGTGATAGCCCTTGTGCCTCCTCAGCAGGCTGGCATAGATGAAGCTCTTGCCACACACGTTGCAAGTGTAAGAGCGCGCCATTGAATGGTAGCGAATGTGTACGGCCAGCTTGAACGCAGTAGGGAAGACTTTCTCACAGTGCGGACACTGGTGCAGGTTTTCCGAGGTGTGACACTCGCGGTGAATCTTCAGGTAGGAGCCCTGAGAGAAGCTCTTACCGCAGATATTGCACTTGTACGGCTTCTCCCCCGTGTGTACGCGAACGTGCTTGATGAGGTCAGCTTTCTTGCGGAAGGTCTTGGCGCACTGCGTGCATTTGAAAGGTCTGGATCGCGAGTGTGTTTTGATGTGGCTGGACAGGAAACTGAGACATCGGAAGCTTTTGCCGCAGTCCGAGCACTGGAACGGTCTTTCTCCCGTGTGTGTGCGCATGTGATTCTTCAGCTGGCATTCGTAACGAAACTCCTTCTTACACAAATAGCACGTGAGAGTCTTCTCGCTCATGTCTTGGTCCGCCTGAGCCTCTGCAGGCAACATGACCACCTTCCTGCTGGCCGCTGCTTGAGTAGGGGAGCTTTTTCTGTTTATGATGGATTTTATAGATGGCGGTCTTTCAACAATAATAGGAATGAAGGCCGTTTCATCTGCAACAACGTCTACGTTAGAGGAAGGCGGTATGACTGACAGAGGAAGAACTTTCCCGGCTATTTCCGAGATCCATTCCTCCATGCTAAGTTCCCTCACCTCAGGAGTCTCCACATCATCGGACTGTTCTAGAAACTGCAGTTGAGAGGCGTCCTCTCCGCCACTGTCCAATTCTGAAACGATAACGGTAGAGCCATCTGCAGTGAGGTAGATCTGCTGGAATTCACACATCCCTGTACTATTCTCTTGGTAAACCGTTTCTTCTTGCAGTTCTGTCTTGACCTCCGTTACCACGCTGTCCAGAGGTTCCGTCTCCTCGTTATCACTATGTACTGGGCTCATTATAGTGGCTGCAGCACGGTCGGATTCAGACTGATTTTCGCCAAGTGTTTGTGCGATCATGATGGTTTCTTGTGCGATGGATGAAGGAGGCAAGATTTTCTCTTGTGCAATAGAACTGGCAGGCAATGCCATCTCATGTTGAATGGAAGAGGATGACAAAATTGCCTCTGTTTTCATTGAGAGAGAGAGAGAGAGAGAGAGAGAGAGAGAGAGAGAATAATTATGATGGTTAATGCTGCCAGGGCAAATACATTTTCTATCAAAAGTATACTGAAAATCAGACCAAAATTAATGGAGAATACCACATTAACACACTGTAATTAAAATGATTTTTTTGTTTAAGAAAGTGAGCAATAATTGTGCTACACATTTTCCTAAACGTGTCTAAAAGTGTCTGAATTTTAGCTTCATTCCAAAGATGGCAAAGCCTCCAATGGGAGCAACATTTAACAATCAACATCGCCTCCGCTGCTAACGACCTGGTGCCAGACACCAGCACAGCACTGCAGCACCACGCCCCGAGGGGACAGAGCTGCTCAGACACCTCTAAGTTTTATGCCTCTTGGTTGATTTCAGAAAAAAACTAAAATATCTTAAAAATTGTGCATCCATGTCTTAGGGTTTTCTTCAATTAAAGATGTATAATTATTTTGCTTTAAAAAATATATATATTATATTAGCCATGACGTACTGTATGACAAGATGGTACTAGTCCCTATATATAATTAATTTTTACTGCAGAACACTTAAAGCAAGTCAAGACAAAAAAAATCACAGAACTTACTGAAGTTCTAACATGCAATAAAGCTGGACTGATGTTTTACTATGAGAAGCTTACCATTTATCTTTTTATGCCTCTTGGTTTTGAAATGCTGGAGCACATCCTTTATCTCTACTGGGTCCGAGAGTGGTTGGACGATGTCATCCATGGCAGACAGACCGCCACAGAGCCACGAGGCTGTCTGAAAAAATTAGTGTGATGGAGAAAAATGTCTATTGAATTGTATAAAATATGAGTGTTAACATTTGTGATGTGTGTATATATGTGTGTTATGTAGGAGTGTATTTATGCGTGCATGTGTTAACATTTTTGATGTGTACGTGTGTAGAACAGGCCGCAGATGCTGGGAAAAAAACATCACTGAACGTGAGGTCAGCATAATGCTACACAGAAAGTTAACCACTTTTCGGCATAATCATCACGACTGACCTGTTTGAGATATCTAAAATCCCTCTATAATTTTGCATCCTTAGTGTCTCTAGAGCACATCTGCCCTGTTTGTTGGCGATCTTATAAATTATAAGTATATCAAAATCCATAGAGTGCATTTTGGCAAACGGCACAAAATAACTGCCTTCCTGTTGAGTTGAGCCCAGGACATGCAGTGCGAAAGTTGTTCAGCTCAATGAGTTCGAAGTTATGCAGAATAAACTCGTGTGAGTGCCCCGGGCCACGCGACCCTCAAGCATCTTTACTGGCAGGAGATTCCAAACTGTCTTACAATTTTCATGAGTTTTTGAGCATGTTAAGACATAAAAGTCCAACATGTTTTGGGGAAAAAAATCCTTAGGAAAACAAGAGGGTCCTGCGCCCTATAGTGCTTGGGCTTCACAACCACACAGAAACTCTGCTCTGTTGCAATTCTTTTCAAAGGCAAGATGCTGGTTCATTTGTTTTGTTTGTTTTTTTACTTTACTGCAGCGATTCCCTTAGTATGCTCTCAGTATGCTCTCTTTTTTTTCCTGTTAAAACGGTGTTTCCATTGTGTGTGTTTGTGGTGAAAGTTAAAAGGCGAGGGAGGAGGAGTGTTGCTGTGTAAAACGAAGCGAGGGAAGGGGCTAATTCCACACACACAGCGCCTGCGCGCACCAACGGAAACACTTATCTCTCTGGATTTATTTGTACTTTTTTTTTTAAAGGTAAAGTGCAGATTAATTTGTTTTATTTTCATTTTATAGATTGTATTAATTATTTTCATGTATTTAATTTTTGGGGCTGTGGAATGAATAATTTGAGTTTTCATTATTTCTTATGGGAAAATTATTAATTGGTTTTACGAGTGTTTTGGAACACGAGCCAACTTCCGGAACGAATTATGCTCGTAATCCACGGTTCCACTGTACCATATTTAAAATTGCAAAATTAGCCACAATAGGCTTAAAAAAAAACGACGAGGTGTGTTCTAATAAACCCGGGACTTTTGAATGTGCACAATAACAGAACACAGTTATGAGAAGAAAACCACTTTATTTCTATATATAATATCCTGAACACTAATGCACTCATCCCAGTGTTTCACTAGTGCTTGGATACCATCAAGATAGGAAAATTTCTCAGAGCCATGATAAGACTGCCCGCTTCACATCTGAAACACTGGCCTCCCAGGAACTCCGTCAATGTCCCAAACATGTGGAAATGGCTTGGAGCGAGGTCAGGACTGTGCAGGGGATGTGATGTTAACTCCCAGCCGTGTTCTGTATTTTCCCAAAAAGCATTCCACTTGAATGTTTACGAGAATAACTGCAGTGGGCTTCAAGCCACCTCGGCCGGGATCATCATTCACAAACGTACAGCCTCCTTTGAAATGTTTGCACAATTCAAATGTTTTACCACCACTAAAAGTCTCAACATTATTTCATGAAGTCTTTGTAAATGTCAATCAATGTTATGCATTAATTCACAAGAAAGTTCATGACAAGTCCCGGTTTGAATTTGAACGCCCCTCTTAGTTAGCATTTAAGACATTGAAGCATCTGTATGAATGATCATGATATTATAGCTACATGTCCACCTACTGTTACGTTATTAATGTAATTGCGAGTCAATGAGTTTAACGACCAACCTCTTTGAGGTTCGGCACTGGCAGGAGCTCATCCACTCGGGTCAGGAATTCCCAGGCTAAACTCTGCAGGATAGCGTCATACCCAGAGCCGTACTCTACAGGAAGTACATTCTGTGGAGAGAAAAAGAGCAGAACATAAGGCTAAAAGGACTAACAAATGTACAGACCACTGAGAGACAAGATCTGCATCTAACCTGACGGAAGCTCTCCCTTTTATCCGTGTCCTCCAAGATGTTTTGGATCATTTTTATAAATTTGTTGTTCATGACTTCACTTTCTATGTCCTTGCTCTGTAAAAATTTCAAAGAAAAAAAAAAAAGCTATTAGGAAAACAGATGGAATCACATGGAGACAACTATAACTGTAGTGACATTGACAATGTTTTTAAACAGAATGGTACATAAAACAGAAAACATCCTTTGAGTGACAGTTGTAAAGATGGAAACGTCTCGTTTTTGGTCGTGATTGAGGTCAGACGTGAATGACCAGACCGGTTCAAGCTATGGTGACCAGGACAAGTTTCTCCTTGGCACTGTCGCCCTCGGCTTGCTCATGAGGGACAATCTGATTGTCAATATTTATACCCCTTATCACATTTCTATATTTTTTTTATTCTGTAAAGCTGCTTTGTGACAATGACCATTGTTAAAAGATCTATATAAATAAAATTTAATTACATATGATTTGTGCTTTTGAAGTGAACACAGAGAGGCCTATAAAAATGGATACTCACTTCCACATGAAAAATATATGCACAAAAAACGCAGTCACATGATAGTATTGACGATGGTGTGACTACTGACATCTTTAAAGGAAAGTAAATACTACACATTACTGCTATAATTCAATTGAAGTTTTTAAAGAATAATTTGTAGATAACTGTTGAAATGTATATACATTTTTGTATTAGTGGCGTAATGTGGCCTTAAACCTCCATGGTCAAGGGTTCGATTCTCGCCTCAGGATCTGTGTTCACAGAATTTGCATGGTCTTCCCATACTTGGTGGGTTCCCTCCCGGTACTCCGGTTTCCTCCCACAGACCAAAAAACATGCAGGTTAGGTTAATTGTTATTAGTCTCTCGGCTGCTCCTATTGAGGGGCTGGCACAGCGAACCATCTAATCCGCACACAACTTGGGACAGGTTTTACGCTGGATGCCCTTCCTGATGCAACCCTTCTCCCATTTTTATCAAGGCCTGGGAATTGGCTGGGAATTTAAGAAAAAGAATTTTATTCCTATTGCATGGCAGGCGAGCAGACTACCACCGTACAGATTAGGTTAATTGGTGTTCCAAAATCGCCTGTTTTGTGTGTGTGTGTGCACCTGTTCAGGATGTACCCTGCCTCCTGTACAAAGAATACAGCAGTGTAGATGATGAATGAATAAAACAAATATACCTCCACAAATACTCTGTTAGTCAGGTTGCGAAGTGTGTCCAAATGTGCTTGAATGATCCACACATCAGGTGTGTTATCTTTAAAACAGAGCTCTAATATGACCTGGTAGAAAACACAAAAACACAGATAAATCAGATGAACATGTGGAAGGGAGCTGCAGGTGCGTTCAGATGTGTTCAGTACCCTTTTCCTTAAATGAAAGACGAGCCTGTTGAGGAGATGTCGGCTCATGATGTCCGGGACTGTTTCTGAGACCAGCATGACGAACTGCTCGAGCTTGCCGTACTGTGTGACGTTACGGCGCTGCACCACCTGCCAGAGGAACGCGGACATGAGGCGCAGCGGCGGCACCACGAGGCGCAGGGCGGAGGGAGGCAGGGCTCCAGCTGCAGCACAGCACACAAAACACACGCATGTGGCATTTAAAAAATAAATCCTCAATCATTAAAATGTGTTTATTATTAAGCTCAAAGCAGGAGGAATCTCAAAACTAACTTACTCTAAACAACATTACTAACAAAACAACAGGGAATGCACTTTGCTAGCCAGCTTCACTCTGGCCGAATCACAAACAGCTCGTCACACCCTACACTAGTGCACTACTCACGGTGTGAACAAACAGCTCGTGTAGTACACTACACATCCAGAAGGGTGCATTTTAGCATTCTCACCCCAAAACCCCGCCACTGCACAGCGTTTAGCTCAGCCGCTATGTCTGTTTAAGCTTTCATTTTTGTATACTTACTTCTCTGCTGGAGCTCCGTAGTGGCCATTTCCGTTTTCTCCGTGTAAAGGAAACGAAATGTATTCTGTAAAAGTCACATAAGAGCTGATTATTAACTAACTACTAATGATCGTGAAGCTGACCAAAGCAACGAACAGCAAAGAAACACAGCAGTCAGACAAGTCAGAAAACACTGTTTGTAAAGTCTTTTCACGCGCTTGCGCCCTCTTCAGGACTGGAGGTGAAGTGACCTGATGGTGGTCGAAGTTGTGTTCTTCTGATTCAGGGCAGAGGAAATGAATGGATGACAGTGTCTTCCCATATAATATGCTGAAAATACAATTATTAAATAAAGGGATGAGCCTCTCCAAATCAACACTACACTAACAGAACAATAAAGGCTATACTCATCAGCCACAACATTATGACCACCTGACTAATATTGAGTAGGTTCCACCATGCAGTGATGCACTGAGTGTTCTGCACCTTTTTAATCACAACCACCATTAACCAGTTTATCAATTTGATCTACAGTGCGCCTTGCCACTATGACGCTGTTGCTGGCCCACCGGTTTTCCTTCCTTGAACCACTTTTGGTATGTCCAGACCACTGCAGACTGGGAATATCCCATAAGAGCTGCAGTTTTGGAGTTGCTTTGACCCTGTCCTCTAGACATCACAGTTTGGCTCTTGTCAAAGTCACTTGAATCCTTATGCTTGACCTTTTTTTTTCTGATTCAGGAAAAAAAGGTTCACTTGCTACCTAATATATCCCACCCACTTTCAGTTGAGATCTTGAAAATGTAGCTACTGTGAGAAGGACCAAATTGTAAAGGCCCTGGGTGTCTTCCCATATTGAACACACACACACACACACACACACACACACATATATATATATATATATATATATATATATATATATATATATACATACTACACTACAATTTAGCAATGCCAATTAGCCTAATCTGCATGTCTTTGGATTGTAGAAGGCCACTGGAACACCCCGAGGAAACCCACCAAGCAGGAGGGATCACATGCACACAGACCCTGACGCGCGAATCAAAAACCTTCGACGTTGGAGGTGCGAGGATACAGTTCTAACAAATAAGCCATTGTGCCACCTTTTTCCTGATTAACAAACAAGTTCATTATCATTTACCAAATAAAGTCAAAATGATCAGTCATTTTTAGCCATGCACCATTTTATTTATAACCAAAAGTTGAACACATGTCATTCCTTGATGTTGACAAGAAATGTTTTGAGAAAATGTACATTTAAATTCATCACAGAAAGCAATGCTGTGTAAAAATGAACATCAAATCTTAGTCAGTATTGTATGAAACTAAAGCTACGCATTTGAGAACAACTCATACTTGGGTTGAAAAGAACAACTTTTTCAACCCTGGCACTCCTTCCATTACACCAGTGGCACCTCGCAACTAGTGCTGACACCTTGTGGTCTTTCTATGTATTGACATAACTCTCCCAAGTGTTGACCTCATGAATTTGAATTATTATTAAGTGTTGTTTTAAACTTTTATATTTTTCTTAACATCATTAACACTTTTGAGTGTTTGGTTAATAGTTAACGTTTTTAGTCATTACTTTTGGAGTAATCACGAATAGTTTCTTTTGGATGTTTCCCATGCCACTAGAGGGCGACATGATCATTAGAATAGTGTAGTCTACTGTATATAGGCTGTTAATATAAAGTGTTCATATCATTTGCTACTCAGTTGTTATGCATTCAGTTATTGTAGTAAAAACGATCACAATGTATCTTTCTGATTTGATAATCAGGTAATTTCTACTCTTGTGCAGTGCCATCTGAACTTACAGTACCTAGTGTGAATGGCTCCCTGGGTGAATCCGCTGTAACACTAAATATGAAATTAAATCTAGTGTTCCGTAAGCTTGAGACACAGCAAGGCAGATTAAACATTTAAACGTTTAAACATTGAAGTTACACTTTATATTATACCTATTTTACCAAGTACACAATATTATGAAGAGATAACTGCTACATACCTATCTTTTTCTATTTTCCCCTGGCTTTGATTTTTTTTTTTTTAATTGCTTTTAAGAATTTAAGAGTCACAGTCAAAATAGTCATCTCAACTCATCGTCTATACCACTTTGTCCCATTGTGCTCCCTGGACAGGGTGCCAATCCATCGCAGGGCACACACACAAACACACACGCACACACTGGATTCACACACGATTTGCGATGTGCAATTTGGGAACATTGATTTGCGCTATCTGCATGTCTTTGGACTGTGGGAGGAAACCGGAGTACCCATATCAACCACGAAGAGAACATGCAAACTCCATGCACACCAACTGGAGGTAGGAGTCGAACACAGACCCTGGAAGGAACAGTGCTAACCACTAAGCCACTGTGCCGGAGAAATACAATCTAAAAATAAAAGAGTATAAAATAGAATAATAATAATAAATAAATATTTATAAAATGGAATGGTACAGATATTAGCTCTGCAGTCAAAAATAAAGTGGCACTTAGGAAAACAAAAAAAAAAAGAAAGATAATAATAATAATAATAAGTGCATGTGTGCTGCTAGGGAGCTGCCCTTTTTGTTTCCCCAAGTAGGTGGGTCAGTTTTTCAGGGTTGGGAGGCAGTTAAAAGAGCAAGAGTAAACCATTTGTTGGGGGTGTGTAGACTTATAATAAATTATTCATAACGATTTGACACAAACCAGAGGAATAAAATATACCTGTGAGAACACAGATTATACTCTACAGCGTTATGAATGATCTGTGGTTTATTCAGTGGCATTTCGTAGGGTGAGTGAGTTGGGTGACTGCTGTATAAAGTTTGAGGCGCGGTTTTTCTCCTGCTCCCCCTGCAGGCGACCTGATGTATTGTCCACTCTACAATAACGAAGTTAATTGAAGAGAGACTGTGTTTTTATATCGCTCATACACATCACCAACCTGTAATGTGTATCTCCCGTCGATTTTACTTTTATTCGCAAAAATACGGAATAAAGTGTGTTCCGTTGTTTTAGTTTCAAACAATAAACACAAGACGTTTCGGTATTGTACGGGACGGTTTTATTAAGGCAAGTGTACGAACAGCTCTGGGTCCTTTTCAATTCTCAGAGTATTAAATGGCTTTCTGATTCCTTTCTTAGAACACTAGTTAGGGTGTGTCCTAACAGGTGAATAATGGATTTTAGTGCCCTACACGTGAAGAAATGTTGGATTGGAATTAACATTTTTATTCATTGTGTCTTTTAAAGAATGTTTTTATGCTTTTATTTCTGAGTGGTTTTAAAAAAAAAACTTTATAATGTGTGTGCGTGCGTGTGTGTGTGAGTGTTAACATTTGTGATGTGTACGTGTGTACTGTAGAATAGCCCGCAGATGCTGTGGGGGGGGAAGCATCACACTATGATGTTACTCAGTGTGATGCCACTGAACATGATGTCACTCAATACAAGACCACACAGAAAGTTATTAGCCACTTTTCAGCATACGTTTAAGGCATCGTCACGGCTGACCCGTTTGAGATATCAAAAATCCCTCTAGATCACATCGGCCCAGTTTCTTGGCGATCGTATGAATACCCTAGAAGGAGTATATCAGAATCCACCGGGTGTGTTTTGTCAAATGACCCAAAATAACTTGGGTCTTAACCTGACTTCCTGTCCTTTTCAATCCCCAGCTCCACCAAATTGCCACTGTTGGGCCCTTGAGCAAGGCCCTTAACTCTAACTGCTCCAGGGGCGCTGTATCAGGGCTGACCCTACGCTCTGACCGCAGGCATGCTGGTATATGTGAAGAAGGATTTTCAAACTGTCTACCAGTGGCAGCTGGTGCAAAAACTTTTTGGGAGAGCGCAAACAAAATTAAAATTAAACTTTTAATACTCGCCTGTAAATAGGTATTTATCAGGTGATTATGCGGTGATCATTACTACTAGCATAAAATAAAGGCCTGACTCACATCGCATTCAGTCAGCAGCTCCGCTTGCCATAAGAACTGCTGGAAAAGACTCGTTGAGAATGGTCCAATCACATGAGCCCAAATCTTTTAAAACAATATGATTCGCTAAGAACAAAAGTGGGAGGGTTCAGGGTGCAAAGTGCTGCGCCCGAAGGATGATTTGAAAAGATCCAATCAGAGCTCAGCCTCAGGTCACATGCTTTTCAAACGTTTACGTGCCTACATACACACTCGTTTGTCTGGCGCCCCGCATATACGAACACAAATAAACGTAATACAGTTTAGATTTTTTTAAATTGCAAATAAATAATTTTAAGAAATACAGCGGAATATTGTGACTAAATAACTTTATTCCATTATTAAAATGAGTAATTATGATGTTAAATAATTACATGTTAAAGCAGCATTCTTCTCTGCCTAATTTGCCCGTATTGACCGGCCGCCACTGCTGTCTGCCAATTTTTATGTGTTTTTAAGCATTTTAAGATCCCCAAAAATGTGAATGAAATAATCCTTAGGAAAACAAGATGGTCCTGTGCACCCTATAGTGCTTGTGCCCTAATAATAATATTAAGTGCATTTTGTGAGTTCTACATTTTTGCAACTTTGTTCCCATATTCCGGCAGCAGTACAATTTACATGTTTTAAATGTAATGATAACTTTGGTTCTACATGAAGTATCAGAAAACCTCCTGCGTTGAAACACACTGGCAGGACTTTCATATAACGTTCCACTTTTTTTTTTTTAAACAGTCATTGACCAATGCAGTATTGTCAGCTCAGATATGTGCTGCTTGAGTTATAAGGGTTTTAATCTTCCTGTTTTTTTGTTGTTGTTGTTTTTTTTAAAGCAGCGCCATATCTGCAAGCATGTTCGAATGTCAGTACGAACTTCTATTCTTCAATTCCACTGCATTTACTGCCTCTCAGTACACCGCGCTTGCAGTAGCAGAATAAACAGGTACAGTACAGGAGCAGTAGCGTGAAAGTAGCATGAAAGGGAACTGTCCGCTACTACTGTAGTTGATCAAATGCGAATGGCTTCGTTCTCCCGGACAGACTTTTGAAAGGGTTGGCAAATATATCGTACAGCTCCGCAAGTATACTTCATATGTTGGAAACACCATATACGAGTATGACACAATATACCAAATTTCCATGAATGTGACCAAGACTTGACGAAAACGTAACCAAACTTGGCTTAGGTGAAAAGAAAGGCAAGCCAAAAAAAAAAAAAGATTTTGCAAATACATTTAAACTAAATTAAATTTAAATAAGACAGGAGTTTGATCATTTGATTTTTACTCACTTTGTTTAAATGTACATAAATTAAGCATCAGCATTACTGCAATTGAAATGCTGCAAAATCATGCACATTTTGAAACAAAACGTTCAGATGTCTGAATCAGATTTATTTTATTACTTAACATTCCCCAAAACAATTTAAAAAATATACTATTGAAATGATTTATTTTTTTGTGCAGGTTCCGAAGCTAGTGTGTTTTGATGGATTCTGGGCCTTCTTGCACACACACACACGGCCCCATTGTGTTGTTGCAATTTTGCCATACACCCTGGTGCTGGGGCGGTCAAATGCGGATGCTCATCAAGTCTTGCCCTGTTGTAATATATCACAAGCATGACCCTTGTAATATAATTAATAATAATAATAAATTATTTGTTACCGTGTTGAATAGTCTTTTAACATCATTTTATTCTTCCTAACTATCTCTCAATGAGATGATCAGAACAGCCGATGGTGGTCAGCTCTCTCTAGACTGGGCGGATAACCTGGATAACACAAAATACTCACAAGCCTCTTCTTGGCCTACTGTGTTAATCCTGCCTGGGCTAACAGGAAGCAGCTGTCAGATGTACATCCTGCACATGGTCCAGCAAGCCATACGCGATACACGGATACAGGTGAGTGTGTGTATAGTCTCTATGTAGACATGTGTCCGGAATAACAGGTGTAGGAACGATGATCTCTGAATACATGTTGATATAGTGTGACATGACTGTAAGTCATGCTAGAAAACTGCAGTCTTCAGTGACCCTTCTCTCTCAGGTGTGTGGTGATGAATAACTGAGGTTTTGGAAGAGAAGAATTGCTGGTAAGAACCTTGATTTGTCTGTTTCTTTAGCCACACCACTCTATTTTCCTCTAACAATACAATTCCTTTCTGCGTTCATCCTTAGTTACTCCTATCATCTTTAACTACCTTTATATCTCTTGCTGCTAAAGAAGAATCTCCTTGGAGACAGTCAATGAATCAGTGTTCGACTTGCACAATACATGCACAGTTTATATCTTATCTACATCAAGTTCATAGAGCTCCAAGAAACAAATAGCAGAGACATTATGACACTTCTGAAATATATCATAAAATCCACCTTAAATACATTCCTTTAGTATTTAAAGTCCAACACTTTAAATTTTGAGTCTGGGCATCAAGTTGCAAATTTGCAAGTTCACAAAAGCAGTACATACTGGTGAACTTTATAAATTCAAAGCAACAGCGTTTGTAATATAAAGAGACTGAAGAAAATGTATTAAATATTACTAGTCAGCTAGTATTTATTACTATAGTTTATCTATTACAATGATTTTCCAGTTTGTGCTGAGATGTTCTCTTATAGCTTAGAGAACAAAATATGTTATGTACATTACATTTTCTTATTTTCTCTTACCCTCAGGATGTTGTTGCTAAATTATCTGGCAGGTAAATGGGGCGACTCAAGAATGATCGCCCCGTTCATGATCTGGAACTTGTTCAAGTCCTCCACATTGCTGGAGCAGACAATCAACAATCTGCTTTTCAATCGTCACCTTACTAGTGACCTGTGCCAAGCCACGATCGGGTTTCTGTTCCTTATCTACGTTCTTAATTGATTTTATTGATTCAAGATCTACTGCTTTTATAAAAATGATAGCAAATGAAATTAAATAGTATATAAAGTTTAATGATAATCGTAGTGGTTCAGCTGTTGCCACGGTTGGGCTGTTGAGCAAGGCCTTAACCGTTAACATCTCGGGTGTATAATGAGATAAATCTAAACCTCACTCTGGATAACATCTGCCATATGCCTTAATTTTAAACGTAAATATATTGCACAGATATACTGAGCTTTGTTCTTTAATAAATGATACAATTTTGGGGGAAAAACTGCCAACATTTATTCTGGTGGTGTTGCATTTTCAGTCTAGAATAATTATTCACAGAAGAATAATCAGGCTGCCCTGGGGACATGCTGATTTTAAACTCAATAGAGCATTCAGAACCGTTTATATTTTCATGAAAAAAGGTTTTATATATTTAAGTCTAAAAGATCTTTACACAGATCTACAAATATTAATGTTACTGCTTGCCTCTCCTCAGACACAGAAAAATCCTGGAAAAGGTTCTAGACATAGACCATGTGTTAAAGGTATTCACTACTAATCCTGACATCATCCTGCTTCTGTAATACTGTAGTCTATAAAGTGCAAAAGTTTGCATACACATAAGATAAAAAGGAGGATTTTTTTCTTTACACTAGGGAGGTTTAATAAGTACATTTGATATCACAATAGTGCAAAAGAATAATAAACTCAAATATTCACCTTTATCATTGACTCAGAAACTATAATTTCATGTCCTGTGAACCTTTCTGTAACTTGGACCTGTAGAATATTTGTAGAAAAGATGGATTATCAGAAACATACAGCCAACATTTAGTTTCTCCCAGTCACAATGCATGAGGGGCTGCACTTTGCACTCTGCTGTAATTATTCGTGTACCGTGTTGATTTAATTAAATTGAGGAACGAAACATTTTGGGATAAACGTACAGGAAAATAATTGACAGTAGAGTAGTAAAGAAATTAAATTTCAAGATGTGGAACATGTTATTTCCTGTTTTTGTTTGTTGTTGTAGCTATAAATATTTTTTTTTTCTCTCCTGAAATTAATAAGACAAAAAACCCTGCAGGTTATCATGTAAGCATGAAGTCTTTCATCTTTACCTCTGACTATTATAAAGTGCTGTCACTTCCAAAAATGTTAAACATTTCCCTATTGAAAACTTATGACACACATTTTTAGCTGTATACGTGAAGCAGAAGCCATACACTTATGTTTTACTGTCATGGCTGCTGTTATAGAAAATGAGCCAACTTCTGACCAATCAGATTTATGTAAGAATTCAACAGAGGAATAATGCTAATTGCCCTATTTTCAGTTCAGCCTACTGAAAGATAATTAATTGAAACATTCTTGATTAAAAACCCATTTTCTTGGCACGCACGATTCGGGATTTGAAGAGCGCTTCACGTCTGTGATGTTTGGCTACAAGTCCTGCGCTAATGATTACCTGGACGCCTGTCCATATTACAAACTGACCCAGATGGCTGTCCCTGTTTTGTGCCTTAACGCAGCTGATAATCCCTTATCCCCAAAGCACAGTGAGAAACGTACTATCACTTATTTATGTAAAAAAACAACCAAACATATCGATCTTGTTCCTAAAGTTACCATACTACTTTCTTTCCCTTACTGGTGACACTGGCTACACGGATCGGGTGTTCAGTCAGTTCGAGCACAAGGAAGACCTGAAGGAGGCCTGCTGCACGACCGACATCAAATAAAGCACTGCACATAGAATTTAAATTCATTAACCACTGATACACATCTCTGTCATAGATTGGACCAGAGAGTCGTGCATTAGCAGAATGGATAAGGAAGCCCAATATCACAAAAATGTCATACTGGTTAAATTATTATCCTGTGAAAGTAATTGTTTATACAGTTTTAGGTTAAAAGTTTCTCTTGTCATTTTCTTTGTCTTGGCATTAAGAGCAGTGGCCTCTTAATTGTTTGTTAACAGGTTTTTCACGGGTGATGCGCTAGGTGTTTCTAAAAATCTTGTGACACACACTTACACACACATATGTCACACATTTACTTTTTAGTTAGTTTTTTTTCCTTTTCTACCTCAGTGATTGTGTGTTTTTTTATTTGTTTTTTTTCTTCTATTTATTTTCTGACATATTGGTGTTATATCTTTCACTTGGATGTTTAAAGTTGCATTTAGTAACTCCAGCTGGATAAAACTGCCTGTCTTTATTCTACCCAGTGTACATAAACTTAATAGCTTAATAGCTGTAAGGGAGACTTGAGAAGTCAGGCAGTAAAACACACTTATCGTACACAACCCTGAACCTTTTCAACTGTGACTTGTTTTTCAAATGAAACCCCTTTTTAACTCTCGCAATTTGATATTGTGAGATTATAGGCTTACAAGTTTAAAATGGATTTTTCACATGATCATTCACCAGGTCTGTCAGTGATTTTAAATTGACAAAATTGTTGTAATTATAATTGATACCTTTAGACTTCATTGATGTTTAACCTTTTATAGTTTTGTAACCATATGTTTAAGGACCTGCACTAATTAATTCAACAATGTGATCTCCACCATCTTATTCGCTATTTAGACCGCCTAATTAATCGCCCAATCAGTATCAATGAATGAACACCATTCCTTTAATCGATTGATACAATTTTAAAGTTCAAGTTTTGCATACTGTGTGCTATAGTAAAAATGCAAATGAATACATTAGAATTCCTACACTTTATCAGCCTTTCGTCTGCATGACGCCATTGGATATCCTGAACTTCCTGTTTGATCATTGTAGAAACATTGTAATGTAATGCCATACTTCAAAGACTTGCAATTTCGACAGAAGCCGATGTTTCCTACAAGAGCTCTATTCTGATATGAAAGGTTACATTGCTTTTGCTGATACTCATTTACTTTTACTGAGCGCATACTTTTTCACATACCTTTGCTGAGCACACATTCTGTATAGAGGAAAGAGGAGTTTTCTTTTTACCTACCCGAAAAGGAAGGACAGGTGCCCACTGACCTGGAAGTTGTGCAACTTTGGCTCTGATGATACCTAAGCAATTTTCTATAGGCTGAAGTCACAAAAAATGATGGTAGGAGGACCGATTGGTTACGTCTTTGTCTTACACATGGGTAAAGAGATTATAATCATCGATTTTCTCACCTGGTTATGCTTCATAATGTAAACGCAAGTTTGACCACCGAAAAGAGCATCTCGGGGGTTTAAATGCACTGGAGAGTTTAAAAGTTTATGACATGGAAGTCATAAACATCAGTTTTCTTAATTTTATTCCACTCATGTTCTCACATCACTGTGACTTGCAAATTATGAATATCTTGCATTTTGCTTTTGCCATAAATTTTTGATGGACATTTTTTAAGCTAGCATGAAATGGGCTAAGAGGATGTGGGGTCATATAGTGGGAAAGAGTGTACACATCCACAGAATCAAAAACCATGTGTATCTTACCGATGATACAATAACTATTGAGAAAATAGTTACTGAACCTGGCTTCACCTTCATTTAACATATGCTGGACAGTTTTGGGTGGCTTCTAGCCATTCCTAGTCAATGTACTGAGGTTGTTGAGAATGATTTTTGTTTGGCTGGATAATTATCTAACAGGGTAGTTTGTGGAAGCTCTTGTTATGCATTTAAAAGGACCAACTTTTTGACTCCAGGTTAGATTGGAAAATTAAAAAAATATATTTCTTTCCTTTTTTTTCTTTAAAAAAAATACAGCGAAAACTATGAAAAAAAAAAAAAAAACAATCAACTTGCCATACAAGGATAAAAAAATCCCGGCGTAGCGGCTTGCTGCAAGGAGGTACAACCCTTTAAATAACTCCATCAATGAAACACTGCAAATTGCTGTAGTCCCTGCTGCAGAGAAACACCCTCATAACACCTCCATACTTACTCCTACTGTAGGGATGGAGTTATCTGGATGGTGAGCTATATTGGAGTTCTGCCAGACATATAGTTTGGTGTCATTCTTGCATTTTTGCATAGCTCACTTTTGACTGCAGGTGAATATTCTTATGGATTGACTCTTTTCTTGCAATCCTTTAACATAAGCCACGTTTGTGGAGATTTTGTGATATTGTTGTCACATGCACACAAGGAACACTCTTTGTCATAAATTCCTGCAACTGCTTCAGAGTTGCTGTAGGCCACTTAGTAGCCTCTCTGACCAGTTTCCTCCTGGCTCTTTCATCCAGTTTGGAGCAACTTCCTGATCCAGGGAGGGTCTGAGTGAACCAAATACTTCACACTTCTTAATATTAGACCTCACTGTGCTTTTAAGCAGTGATAAAGCCTTAGAATGTTTTTTTCATATCCTGTCTTTTGCCTGTGTTATTGATCTATGCTTGCCAAAGCCTACCAGAAATTTATCCTCTGTGTCTGTGCTCACTCTTTTCTTATAGCTGCAGCCAATGGAGGGAAAAGACGGGCATACTCCAGCAGAGCATCCTTATGGCACACGAGGCACATGCAGTGGCAGCTACTAGTGTCTCTGCCCTAATGTTCTGCCACATAGCCACCCAGCACCCCCGCCATGGACCCAACATCATGGTTGAGAAGCCACTCCAAGGTGTTCCCCAGTACTGACTAAACTGCACCTCCATCCAAGTGAGTATGTGATGCCGGCTAGCAGGGTTCACTCCCTCGGCAATGACCTGTCCCAATGGCATGATAGGCAACCCTACTTACTAAAGTTGTAAAACCTTACATGTAGCTGTAAAAAATCAATAGAATACAGAATTTGCCATATTTTCAACTGTAGGCATGTATTAGACAAGGTGTTACAGAGATAACAAAGGAATTGGGATTGGCTGCTCTGTAGTAGACCTTTGGAAATGACCAACCAAAAGTCTTATGTTAAGCAAGAAATAAATAACCCCCCAATTTTTTTAGTGCATGCACACAAACCTCCATCATCTTATTGCCACCATGACTGAACAATCTTTTGGGTGAGGAGGAATGCGAAATCATAATTACCTTCTTTCTTTTTGAAATCTCACTTTTTAATCGTGTTAGTATGTCTTGAAGACCATGAAATGCCACACAAACCTCTGCCTCTGTTTTAGTGGTGAATGACAAAAATTGTCTTAAATTTTTATAAAGGTGTTTTATAGGCACTGCTAAATGCCACATTATTCTGCTTCCTCTGTTCATACTGGAAAATACATAGCTGAATACGGCAATTGCCCAGAACAAGTAGATAATTCTTCTTTAAGCCAAAAAATTAAAAAATAAAAATAAAAGGACAGTATTCGCCGATGCTAATACTGTATTAATAGGGCCTTGTAAAGGGTATGTGGTTTAAGCTGTAATAAAGTTATATCCCACCTGGGCATGTTTGACATGTGCAGTAAAATGGAATAAAAACCTTCAAGAGAGCATCTTTGGTTTGTTTTGCTAGAGAACATGAAGCTCATAACCAGCTAATTTGACTGTTTTCACAGTTACAGACCTGAGCAACCATTGGTTCTGTTTTCCTGCAGCAAATTTCAATCATTCAATCAAGATTTTGCACTGAAATTGCAGTACATCATCAATAGCAAGTAGCTTAGCCACAAGTAAGCCAGTAGACAAGACTGAATGGTGCTAACAATAGACTAGCCGGTAAGATTGTGAAACTCTAATGTTGACGATTACCTTTACTAACAGTGATTAGTATATTCAGTGTTGTAGATAAAACCATCACTTGGGCTGTATATCATTTTGTATATAAACACATAAAATAACAAATCGCCACTTTACATTGCTCCCAGTGTCAACAGCCGTGTTGATTTGATAGCTCTTTGTGAATGGAAAATGGGAATGGACTGGTCATTAAGAAGGCTGCATAGTTGACAAGTTGAAATTTCAAGTTGAGGGCATATTTTCTATCATTTTTACTCATTTTAGGCATGAAATGATAAATTGTGACTTTTCCTCAAACACAGTATATGACTTGTTAGCATGCTAACTCAAATTGAACCAACTAAATTGTAGGACTGGAACTTTGTGTATGGGCAGGAATAGGGGGTAGACTTGAGTAAAAAATACTTCAAATAATTAAAGATCATTTAAGACCTGTAAGTCATACAAGATATAAAAAAAAGAAAAGTTTTTTTTATTATTTTAGGCCAAATGAACACGTTCTTTGGTCTGTCCTCTGCTTTGATAAGCATACTGCCATCAGCAGGCACACAGTCAAACAAGCAAACAGAAAATCAGAAGTTTCTTAGCATTCTGTTATTTTAAAGAACATAAACAATTTTAACATGTGCTGGTAAAATTCTGAAAAACAATGAGTGGAATTTGTACAGATGTCCAGAGACGAACCAGGAAGAGTTAGCTCAAGATAGAGGGAGCATGAACGATTTGACACATTAGTATCAGAAGAGGAGGAGAGTAGAGTTAGCACATGTTTATATGAAAAAAACTTTAACAGTCCAGGCATTCAAACATTTGCAAGGAGGCTGCAATAACCAAACATATTAAGCTTTGGGACAGTTTAATACATTAATTAATTAATTACTTAATTAATGCATGATTAATACAAACAAACAAAAAGGCATAGCTGCTGGGTGCACTGTGTTGATTGTGGTGGGAGTTCATTAGCCGCCCTTGATTAGCCAGGGTTGAGAATCAGTGCACTAGATGACGTTCCTTAGATTCTACATTGACCTATTAGGCGGTGTTGTTGAGGCAGGTGGAACCCTTAGCCAATGCTGCTGGTTGAGACTCTAGGTTAGTTTAAGTTGGCGGTTCAAGCTGCTCTATTCCTAACCCTGCCTGCTTCAGGGGCACCATATCATGGCCTGTCTGAAATTTATTCATATCACTGCTCCTACACTTGAACAATTCACTGAGACTAATACTAAGACTAAAACTACAGTCGTGGCCAAAAGTTTTGAGAATGACACAAATATTAGTTTTCACAAAGTTTGCTGCTAAACTGCTTTTAGATCTTGGTTTCAGTTGTTTCTGTGATGTACTGAAATATAATTACAAGCACTTCATTCGTTTCAAAGGCTTTTATCGACAATTACATGACATTTATGCAAAGAGTCAGTATTTGCAGTGTTGGCCCTTCTTTTTCAGGACCTCTGCAATTCGACTGGGCTGCTCTCAATCAACTTCTGGGCCAAATCCTGACAGATAGCAACCCATTCTTTCATAATCACTTCTTGGAGTTTGTCAGAATCAGTGGGTTTTTGTTTGTCCATCCACCTCTTGAGGATTGACCACAAGTTCTCAATGGGATTAAGATCTGGGGAGTTTCCAGGCCATGGACCCAAAATTTCAACGTTTTGGTCCCCGAGCCACTTAGTTATCACTTTTGCCTTATGGCACGGTGCTCCATCGTGCTGGAAAATGCATTGTTCTTCACCAAACTGTTGTTAGATTGTTGGAAGAAGTTGCTTTTGGTACCATTCTTTATTCATGGCTGTGTTTTTGGGCAAAATTGTGAGTGAGCCCACTCCCTTGGATGAGAAGCAACCTTACACATGAATGGTCTCAGGATGCTTTACTGTCACAGGACTGATGGTAGCGCTCACCTTTTCTTCTCCGGACAAACCTTTTTCCCGATGTCCCAAACAATCAGAAAGAGGCTTCATTCGAGAATATGAGAATATCCCTGATGTTTTTTTTGAGAGAAGTGGCTTCCTTGCTGCCTTTCTTGACACCAGGCCTACTAATAATCCGGTTTACATTGCAGTCTTTTCTAGTAAGTGCAGTGACCACTTTTCCACTGGATGTGTTAACAGATTTATACTCAAAAAGACCTTTAAGTAGTTTAATGGACAAGCATTTCTTCATGGTAACTCATGTGTCTTAGTGTGTTTATCCTGATTCAGAATATGTTGTATTTTTGTTGTTTTCTTATTCAGTAAGTATGCTCGTTACAACTGAAATATATGCTGTCCCCTTGTTTACTGCTGACTTGCCTGAGTAAATTTATTAAACGATTAAAGCAAGGGCGACTCCGGAATTTATTGTTTTGCAGTGGAAAGCTTTTAGGGTCCTCAGCGCCAGTAAAAAGGAAACGACGGATGATTTCTTTAGTAAAATAAACGCTAGTGGTGGCAGTCCTTCTATTTTTGGAAAATAAATGAAATCCTTAAAGAGACATGCAGCTTTGTTCACCATCACACACTTATTCACCACAACACATTATAATAATTAATGTATATTTGAAGCCATGTGTCTCATCATAGAATACAATACTTATCCTGCAACAATATTTTCCCTACTTATCAGTCCAAGTTCATATCGGATCATGGCATAGTCACAGACATAAATTTAGCTCTATTTGTTCCATGTAAATTGAACAACATTGTGCAGTCATGCTGAAAAAACAGACCTCAGTGTCAAGTCTGCGGGTTTTTAATAACCTGCTCACTAGTCTTCAATTAAGAACTCTAACACACTAGTAGTGCATTGAGTCATTTTGCCAATAACAATAATAGAAACAAAATCTACTGTGAGACTGAACACATTTTTGTAAAGTATACAATGTTGATATCTTTATTGTCATACTAAATAAATAAGGGGTGTGAACCACGTCACTGTCTCATGTCTTGTAAAGTACTTTTTATTTTTTACGTTTTATTTCAAGACAGACTTTTTACGTTATGTTATTGCACAAATGAACATTGGACCAGATTAGATATTTGGCCATAACAAAGAAATACCTGAACTGGTTGGCCAATATTTATAAGTTTTTGAGACAAATCCAGATGGGCTAACCTATGCATGCCAGTGTATGTGTACTCCATAAAACATTATTGTAACATTGCTTGTGTTACTTAAGCCCCTGTCCTGTAAAGTAACACACTCTCTCTTACTGTTCTTGTAATTCTTGTTGAGCCATAATGCCTCTTTGCCTCTATTGTATCTATATATTTACTGATTTTACTTTCTTGGTGATTTTATACTTGCATGAACTAAATATTGTATAATATGGTTTACACAACAGTTAGTTTTGACTGAGCAATCTGATTGGATGAGAGACTTTCCAAGTGCAGTGGTGATAATAGAGTGATAATAATAGACAGTAACATCATAGGTATTCTTATAATTCGATCTCCAGCATGGGTGAAAGTAGGTTGGTACAGTCTGCAGTACCGAGTAGTATGGAGTAGAGCAAAACTGCAAGCAAGAAAACACATGTGACACTATCAGTGTTGGGCGTAACACGTTAGAGTACTTGGATTACTTTTTTGATGTAACGAGTAATCTAGGCCATTTACACTAAGTACTCAGTTATTTTGTTATTTAAAAAAAAATTGTAATCCATTATTCAGACAATTTATGTAGCCAGACAGCAGTGATTCCCAATCCGCTAGTGTGTGTGTGTGAAAGTCGTTCTTATTCCTTCTGTTATACCCCTATCTCACCAATGTGGTTTGACTATGCGAGGACCGAAGCACGGAAAGGTGGAAACCTAATCACAGCACCAAAATCGCAGTGAATAATGATGAACCGTACGAAATCAACTCTCGGAATTTGATTTGATGCCTACAGTGATGCAGAGAATACCTTGGGTGAACAGGACAGACAAGACATTTATGGAGTATTATTGGCCTACTTATAGGATTTCTGTCACTTAGCCATGCAAAAGCTCTTTTAATAGAGTGCCGTGCAGGGTGTAGGATTGGATACATCTCGTCGCTGATTCTCCTAATGCAGTTTTGCTTAGGTTTAAGATAAAGAAGTCATAAATAAATGATTTATTTATTACATTACATACAGGTTACATTTGAATGAAATATATAGCTGTTTATTTTGTACATTTAGGTCTGTTTATGTGATACATGTATGTTTGTTTATTGTCTACATATACTTTTCATTCATTGTATTAGCAACATCTGTACACCTACACATTCACACAGTTATCTAATAAGCCATGTGACAGCAGCACAATGCATACAATGATGCAAATATATGGGTCAAGTATTTCAGTTAATTGTTTCGGTTAATGTGAGATAAATAATCACTGACATCTTAGCATTGATTTCAATTGTATAATTCAGATGTAGATATGGGTGTCGCGGTGGCTTAGTAGTTCGCACTGTCACCCTGCACCTCCAAGGGTTGGGTTTTGATACCTGCCTCGGGTCTGTGTGTGTGTGGAGTTTGCATGCTTGGTGGGTTTCCTCTGGGTATTCCAGTTTCTTCCCACAGTCCAAAATGCATGCAGACTAGTTTAATTGGTGTTCCCAGAATAGAGGTGTCATGCCATTGACAAAAAACGAAGTGAACAGGGTGCCAATCCATTGCATGGCACACAATTTGGGCCAGGGTGGCCTGTACACAGGATAAGTGGAATAGAAAATTTAAGAAGATTCATGCATGTTGTACCTAATATTATTGCTTTAATTACATATGGCAGACACCCTTATCCAGAGTGACTTACATTTTCTATCTTATTATACATTGAGTAGCTGAGGGTGAAGGGCCTTGCTCAAGGGACACTTTGGTGGTCATGGAATTTGAACCTGGGACCTTCTGAACTGTAGCTCAATGCCTTAACCACTGAGCTACCCCTGACCTGGCTAATTAGCTATCTGTCAATAGACCAGGTTTCATTGTGAGTGGTGCAGCAGTTAGGACTGTGGCCTCACAAACACGCCTTGGATCCGTGTGCGTGGAGTTTGTATGTTCTGCCCATGCTTGCTGGAATTGCTCTGGGCACTTTGGTTGCCTCCCACACCACTCTTGTCCAAAAACATGCATAGTAGCTTCCAAATTGCCCATAGTGTGTGTGCTTGTGTGCTCTGTCAAGGATTGGCATCCTGTCGACTGTGTACCCTGCCTTGTGTCCTGAGTCTCTTGTTATACTGTAGGCTCCAGGGTTCGTGCAACCCTGTCAAGGATAAGCAGAATAGAGAATGAGTGAGTGAGAATAATGTGGTATTTTCCTTCTCAGCATTTCCCCCCCTCCCCTTCTTATCAGTTCAATGCCATTTACTGGCTGTGGAAGCCTATCCTGCTTCCCTTGCCATGTCAGGTTTATTGATGATCGCCCTTTCCTAATACCATCCTCCATTTCATGTGGGCATTTAATTAACGGAAAAGACAGTAATGACTTTCCTGGGGATGAGAGAGTTAGGGTGATAAACGGCACATTGAATTACAGAGACAGAGAGATTGAGAGAGAGAGAGAGAGAGAGAGAGAGAGAGAGAGAGATTGCTTGCTGAGGGATGCCGTTTGAGCTTGTATGTGTGACTCTTTTTATATTCTGTATGCTGTAGGGATTTTCTTTTTTTTTTTTATATCATGCACATGTCTTTAAAAAAAAAAAACCTTTTCAGCTTCCAGGGATTTAATAAAATGGGACTTTATTAGTTTCTTGGTACAGACGCTGACATTGTCAATGTAGCATATTTTATGTGCAAACCTACTGAAATTTTATCTTTATTCTTTATATATCTGCTGTGAAATGGAAAACTGTTCACAGTGTTACAGAGGATAATGCAAAGATGTGATTGGTTATTGTGCTTTGCAATTACAGATATCATTTCTGTTCCTTGCAGTGCAGTGATGTATATTGCTTTTTGGATCCGAAGGTTATCAAATCCTAATGACACAAAATCGAACATCTTCACACTTGCCCTTGGCTGGTATTGATTCCAGATAACTCGTCAGTCATACAGTGGTACACAAGTATGTTGTATAAGCTATTATGAAAAATAACTATTAAAGACATTGTAGCGATTTTATATTTTTGTTGGGAAAAACAAATTACATGCTCTGACACACTCTAATCCTGCGTAATCCTTTTCAGTAGTACTTTTTTAGATGCGGTGCCTCAGTGACATCCCAGTGATATGCCTGCTACGCTCCCCCGCCCCTAAGGTTTGTGTTAAAGAAGCAGAGTATAGCAGCAACAGCATCACATGCTATATTCACTGCAGCAGCATTCAGACCAAGCAAGTGGAAGGAATGTCGGAAATAAACCTCCAAATACCGCAGAGCTGCAAACGAAGATAAGCCAGCTGACTGTGACCTCATCGTGGACAATTTATGGAAGGGGTGTGAGGAGAGGGCTAGCTGTTGATGACTAGCTATAAAGAATCGGTGGACGACGGGTGACGGATCACGGCAGAGGCTGGGAAACAAAAGGAGGCAGTCAAAAAAGGGAGGGGTAAATGAGAGAGAGGGAGCGGGCAGGAGATAAAGCTGCAGCCAGGACCATGAGCTGCACCCTTGTGACTGCATCCTATGATTCGCTGCCTGCTCAGCTGAGTCCCCATCGTGTAAAAGATCCACACTTTGCTCGAAGGCTATCATCTCCACACGGTTTGGGACCCTGCAATTCGTCATCAGTGCCGCGGCGTCCCTCAGCTCTGCCTGGATATCCACGTTCTTCCTTCCAGGATCCAATCAACCTCCACAATCATCACCTGCAGCAGCGCCTCTCCCTGTCACAAAGTTCCAAAGCCTCGCTGGCGCCCCCTGTGCCTCAGGCAGACCGTGGCCCACCATGCTGCCAAGCGGTCGGCATTGTGCCACTCTTACGCCTGGCACTACTTATCTTCAGCTGCCTGTTCTGGGCAGCCGGGTTGGGGATCTTCACCCTAGGAGTCTGGGCACAAGCGTCCCTGGCTGACTACATGCTGCTTTCGTCTAACCACTACCCCAACACTCCTCTGATACTTCTAACTACAGGGGCTGCGATTACCTCCTGGGGTTTCCTGGGATGCTTGGGTGTGGCAGCCAACTTGCCCTGCCTTCTTCGCGTCTTTGGCTTCTTTCAGCTGGCCGTGCTGTTCGGGGGATTCGCTGCCGGACTTTCAGGACTCTTTTACAGGGAGGATATCGCTGGAGGTTTCCGCAGTGGGCTACAAAGGGCAGTGGAGGGGTATGGAGAAGACGAAGGACGTGCTGATGCACTGGACAGCCTTCAGAGGGCGCTGAAATGCTGTGGGGCGGAGGGCTGGCAGGACTGGCTCCTGTCTGAATGGGCTCTACAGGATGCTGTTTCGCTGACAAGTATCTCAGGCAATGACACGTATTACGTTTCTGTACCGGACAGTTGCTGCATACGGCGCAAAGGCTGTCATAACAGGCCGCTGCCAGGTGGAGGAACTGGTAATATGGAAGGTGTGGGGATTCACCCACATGGTTGTTTCAAAAAAGTCTTTAGTCATGTCAATGATAATGTCTTTCATATTGCTGCTTCTGTTCTAGCGCTTGCTTTTACCCAGGTAGCAGGTATAATTCTATCATGCCTGCTCGCCAACCGCTTACCTTCTCAGCCTCATAGACACATTCGTTAAGAAATTCCAGGTTAGCATGAGTTGTTCAGTGAAATGCCCTGTTTAGATGGACTTAAACTGTACTTAGATACAATTTAATCCTAGAGCAAAATGAACTGTAAATTTTCATTCTTTCAAAAAACAATGTGGTCCAACAACAAATCCAACCCCAGGGTTGTCCAAACAGTGACATGTCGTTTACTATAACTAAAACTGGCAAAGTATTTTCTTTGGAGATTGTTGAGTGGTGATGATTGTAGGAATTAATTTTTTTTTTTAATGATACTGACATCCCAAATGTCTTCATACACTATGTGTGTGAGTAATAAGTAATAAGGCAGTGCAGCTCCACTGTTATAACTGTGTAGGAAGCATTCGAGGTGTAAAGGAAGCCATTCAGGATTTTCCATCACAGATAAAATAAAAACAACGTTAGAAGAAAAATTTTGATTCTATAAAAAAATTTGAATAAAAATAACATTAGAGTGGGTGTGCAATGGTGCCAGAGTTTTTAAAAGAGTAAGATTTTTTTATTTAAAAGTTTAGTTTAAGAATTAAGATGTGAGAGTTTAAATGTTTATACTGTTTTTTTTTTACTTTCTTGGCTTAGGTTGCATCACATCTGGGCAAAACACGCAATGAATTTCAGCACAGTTATTTAAGTACAGAACAGAATGGCTCACATGGCAGTGGAAATCGCAAGAGTGTGGAGAAATTGAAGGCAATTTAGTGAGCTCAAGCATTCTGCCCCATCTGTTAGAAAGGCACTACATAATTTTAACTCAAACCATAGTAAAAGTAGATGGTGTGGAAAATGATCCCAAGCCTGGTGTGAAGAAGGTGCTTTAAGCATTTGCACAAACAGTGTGTTCTGAAACACTCTCTGAAAACTACTGTTATTTAAAATGCACCAGATTTTTGTTATACAAACTGTTTTATATTTTGAGAAGAATTATGATGTAGCCTATTAAGTGAACATGTCTGATTTACAAGTTAAACCATGCCATTTTTATGTGTTTTTCTTTTGGGGACATTTTAACCAGCCATATTATGAATTCTTTGTGGAGTAATATAAATGGGCAATATACTGTATAGTGTATATAAAAATAGTTTGTTGTGTAAAACACAATATGGTAACTATTTATAGAAAAAAACTGAAAGTAGGTATACTGTACACATTTTAAAATATTAGATAATTCCTATGTATATTTATGAATTATTGACTGAAAATTATCAACACAGTATACTCTGCTTTGACTTTTAGATCTAAAAAGATCTAACATATAGCTGTAAATGCCTTTGCTTTATATATATATATATATATATATACACGCTTTAGTGCTTGTCTACTACTTACTAATGATACAAGTGATGCCAATAATTTTTCTTAGCTGTGCTAAAGTGAATGTATTTCTGATGAGCTTGATCTCCAGGAGAAGGGTTGACCACCTCCAGAGGTTATTCTACTGAAAGAAAAAAAAAGCTTTAAAAAAAAAGTCTAAAAAGCTTTCATGCAAATCAATTTATTTTCTAAGCGGATGGAGATCTGATACTTTGGATGTTTAGCAGCCAGTTCAAATTATAGGGGCGATGGACTGTTTCATATATTATGACTATATTACACTGTATATTGTGTCTGTTGATAAATGAGCAACTATTTAGGAGTGCTTTGACGTGTTTGGCAAATGATGATGAAGAATTTGCGTTTTTGCTTTTATTATTTTTGTAAACCCTAAATTAGTTGTAATGTAAGACAATAAATTCAAGTGATTAAACTTCAAACAATGTTTAATATTTTCTATTAGACATTTTCACAGCATTTGAGATACAGAATTTATGATTGAGCTGTAAGGCATATTCACTGAAATGAAATCTAACAGTGCTTTACATGCCTCATGTCTCAAATGTAAACTGTCTCATTTTACATGTCTCATTTTATGTGTAATGAAACTAGGATATATATACACCGTTGATGAGTTGCCACACCCCATACTACACAGTCGTGGCTTGCCGGTTCCAAGCCAGGATTAAACGGGAGGGTTGCAGCAGGAAGGACATCCGGTGTAAAACCTGTGCCAAGTTGTTGTGCAGATTGATGGTCCTACCACTGTCCTAAATAATATGAATATGCATGATGGTCACCATTGGGCTCCACGGTCCCTAGTGGTTTGAAGATGGATATACACACACTATAATGCTAAAAGTATTCTCACCTGCCTTTACATGCATATGAACTTGAATGATATCCAATTCTTAATCCATAGGGTTTAATATGATGTTGGCCCACTCATTGCAGCTGTAACATCTTCAACTCTTCTGGGAAGGCTTTCCACAAGGTTTAGGAGTGTGTTCATGGGAATTTTTGACCATTCTATTGGGTTGAGGTCAAGACTCTGTGCAAGCCAGTTTTTCCACACCAAAATCGCTCATCCATGTCTTTATGATATATATATATCATAGAGAGAGAGAGAGAGAGAGAGAGAGATCAAGATCTGTTGTATATATCTTAAACCCTGAGCACCACCATAGTTAAATATTTAATCTTTTGTTTTAATACCTAAAAAAACTTATGAATATGAATTTATGACTGGTACCGTAAATCAAATTCCCATTCGAACCCCCCCACAGCTTCCACCCCAAACACACATGGTGCGCGCGCACACACACACACACACACACACACACACTACTATCCTACTACACTTAAGTACGCTATACATTTGGAATTAATCTCAGGAGAGTTGTCAATGGCTCTCATCCCAGTAGCCATTCCCGTGCTCACTGAAGTAGTAAAAATCACTACGACATCATTTCTGTACTCCATCCACTGATCTGTTGAATCATCTTTGTGTTGGCCCATAAATGTGCACTGGATTGATATTCAGTAGCAACCTACCTTCCACCTACACCGTTATGGTTCATGGGTTCACAGCTAATATCAGTTTTTAGCCTTGTGCAACCCCTCAACGGAAGAAGCCAAAAGACAGTGCATTAAGATTTTACATACTTTCAACATACTCCGTGTTGAATTTCTCTTTAAACGGTCTAGTAGATTCCTTATGTAACTTTATGTAATGACATATCAAAGCTTCTAATTGGCCAACTGTCATAAACTCTGTTAAAGCCAGTGTGTTTTAGGCCCTTCATACCATAATACCAAAACCTAATCATTTCAATAAAGTCTTCATAAAAGTAGTTGAGAGGCCTATTTACAATATACAGTACAATAAATAACAATGTGTTATAATAAACAGAAAATGCAGAAGGTAAGAAAGATGTGGCATATACAGTATGGTGATTCACTCCAAAGAGGCCCTGAATATTCTGTAATGTAACTCTATGCTATGATGAAGCAATCTAAACCAAAAACATAGGCTACATACCTCGACGCATGTATAATTGATCGCATTACAAATTTTCACGACAAAGTTGCACATCAAAAATTGTGACCTGCACCACGGAGGATGACCTCCACCATGAGAAGGGACCTATGATCTCATCATGTCCAGGTTCTGTACCGTCCTCTGAATAACTTTCAGGGTCTTTGAGGGTACATTAGGAACACCACATTTCTTATTAAATTCACTCTGATATTGCTTAAACAAAATGGTGACCCAATAGGTTTGCACTATGACGACGTGCTGCTCATTAATGTACACCACCATCCTGATGAGAAGTCTAGTGACTAAATGAAGGGGCACGATGGCTGTCTGACGCCTACCTTATCGAAGCTCCATATACTGAGGAGCACATTGTACTGTACATTGTTTCATTCAGATTGCTTCGTCCTAGCAAGGGGCCTCTTTCAAAGTGAATCACCCTGTGTAAATACTGCATATAGTAATATGCAGTACAACTGTTCAGCATTGTCCAGTGAACATGTCATAACAAACAGAAGCTGCAGTAGGTAATAAAGATAAAGACATGATATACATATGTATACCTGTGTGTGTTCTGAGTGATACAGTATATACAGAATAAATATGGGTGGAATATACAGTAGTGCAATGTAGACAAAAAGTGATCATGCAGTAATGTATTAGTTAACAGCCCATGATCAGCTGTTCAGTGCAATAACAGCCACAGGAAAAAAGCTATTATTTTGTGCGGGCTCTAAGGCACCTGTAGCGCCTGCCCAATGGAAGAAGAGTGAATAGTCCAAGATTGGGGTCAGAGGTATCTTTGATAATGCCTCTTGCCCTCTGCAGACAGCATTTCTTGTAAATGGGTGATAATGATTCTTTAAGCTCTTTTCACCACCATCTGGAGGGGTTTACAGTCCTGAGTAGTGCCGTTGCTATACCACACTGAGATGCAGCTTGTAATTAAATAAGAGATTAAAAGAGGAAAGAACTTTGTTACAAACTGTTCAAATGAACCCAAAGACAACAGCAAAGGGCTTTAAAGCATTACGTACTAGAATGTGAACATTAACCTTTAAAAAAAAAAAAGTCATACATCTCCATGTCCTGCAAGAGGAAGCCTCTACTCCAAGACCAGCGTATACAGCCAAATTAAAGTTTGCACGTGAAGCATGGTGGTGGCAGTATACTGTTTTGAGGGGTGTTTTACTTGGCAAGAGACTGCTGCACTTAACAAAATAAGTAGAAAAGGGTATTATTTAGCATGATTATATGATTTATGGTTGTATGTAGACTTTTGACCTCAACTGTATATAAAAGTATTTTATATAATCTTAACTCTAGGTATAGGATGTCATAATCAGTCACTAAAGTGATTTATCTTGCAGTGAGAATTCAGTTAGAATTCATATTTTGTTTAACATCTAATGTTAAAAAAAAAAATTTAAGTGATGTAGGAGTGTACATGAACTGCGATAACATACTTCCTCTCTCAAATCATACTTCAAATGTCCAGTCATGTTTTGATACTGTTGTAATCCTCTTTGACGTAAAAAAAAAAAAAAAAAAAAAAAAAAAAACATATTTTGAAATGTACGTACTTGTACTTTCTGACTTTAATGTGAACAAAAGCAAAAAAAAGTTTAAGAGGATTTTTAAGTAGCTCAATATCTATTTAAAAAACAACAACATTTTTTTAGGTATAAGCAATAAGAAAATGTACTACTTATAACCAAGGAACCAAATTGCATTGCATAGTGTAATCGAGGTTGTGTTTATATCAGCATAGCTTGATTGGTTATTTATAACTATTAAAATTATTCGGATACACAGTGTGAAATAACAGGATAGCTCTGTCAGTTGTCAGCTGTGTTAACTGAAAAAAGTAGACATATTTGCTTTTACTTCTTACATTTACTAATTATTACTACAAGTAGCTTTTACTCAGTTTCAGTGTGATTTTGTTCTTTTTGGAACCAAAAAGTGCATTGAAACATTTAATTCATATAGGGTGATATTATCAAGAGTGAATCATCAAGAGTCAAGAGTATCAAGAGTGAATCATCCAGAGTTGCTAAACAGTTCATGGCCAAACAATTTTTTTTTTTTTTGTATCGTTATCAGATAAACACTATAAACAGGGTCAAAAGGACATGCTTTAATTGTAAGCCACTGAACTTTGGAGCAAATCTTTATAAACTCACCAAAACTATTACAGAAGAAGTTCTAACAGGTCAAGTGTTCTCCTGCTTATAATAAGTGGGTGGGTCAACTATTTGGACTTCTAGTGCTAAAACATTGTCACTTCAGTCTACTCCAACACAAGTCTTATATAGTGAGTATAAGTTTTTGTACTTAGTACTTTTAAGAGCCAATAATTAGAACTACTAAACAAACTATTTTACTATACTGGTGGCAACAATGAAATTATGTTGCTTTTCTTGTCCAGTGCAGGGAATGTGTGTGTGTGTGTGTGTGTGTGTGTGTGTGTGTGTTTTTAAAGGAGAACATGTTCTTTATATAATCTTAGCTCTAGATTTCAGGTTTATACACAAATCTCATAATCAGTCACTTTAGCGATTTCTGCACAATTAGAATGAGTTTTTAGACTTATTAGAATCCATATTTGTCACACCTACTTGATTGAGGACATCAAACAAATTTTAATATTACACAAAGATAACTAAAGTAAATACAAAATGCAGTTTTTAAATGGTGATTTCATTTATTAAAGAAAAAAAGCTGACCAAACCTACAAGCTGAGTTAAATTTCCCACATCTGGGGTGATTACTGCGAGACCTGTGAAATCAAGAAATAATTTAAATAGAACTTGTTTGAAGTTCAAAGAAAAGAATGCTAAAAGATCTCAAAAAGCAACACAATCTAAATAAATTTAAGAACAGATGAGAATCAAATTAATTGACACGTATCAGTCTCGAAAGGGTTAATAAGCCATTTCAAGGCTTTGGGACTCCAGGGAACCATGTTGAGAGCTTTTATCTACAAATGGAGAATCATAGGTGAAGTGGTGAAGGGTTTTAGCTGAGAAGTATGGAATACTGGGTGGATCCGGAGCGCCCTAGGCAGCAGGAGCCGGTAGGTGACGGGGTTGATTCGGAGGGTGATGCGGTATGGACCGATGAAACGAGGTGATAATTTTCTGGATTCTGTCTGCAGGTGTAGATTTTTTGTAGACAGCCATACCTTGTCACCTACGTGGTACAATCGCCCCGGTGTGTGTCGACGGTGGTGCTGAGTGATGTAGCGGGTGTTGGTGCATTTGATGGCCAGGTTTGCTTGGTTCCATAGCCGTCGACACCGACGGACCAACTGTTGGCCCGACGGTACTTCAACCTCCGGTTCTTGGTGGTCGAACATCGGAGGTTGGAAGCCGTGGCATGCCTCAAATGGGCTTAAGCCAGTGGCGGATGAAACGTGGAGGTTGTGTGATAGTTCAGCCCAGATGAGGTAGCGAGCCCAGAAGCACTGACGGTCGGCGACAAAGCACCTCAGGTAGTGCTCCAGTTGTTGGTTGGTCCGTTCCGTCTGACCGTCTGGCCGTTCCGACTGTCCGTCTGACAGTCTGTGGGTGGTAGCCGGAGGACAGACTACAGGTGGAATGGATCAGACGGCAGAAGGCCTTCCAGAACCGTGAGGTGAACTGAGGCCCCCTGTCCGAGACGATGTCCTTTGGGAACCCATGCAGGCGGACTACATGTTCTAATATCAGCTCGGCTGTTTCCTTAGTTGACGGGAGCCCGGGAAGGGCCACCAGGTGCACAGCTTTGGAGAACCGGTCAATGATGGTGAGGATGGTGTTCTTTCCTTTGGAAACCGGCAGGCCCGTGATGAAGTCGACGGCAATGTGTGTCCAGGGCCGACGGGGAACAGGAAGGTGTTGAAGCTCGCCCGGAGATGGTTGATTTACATCCTTGGCCCTGGCGCACACTGGGCACGCCTGGATGAACTCATGAACATCCTTGGTCATGGTGGGCCACCAGAAGGCGCGCTGTATAAATTGAAGGGTGCGACGTGTTCCGGGGTGTCCAGCAAGGAGAGAGGAATGCCCCCATTGGATGACCTCCGTCCTGATGGTGTCGGGTACATAGAGTCGACCAGGCGGCACACCTGCCAGTTCGGTCTCCGCAGCCTGTGCCTGGCGCACCCTTGTCTCCAGATCCCAGCGTAGTGGTGCTATGATCCTGGTGGGAGGTAGGACAGGCGTGGGCTCGGTATGATAGATGGAAGTTGTAACTCTCAAAAAATAACACCCACCGCGCCTGTCTAGGGTTAAGCTGTTTCATTCTTCGGATGGTGATTAGATTCTGGTGGTCGGTCCAGACGATGAACGGCTCTCTGACGCCCTGGAGCCAGTGACGCCATTCCTCCAGAGCCCACTTTATGGCCAACAGCTCGCGGTCCCCTACCCCGTATCGCTGCTGAGTGGGGTCAAATTTTCTGGAGAAGAAGCTACAAGGGTGCAGCTTCTGATCTGGACCTCGTTGGGAGAGAACGGCCCCGGCGCCCACATCGGAAGTGTCCACCTCCACAACGAATGGTTTGCTCGCAACTGGATGGAGGAGAATTGGTGCAGTGGTGAAGCGGTGACAATTCCTGGAAGGCAGAGATGGAGGCAGAGTTGAGGGTGAAGGGGTGAGAAGATGGTCGTGTCAGGGCAGTTAAAGGAGCTGCAACCGTACTGTAGTCCCAGATAAAGCGACGATAGAAATTCGCAAACCCGAGAAACCGTTGAAGTTGCTTGAGGGTCTTGGGTAGAGGCCAATGACGCACAACTTCCAGTTTCTGCGGGTCCATGGCCACACCCTGGGGCGAGATAACAAAACCCAGGAACGTGGTGGAGCGCTCGTGAAAAGCGCACTTCTCCAACTTACAATACAGTTGATAGGCGAGCAATCTCTTGAGGACCGCCCTGACGTGTTGGACATGTTCGTCAACAGTCCGGGAGTAAATGAGGATGTCGTCTAGGTAGACGAACACCCAGCGGCCTAGCATGTCTCTGAGAACATCATTGATGAATTGTTGGAATGCAGCAGGTGCGTTACAGAATCCAAAAGGGATGACCAGGCTTTCATAGTGTCCTGTGGGGGTGATGAAGGCTGTTTTCCACTCATCACCCTCTCTAATGCGCACCAAGTTGTAGGCGCTCCGGAGGTCCAACTTAGTAAAGATGGTGGCACCAGAGAGGGCGTCCAGGGCAGAGTTGTTAAGCGGCAATGGGTGTCGGTTCTTGATGGTGATATCGTTGAGCCCCCGATAATCGACACATAGACGTAAGTCACCTCCTTTTTTCTTTACAAAGAAGAACCCCGCTTTGGCAGGTGAGTAGGAGGGCCGGATGGTACCTTGGCGAAGGGCGCTGGAAACATACTCCTCCATCGCCTGCATCTCAGTGGAAGTTAGTGAGTAGAGATGGCCACGGGGCGGGACGGAACCCGGCTGAAGGTCAATTGCCAAGTCGTAAGGACGATGAGGAGGTAGGTGGGTGGCGTGTCGTTTACAAAATACTTCAGCCAGGTCCCGGTAAGGCGTCGGGATGCTGTTGGTGTCGACTTCGGGGGCCTCGGGCTCCCTAGAACACGTCCCAGCCCGGGCCCGTAGGCAGAGTTCAGTGCAGGTCGGCCCCCATTGTAGAATCCAGTTCTGTGTCCAAGAAATAAGTGGGTCATGCTGCAACAACCACGGGTGGCCGAGGATGATGGGAGGAGATGAGATGGAGGTGACAGAATTGAACCTGTTCTTCGTGTTGGTTGATGATGAGGGTGATTGGCTGTGTTCGAGAGGTGATAGGGCTGGAAGAGAGGGGCCGACCGTCAACAGAGGTGATGTTTACGGGCTGGGATAACGCCTCGATTTTTACCCCCAGTTTTTTGGCGTAAGAAGAGTCAATAAAGTTACCCGCGGCACCGGAATTGATGAACGCGGTACTTTCAACCCGTTTGTGGCCAAACTGGAGGCGTGCTCGTACCGTGAGACGGGAAAAGTTGGTCAAAGTGGCGGAGAGGTGGATGGAACCCGGTGAGCTGTTCCTACTGCTCACCGGGCCTGCGCGTTTCCCGGACGCAGAGGGCAGATAGCTCTGTGGTGTGCTGCCGATCCACAATATGCGCAGAGACCCTCTCTGAAGCGGCGTTCCCGTTCTGCAGCAGTTAAGGAGGTGCGTCCTAATTGCATGGGTTCCCCGGCTCCGGTGTCAACCACGGCGGGAGGTGGAGAACCGACTGATCTGGTAGGTGCAGTTGCAAATGAGGAGCGAGCTTCAGGAACAGGCATGTGAGAGAAGAAGGAGGAGGGTCGGGATGTGAAATGGGGCAGTGATGGACGGCAGGGTGCGAGGAGCTGGCTTGGTTCGGGCGAGCAGGCGCTGGTCGATTCGGAGGGTGAGTTGAATTAAGCCCTCCAACGTAGCTGGAAGTTCTCGTCCAGCGAGCTCGTCCTTGATGCGCGCAGCCAGTCCCTCGTAGTAGGCTGTCCAGAGGGCGGCGTCTCCCCAGTTGGTCTGGACAGCCAGGGTTCGGAAATCTGCCATGTAGCGACTCACGGACGAGCCTCCCTGCCGCAGATGATATAACTTGGAGTCGGTCTCCACCTCAGCAGCAGGATGTTCCAAAGTTAGTTTTAGTTGATGGGTGAGCTCTGTGTATGAATATGCGACATCTGAATCCGAGCGAAGGACCGCTGTGGCCCACTCAGCTGCCTGCCCGGATAGCAACGAGACGAGAAGTGCAATGCGCAGTCGTTCTGTGGAGTATCTGGTGGAATTAAACTCAAACACAAGATCAGTCATTCTGTCATAAACACACGGAGATGGACCAGAAGACTAGCAGTTAGCCCTGTAGCGTGGATGGTAAACCCAAACGCGGAAGTAGCGCGAGCAGGCAGGATAACCACGCTGTTATTTTTAGAACTCTCCCGAAGCGAGAGCAAGAGTCTACACAAATAAACTCGCGTTCTAATAACACACACTCAATCGAAAGCAAAACCCAAGAAAGTGAGTACTCACGATTAGATGGACACAGCATCGGCAATAGCATGGGCAAACTCAATGACTGAGCAATGTGTGGAGCCATCTTGTCTCCTTTTATGCTTCCTGAATAACGACCGGACTACTTCCAGGTCCTAGTGCCGGTCGTGTTAGGAGTGCGCATGACAAAAAGTCCCATTTCATCGTTATGATGGTATGATGAACATTGGACTATTAACATATTAATAGTCAAACATGGTGTTGGTCGTGTGATTGTCTTGGTCTGCTTTGCAGCTTGCCATAATTGATGGAACCATGAATTCTGTGCTCTATTTGAAAATCTGGAATGGAATGTCCAGCTGTCAGTTCGTGACCTCAAGCTCAAACACCCTTGGGTTATGCAGCAGGACAATGATCTGAAACACACCAGAAAATCCAGCTCTAAATGGAAAAAAACTAAATTAAGGTTTTGGAGTGGCTTGGTCAAAGTTTGTACTTCTATCCGATTAAGATCCTTAAACAGTGATTCATGAAACCCTCCAGTGTGGCTGAATTAAAAGAATTCTGCATAGAAGAGTCGGCCAAAATTTCTCCACAGCGATGTGAATGACTCATTGTTATCGCAAACGCTTGACTGCAGTTGTTGCCGCCAGCACAGTTATTAGGTTTAGGGGCAATTACTTTTTCACATAGGGTCAGGCAAGTTTGCACTGCTTTTATCCCTTAATATGTGAAATTATCATTGAAAAACTGCATTTTGTATGTGACTGATGGCAGCCCATTCTTGCATAATAAGTGCTTGGAGTTTGTTTATTCGTCTGCCTCATGAGGATTGACTACAGGTGCGGTACTTTTATTCAGTCTCAGTGTGTCACTGCTGAATTGCCTGATAGACTGTTTAAGTAATCAAATTTAGGGGAAGAAAAAGTGCATTGAAACATATGAGTCTCATAGAGAGAATAATTTCTGGAGAAATCCAGAGTTGTTAAAGAGTTAATGGCCAAACTCCTATTACATTATATTATTACAGAAGATGTCCTCACAGGCCAGGCATTTAGAGCTGTTTGCTCTTGCTTGGAACAAGTAGGCGAGGCAACTATTTGGACTGCTACTAATAAAACAGTGTCGCTCCATCTGTCTACTCAAACACAAGTCCTTACATGGTGAGTATAACCATTTGTAGTAACTTCTTTTGAGAGCAGATAGAGCTGCTATATAAACTCCTATTTTTACTATACTGTAGGCTACAATTCAAATGTGTTGCTTGCCTTGTACAATATATTGAGTGTGGTTCTTCTGCTTTATCTAGATTAAATGGTGGACATAAACTATGCTGTCGCCTATATTAATGATTATATTACTTTTGAGTTTACAGACTACTAAAAGGTGTAGTTTTTAAAAAGTTGTGCATTTTGTACACTTGCCAGGAACTCATGTCTCTGCTATTTTGTTTACTGAATGTGCAGTGGTCATTTTGTGAGCCTCACTGTACAGGACCAAGGAAACATATTTGTGCTTTGTGACCACCAGTTATGGCTTAAAAAACATACAAAGGCAGCCTTTGTGTCGGATGTGTTCAACATTGAAATTTCCTGTTACTATAATTGAATCTTTCACTATATAAAAGGTTACGTTAATAATATGGACTAGAGTGTTCCTTTTAAGCCTAAGTACTACAAACCAAAATCTGGATGAAACAAAGTCACTCATTCCATCTGATGGAAATATAGAAGAGCTACCAGAAATTGAGAAAAACACAAGTTACAGGTGCTGAATTTAGCACCATAAGCACTGGAATTTATCCCCATCATTCCTTTTATCATTATATATATATGTTTTTTTTTTGATAAATAAACACACACACACATATATATATATATATATATATATATATATATATATATATATATATATATATGTGTGTGTTTATTTATACACTCAATAATTGGTCAGGGCTCATTTAGCCAGAATTTATCCATCAGTGTGACATGGGATGGAGACAATCAGCCTTGGCTTAATAAGCATGCTGAGAAGATCAGTCAGTGCCACAGCATTTTCTTTCCTAGTGATGGCCAAGCTGTGCAACTAGTGACATGTTCCTTATATTTTCATTAACAAGATTGCTGACATTAGACTGATCATTACCCCGCCTCCACATTTTCAGTGGCAGGTCTGTCTTCGGGCTGTTTAGTTCCTGTGTGCTGGATTATTTCATGATTATATATACTATTAAAAGGATATGCTTTTGCATTCATTTTGGTCTTGCATCTTCTGTTCATCTTACTGGTTCTTTCCCTGTTTTGTCTGTTTGTTCCCCACTTTGTTTACATAAAGCTTCCTGTTTATATCCATGCTTGTTAAAGTAAACAGTCAGCTCTTAGATTCCCTTCTAATTCCTCATTTCACGGCATTCAGCGACTTTGTAGAAATTTGATCATCGGTCCATCCCTTTCCTGAAAGACAATATTTTTGCTTTAAAAAGAAAGAATTTGCTCTCTTGATATTGTACCTCGCTGCCTCATTAAAGATGGAAAAGCAGGTTGCTGAGGGGATGAAAAGATACCAAGTGGCTTGGGTAGCTGCAGTAAGACTAAAAGATATTAACTTTACTTTAAACCTTATTCACCAGTGAAGGAGAGCATATTTTCACTCACTCATTCTCTAGACCACTTATACCGTACAGGGAAGAAGGTAGGCCTGGAGACTCAGGGCATGAGGCAGGGTAAACCCTGGACCTATCGCAGTGCGCCAGAACACAAACTGTGGGCAATTTGGAAATGGCAATTAGTTTAATTTGCATGTGTTTTGGCTGTGGGAGGAAACCCACCGAGAACAGGGAGAGCATGCAAACTCTGCATGCACATGCCTGACGTGGGAATTGAACCCCTGACCCTCGAGATGCAAGACCACAGTGCCACCTCCTTTTTCTCATTTACTTATAAACTTGATTAAAATCTCCTGTATCCTTATTGTACTTTGTGTGTTTCTCTTTCTCAAAATGTTGTACAGCACTTTGGTTGATTTTTATGGTTTTAAATGTGCTTTAAAACAATTTAACTTGACCTATCTTGGAACTTCTCGATTACTACTTTAAAAACATACATATATAAATTGTACTTTTTTATTCCTTCCTGATGATTAGATGATTGGCTCAGTAAGGATGAAGATGATTGGCTGTAGTGGACTGCTCTTAATAACATTCAGCATGGTCACTTCCACGATCATTACAGAGGAATTAGGGGTTGTGCAAGGTGAGCCAATATGAAATTACAGAATTTATTTATTTACAGACTGTTTATTCAAACATAGCACTAAGGCACTAAGTGGTGTAGGTCTCTCTCTCACACACACACACACACACACAACACAAACATATCAAATGTATTATACATTGCATCATGAAAAATTTGAGTACCATGAAAGGTTAATTTTCTTTTGTATTTTAATAATAAAATTTTACCTCTTTATTAGAATATTCACTAAGATCAATCAAAAAAGACTTATGCATTTTTTTTTTTTTTTACAAAATTAAGAAAATTTAATCAGAAAAAAAATATGTATTTGTTTATTCACTCAGTTTATTTATACACTTAATACTTGGTCAGGGGTCATTTAGCCAGAATATTTGCATCAATTTGACATGGGATGGAGGCAATCAGCCTGTGGCACTGCTGAGTGTTACAAGCCAGTCAGATCAACCCAACACTTCCAGGTCATAAATCCACTCCAGAATTTCTTTCATGCGCTCAGCTATCCTTCACCGCACACCTGTACCTGGTCTGGTAAAAACGACTCAGATTAATCTTTGTTGCTCCTCAACCTGCATAATGACTTTTCAATTCAATTCAATTCAATTTTATTTCTATAGCGCTTTTAACAATGGTCATTGTCTCAAAGCAGCTTCACAGAAATGAAAAGAAGACTTATGGAAATGTATATATGTGTAAGAAAAATGTGACTAGATAATGAGATTGTCCCTGATGAGCAAGCCAAGGGTGACGGCGACAGTGGCAAGGAAAAACTCCCTGAGATGGCAACAGGAAGAAACCTTGAGAGGAACCAGACTCAACAGGGAACCCATCCTCATCTGGGTGATAGCAGATAACAGAAATTTTATAACATCATGTGTGTTATGCAGATGAAAGTTCCATAAACAGAAGTTAATTTAAATTAACACAAAGTCCAGTTCAGCACAGGGATGAGTCAGCAGGTGCAGAGGGCAGATGGGGGTCTGGATCACTGGGAGCTCAGGAGCAGCATGTGTAGATCCAAACCAAAATGAAGAAGAATCCAGCTGGAGTTGGTCCTTCTCTGGATGCCTCTGGGTCAAAGCAGGGTCGGCCTCTGTCTACTGAAGCTGGCACGATCTCCAGATGCCTCGGGATGGGTGGAAAAATAAAGAGCAGGTGAAAAGAATTAGCGTGGTTGCCATTCAGGATAGATGTACTGGAGTATCAGGTAAAGAAATTAATTATGTGTACGCCAGATTAAAGAGATGCGTCTTGAGTCTACTTTTAAACTGGGAAACTGTGTCTGAGCCCCGAACACTGTCAGGAAGGCTATTCCAAAGTTTTGGAGCTAAATATGAAAAGGCCCTACCTCCTTTTGTAGATTTTGATATTCTGGGAACTACCAGTAGTCCGGAGTTTTCTGATCTTAAGGAGCGTCCTGGATTGTAACGTATCAGAAGACTGGTTAGGTATGTGGGAGCTAGACCGTTTAGAGCCTTGTACGTAAGTAATGCTATTTTGTAATTAATTCTAAACTGAACAGGTAGCCAGTGCAAGGATGATAATATTGGGGTTATATGATCATATTTTCTGGATCTAGTGAGAACCCTGGCGGCTGCATTTTGGACTAACTGTAGCTTGTTAATTGAGGATGCAGGACAGCCACCCAGTAATGCATTACAGTAGTCCAGTCTGGAGGTCATGAATGCATGAACCAGCTTTTCTGCATCAGATACAGATAAAATGTTCCTAAGCTTGGCAATATTTCTAAGGTGGAAAAAGGCTGTTTTTGTGATGTTGGAGATATGATTTTCAAAGGATAAGTTACTGTCTAATATCACACCCAGGTCTTTCACTGTCGAGCTGGTGGTAACAGAACATCCTTCTAAACGCAGGCTGAATTGTGAGAGCTGGTGTGTACTGGTTTTTGGGCCAATAAGTAATATCTCTGTCTTATCTGAATTTAGTAGAAGAAAATTATCGGTCATCCAGTCTTTTATATCTTGAATACACTCAGTTAGTCTAGACAATTTGGGTATTTCATCTGGTTTTGTGGAAATGTATAACTGAGTATCATCAGCATAACAATGGAAACTAATCCCATGTCTTCTGATGATGTTACCCAAGGGAAGCATGTATATTGAGAACAACAGAGGTCCTAAAACTGACCCTTGTGGCACCCCATATTTCACTGGCATTACACCAGACTGTTCTCCATTCAGATCTACAAAATGGAATCGATCAGACAGGTAGGATCTAAACCATTTTAACGCCTGTCCCTGAATACCAATGTGATTTTGTAAGCGATCTATTAGAATATCATGATCTATAGTGTCGAATGCAGCACTAAGATCAAGTAAGACAAGAATTGAGATGCAGCCTTGGTCTGAAGCTAAAAACAAGTCATTTGCAATTTTAACTAGTGCAGTTTCTGTACTATGATGGGGCCTGAAACCTGACTGAAATTCCTCGAGGATATCGTTTTCCTGCAAGAATGTGCATATTTGGGCTGATACTATCTTTTCTAATATCTTTGATATAAACGGAAGGTTTGAAATCGGTCTGTAATTTATTATATCATTTGGGTCTAAATTAGATTTTTTAAGAAGAGGCTTAATAACTGCCAACTTGAAAGGTTTAGGGACATGACCTAGACATAATGAAGAGTTGATAATATTTAGAAGTGGCGCTCCGGCTATACTTATCACTTCTTTTAAAAGTCTAGTTGGGATTGGATCCAACAAGCATGTTGTTGATTTAGCCGAGGTGATAAGTTTGTACAGCTCTTTCTGTCCTACACCTGTAAAGCTCCGAAAATCAAATTGTGAAGCTTTAGACTGGACTGGATCATGAGATGTTAGAGGTTGAATTTCCATTATTTTCTTCCTGATACTATCAATCTTTTCATTGAAGAAGTTCATGAAGTCTTCACTTCTAAGCTGTGATGGGATACTCCCTGCAGGCATCTTAGGATTTGTTAGGCTAGCCACTGTACTAAATAGGAACCTGGGATTGTTTTGGTTTCTTGCTATGAGTTGGCTCAGATGCTCGGCCCTAGCCGCTTTTAGAGCCCGTCTATAGCTGCACATACTACCTTTATACGCGATTCTAAAAACTTCTAATTTAGTTTTTCTCCATTTTCGCTCGTGGTTACGGGTTGCTCTCTTTAGGGCGCGAGTATGACTGTTGTACCATGGTGCAAGTGTTTTATCTCTGACTTTTTTTAATCTGATGGGAGCAACAGTGTCTAATGTACTGGTAAAAATAGTGCCCATGCTGCTAGTCACTTCATCTAGATCGTCTGCACTTAGGGGTCTGATAAGAAATTGGGACAGATCCGGCAGATTACCTGTGAATTTGTCTTTAGTAGTCGGATTAATATTTCTACTGAATTGATAACGTGGGGAGGCACAGCTACGTTGTTCTACAGGTAGAGTATATACTAAGAGATGATGATCTGTGATATCATCACTTTGTGGTAGAATGTCTATATTAGAGACATCTATACCATGGGATATAATTAAATCTAGCGTATGATTAAAGCGATGAGTTGGTCTATTTATATTTTGTTTAACCCCAAAGGAATTTAGCAAATCTATAAATGCGAGTGCTGAAGTGTTGTTAGCATCGTCTACATGAATGTTAAAGTCTCCTACTATCAGCACTTTGTCAGAGTTAACCAATAGGTCTGATAGCAGATGTCCAAACTCTTTAAGAAAATCGACATATGGCCCTGGGGGTCTGTACACGGTGGCCAGAACGAAGTGTTGCAAGGGTTTATTATGTATTTCGCTGAGTGCAACATTAATGATAAGCACTTCAAACGAGTTGAACTTGGGCCTTGTTTTCTGGGTAACAGTGAGAACATCACTGTAGATAGTTGCGACACCACCACCACGACCAGTTTGACGGGGTTCGTGCTTATAGAAATATCCTGACGGAGTAGACTCATTTAAACCAATATATTCATTTGGTCTGAGCCAGGTTTCAGTAAGGCAGAGTGCGTCAAGGCAGCAATCTGAGATAATTTCATTAACAATCAGTGCTTTAGGCGCAAGGGATCTGATGTTGAGAAGCCCAAACTTTAGAGGTATATTGTGATTACTTACTTGGCCTTTTTCTGGTTTTATAGTTATTAGATTGTTTCGAGCAATTTTAACAAATTTATTCTTTTTTCTCACTATTCGGGGAATACCAAAAGTGTGTGAGTACTTCTGCTTTCATCAGAGGAGAACGCTCATAATGTGTGCTGGCTTTTTACTCCGTGAGGAAGTTAAATCTGAACACTCTGTTTCTGTAACGACGCGGGTCGCGCGAGGGACAGCGCCGTGCTTAAACTGTTCAGAACGGGCAGATCTGCAAGCTGTTTCCACGGCGAGTTCTGAACAGGCAAAAGCACGGCCATTTATACACACGGTTGCTAGGCAACGCCGCCGTCAGGCAATCAGCCTGAACGAGCCGCACCTGGGGACGTGTTTATTTAAGGGTCCTGATACCGGCGCACTTCGTGCGATCATTTAGGTAGCACCGGTGAAGGTATCAGGGCAAAAGAAAAGAAAAGAAAAGAAAAGAAAGCTGTTTAGGGACAGAGGCAAAGCCCCAGCCTCTGTCTTTTTAAGACGCCGGTGAAGGCGAGTGAGAGAGAGAGAGATATAGAGAGTAGCACGCAGCAGTTCAGCGTGCACGCTCAGTAGTTGGTTAGTGCACGAAGCACAAACTCTCTCTCTCTCCCAAAATCCTCGGTAGGGTGAACGCCCCGAGAAGACAAGTTTTGTTTTATTTCCAGAGCCCCGTCCGTTCTCGCGTAGACGGCGGAGCTCTGTTTTTGTGTTTACAGTTTTCATTTATTTCCCTATGAAGTTCCTTAATTAATAATCCCACGCTATCTCCAAACGGGAAGGTCTTCCCGTGTGTATCACAAGCACTCTCACTATCTCCTATTTCACTGACCTACTCTAACGCCCAGCATAAGGGCTCTTATAATTAACAACATCGCGTGGTGCGGCTCTCCATACCGCACCACGTAACAGTTTCTTATTCTTTGTTTGCGGAACAGACCGAAATCGAACATACGAATGTTCACATAATCCAAGATGATTTCTTTCTGCGCGTCGGTCCTCTCATAGTCAACCCGCATAGGTGAGATAGGGGTATAACAGCAGGAATAACAGTGCGGGACGAGGCTTGTGGGACGACTTCCTCACACACACACACACACTAATGGGTTTACTGTGTAAGACAAGAAGAGGGGACGGGTTAATTCCATACACACACACAGCGTCTTCGTGCACAAACGGAAATGCTTATCTTATCTTTTTTTAAAGGTTAACTGCAGGTTAATTTGTCCTATTTTTACTTCATATTTTATTATCTTTATATTTAATAAGTTTTGTGTATTTATTGTTTGGGCTGTGGAATGAATAATTTATAGGGTTTAACTAGTTTTAACTCACTACACACTTCTATAAGACAAATAAATTACCTAGTAAGTTTGTGTTCGTTTGTAACAATATCCTACGAGTGATCTTACTCTGTAATAAAAACATACGAATTTAACTATTAGTTAAAAGTAGAAAAGTACATGTGGGTGTGGTCGTGATGGGGGGGGGGGGGGTTGTCATGTATCTGGCACTGGCTTCGTGTGGACGAAACCTTAAACTTGTGAAAACTATTAAGAGACACCTAGCCTCAACACCCAACACCCTTTGACCTATCAGCAATCAAACAAGACTTGATATTTTGTATATCCGGAGGAAAGAACTAAAAAACATTTACTCTCATGGGAAAGGAGACACCAAACTTCCTTAATGACTTAAACTCGTGAAAACGATTAAGAGACACACACCCTTAACACACCCCCTTTGACTTATCGGCAATCAATCAAAATTTGACATTTTGTATATCCCGGAGGAAAGAACTAAAAAACATTTACTCAGGTGGGAAAGGAGACACCAAACTTCCTTAATGACTTAAACATGTGAAAACATTTTACTTTCACAGCAAAAAAAAAAAAGACAACATTCTTAATGACTTAAACAACTCTATAAAGAAATAACTACACCTTAATGTACCTTCCATATGGCACCTTTGACCTTGAGAGGTCAATATAATTATGATCTTATGATGACCTTTGACCTATAAGCAATCTATCAGCAATCAATCATACACTTTGACATTTTGACATTTTACACCATCCATTACTCTCTCTATTATTACATCAAAAAAAGTAATCTGAGTACCCTAATGCGTTACTTTGTAACGTGTTACAGCCAACACTGAAATTTATCGCATACACTTAATTATCTATCCATTCAGCGTCTTGCATGATTCTGTTTATATTACTAATTCTGTCTATCCTGTGGTCAACGATGATAATACAAACTTTTACCAATTATCAGCCCAAATAACCATAATTATTTATCAATTATGAAGAATGTAACATAAGATCTGGGCAAATGTGACTTTAAAATGCACAACCAAGACAACAGTTCTTTATAAAGAAACAAGAATTTATTGAACTACTCTACGATACATAAAACTATGCAACTTAAACCCACAAACACACATATACAGACACACAAACAGTTTGAAGGGTGAAAGTTTGGAGGTGGAGTTTGAGGAAGTCCCCAAATTTCAGGTACTGGTTACTAGATCTGAAAAAGTCACAAGAGCAGAGCCATGGGTTTAATTTTACTGCTTAATTTTAGGTCGCGCACCAATTTTCAGCAAGGTACAAAGCTTTGATCTTTTACTTGCGTTACATGAGAGTGAGAGTACGATCTGTCGTTGGGATAATATCTTTCAAGGAAGCCATCGTGTGACACGTTGGCGTTCTGGAACTTCTTCTGACGGTTTCTTTTTTGCAAAATTCTGATGGTTCTGGCACAAAGTTTCACTAAGGGTCTTGAAGAGGGGATGACTTGATCACTTGGAGGTGCAGCATGTGAGTGCAGGTCGGAGCGCAACAGGGAAAGAGTGACACCTATTTGGACCTTGGGGTTTTGACCCAGCGGAGTCAGTCTGTCCCATGGGTGATTGTCCCAATCAAATGTTGTTGCGGGGCTTTGTCCATACATTAGGATCATGTTTGGTCTGTCATGTTGGGAACATCCTGGTGAGGTTTTTAGTACTTTTATAAAGTATATTCACATTAGCCCCAAACATCCCATATTTTGCATACTTATTAATACTTAGATCTACAAAAAGGAGTTGTACGTGTTGATTACAGTTCCTAGATTATAATTAGCATATCAAACATCACATGAAGAAATAAAACATACTAGATAGGTATGTATATTTGCCCTACTGGCACTCTTTAAAAGTATGGTCTCTTTGTTCCTGAGGGAAGGCATGTGCTCTGGAGGTAACCAAGAGTGTCATCGTTGTGAGTTAGTGGTTTCTCCCAACTCGGAGCTATAAAACTATCTCTCCTTTGATTATTGGCATGCCAATTCACACTGTTTCCAGTCGAGGTTAACACTAGCCATCTGATGCTGGCTCCAGGCAAAAGGATTTCCTTTCCATGATTGGGTTGAACTTTTCACTGATTTGCATCATGCACGAGATAAGGGAGACACTCACGCTAGATGGTGTCCTTTAGACATTCCAGAAGGTGACAGATATATAGCTCAGTTTGCGGGTAGCCTGTTCAGTCCCACATCCCTGTTTTTCTCTCATTTTATTTTCATGTTGTCTATCACCCTGGTGAAAAAAAACACCAAACCAGACACGCTCTCTCCTCAGTTCTCCCCAGTACAGAATCAAGTATCTGTGGTCACGATCTTGCCTCCTCAATGTCTTGTGGAGGCGGCACTACTGTATGTCTGTACTGTGTCCTCATGGTAGTTGAACGCTTTTCTAAGGCTGCCCATTTCATCAAGTTATCTGGCCTCCCCAGAAACTGCTGAGCTTTTAATCATGCATGTTTTCTGGCAACATATACCCCCAACTGACATCTCATCAGACCATGGAGCCTAATTCGCTGCTCAATTCTGATCGGCCTTCTGCAAGTTAATTGCCGTTACTCCCAGCTTATCTTCAGGGTATTATCCACAGACCATTGGCTAGATGGAAATAACCAACCAGGACCTGGAAATGGGCATTGACCTCAAAGGACACAAACTCCTTGCAGCAGATACTTCCCTGGATCGAAAAAGTCCATAATTCCTTGCCCACATTGGCCACTGGCATCTCTTCTTTTTAATGCTGCCTCAGACACCAGCCTCCCATGTTCCATTCTCAGGAGAAGGAGGTCTCGAGTTGCTTCTGCCCAAGCCTTCATACAGTGGTGCCAAAGATCGTGGTTGAAAGCTAGATTAAAGATCTGCCAAGTGATCAGCCATCAAACAACAGGCTGACTGGCACTGCTCCACGACATCATCATAATGAGCTCACAACATTCCCCTCAAGACAACCTCTCGCAAGTTGTCCTCCAGGTTAATTCACTTTCACCAAAGTCATCAACTCCTGTACCATCTGACTTCTTCTACCTTACAACTTTTGCCGGATAAACCTCAGATCAAATCTTTGATCTTATGCACACTGAATCCTCATGCCTGCCCAGTGCTTCCTGCCTGATTTATCAATGGTGGTGAAGCATTCGCCGTAGTCAAGATTTTAAAAGTTCAAAGGCTTCCATCTGTGTGTGAGTACTTCCTACATCATTGCCCCACCTTCTCTGATGTCACAGTGGATTCCCTCATTCATCTCGGTTACACACTGACATGCATAACTTTTCTGCGCTGTTCCTCCTGTACCAGTACTTTCAATTTTTCTGTACATCTGTGGGATCAGACTGAGTGGGCTGGCCTTTGGCCCCTTTGATAGTGTCAGTTTACTAAAGTGAGGTGAGAATAATATTTGGACATGGTTAGACCACCATTGCATGCAAGAGAATAGAAGAACATAAGTGGCCCTAGTACTGAGCCTTGTGGATCAATGAAACTATACTCTCTCTCTCTCTCTCTCTCTCTCTCTCTCTCTGTCCCTCCCTCCCTCTCTCTTAGGGACAGACTGCACAGAAATAAAAACAAGTTCCCCACATGCAAAAAGTGGCATCTATACCATTCATCCAACTGGATTAAAAACCCATATCACGGTACCAACATTTTCTCAACAGTCTAATAATGACAACAACTAAATGACTGCAGTTGTGTAACACACTATATAAATATAAATATTAATAAACAACTAGCCAAGGATAAATGTTCCGGGATATTGTACAGTACATATTTACTTTAATAAATCATATAGCATAGCACTTTACTCATTATACTTACATATTTTTTATATTTTGACCTTGTTTTGTAGGTTTACTGTGAGATGCGTGAGGATGGAGGATGGACTGTTATCCAGAAGAGGTCTGGTAAAAAGGTTTCCTTCGACAGGAACTGGAAAAAGTATAAGTGGGGATTTGGAAATATTCGGAGTAGGTGTTTTTTTTATAAATATAACCCACTGTGTTGTTGTTTGTCTTTCGACTGCTCCCGCAACAGGGACCATTCAGTCCGCGCACAGGTTTTACACCAGATACCCTCCCATTGTATCTGGGCTTGGGACCAGAACTGCATCCAGTGACTGTGGTGTGGGCATTGGGTTTAATTGGACAGATGAGAAACCTTTTGATTCCTCAAATATTAAGGAAGACCTTTTTATAGCAGTCATGAAGATTGAACATTAGTATGTTATAAACTCTATATAAATATTTGTAAATAATAAATATTTTGCCACTGACAAAGTTGAGAACATTTATTCTACTATAGTACAGGTATTTACAATAACTTACTGTACATTTTGTAACAACAGTAAATGAACCAATTTGGATTTCAAAACCCTCAATTCAAACCTGAAAGTCTGCACTAATGCTCATATTCATTACTTAATTAACTCAAATTTACAGTCTTGGACACCGACAATAATACGAACTTTGTCATTGTCCAAATACAATGCCTGGCCCCAAAAAAGTAATATACCCTAAAAGTTCATTCAGTCACCTTTAGCTTTTACTACAATACACACAGTGTGTTTCCATGTGTGAAAATGATTTTTCATGCTCACAGAACCACTCTTTCACAGTTTCAGTCATGGAATAAGACTGTGCCATCAGAGAAGAAAAATTCCACAGATGTGTTAATAGATTTAGGTCGTCAGCTGACTTCATTTTATTGCCACATAATGTTGCTGAGCCTAGACCTGAACAAGTGAAGCAACCATAAAAATCTCAAAACTTAAACTTAAAATCTTAAATCTCAACTTCATCACTGAAAGTTAAAATATATATTATACTGTATAAAATACTATGTTCCACAGACTCTTTTGTTTTTCAGGTAAAGTGAAAAAACATTAAATGTTTTATATGAAAACTATGTACAGTATTTATTCACAGACTATTAACCCTGAAACTTTCCTCAAGATCTGAGAGCATGTTATACCCTCGGTAATTCACAGACTGTATAATTTTTTCATCTTTTCAGAAGACCACTGGCTGGGCCTGACCAAGATATGGGCTCTAACCAAAAGGAAGGATCATAAGTCAACACTCAGAGTAGACTTGTGGGACTTTAAAGGAGGTTCTGCCTATGCTAATTATGAAGATTTTTGGATTGGCAGTGAGAAAACAGCCTATAAGCTGCATGTTGGAAAATACAGTGGCACTGCAGGTAGAGTATCTAAAGTGTATATTTGTATTCAAATAAAACATTTCGTGGTCATCCGGGCAGATTCTCAACATTCACCCCAGCATAAGAATGACATGTTTTCTGCTGTTTATCCATGCTGAAGAATATTTTGAAAGCACAATAATTTGTAATATTTTGTGTCTGTACAGAAGTGTGAATAGAATAGACACTCAGGACTTCAATTCAATAGGACTTCAATTTCTATTTTGTTTCATATGCACAAAAATCTAAATGCTCAGGTCAAAATTACCTTAACATAAATAATATAAATATTATTTTAGATAGATTTTTACAAAAACCTTTCAGTATTTTTACTCTCTAAGTGAATAAAACAATGTAAGGTGATTCAAATCAGCAATGCATGGACAAAATTACTTTGCTGGATGCTTGAAAACAAGAAGTTTCTTTTTTATTCCCCCATCTTTTTCTTTTTAGCAATTAAGTAAAAACCTCTTTCTTTTATCCTAAGGTGACGCTATCCGTGGGGCATATGGTGGCATTGACCAAAATGGGTATGGTTTCAGTACACATGACCGTGACAATGATGGCTGCTCCCCGTGTATTTTTGGGGATATTGCGGTTAATGAATGTACTAGTGAAAAGGGTGGAGGATGGTGGTTCAGCCGCTGTGGCTCAGCTGAACTGAATGGACAATGGCACTCCGGGGAAAATAATCACGGATGGGCTTCTGGCCTCCACTGGCTCACCTGGAGAGGCCCTGGGCCCTACTCAGCTAAGGCAACACGCATGATGGTCAAGACCGTTTAGCAATCATAGGTTTGTGCCTCTTAAACAAGCAGCAAAATGATGGATTGCTTTTCAGTGTTAAACACACAATAAACATATTCCATTTTCAGTTTGCTTAAGCGCTCTTCAGTTTCCTCTTTCTGTCTATTAATATGCACGTAAGCTAACAAGTCACACAACATTTCCCACAGTGTAATAAATGTGCAATTATGTGTGTAAATTGAGCTGAATTACATTCTCTTACATTCGGCATTCTCTCATCTTGTGTGCACTTTTACCAGGATGGGCTTTAGATCCACCATAACCAGAATAAGTAGGACTGAGTAAATGTACACTAAAAGGTTCTATTTCAGTCAGCAAAGAACAGAAAGCTAAAGTTGATTTGTAGCATGTAAAAAATCTGCATGTCAACATGAACAAGAAACTCAATGAAACATTCTGCTGACTCCATACAACAACAAAAACTGAGAGCAAAGGTCCAGTATTTCTATAATATTCCTAGTAAAGTTATCTGTAAGAATACATTTTCATCATTAACACTGTTGTTACACCGTATTATTTAACCTACAATGAACACTGGCTTTATTCAACACACTTCATGGTTTGGGAACATTCTGTTTTAAATGTGTTAATGTTGGTTAAATGTTTGAATTAAATCGCATTTCTCCAGCAGAATAATGGAACTTTGTGTGTAATTTGTAATGTAATTTTTAGTCTTGGGTTAGATATTGTTTGTGAGAGAAAACATGCCAAAGCAAGCTACAAGCTTACCCAAACATAAACAGTCATTTAGTCCACAGCTTTAACGCCTCTTTTATGCCTTCTACTGTACCTCTATTTATACTGTACCTGCTAAATACATTTCTGTTGCCTACAGAGCTTATAGACCTTTAGACTAAAGGATAAATCTATATATTATTTGCTCATATAAAAGGAACTATGCTATGAAGTAAAATAAAATCATTTTAAATGTAATGGTTTAATTAAAATAATAAATAAAATGCTGTTAAAGCTTCAAAGTTTGTTTTCATTATTGACAGACTAAAAATTGCAGCTGCAGCTCTAAGAAAATGACATTATATACATGAAATTGAGTTTTTTATTCTTGAAAACATCTGAGAATATCATGAAAATAATCCATATCGCCATGTAAATGTTTAACTGTATTTAAATCCTCATGCAGATCACCTGTGTAGCCTACATATGTATTTAGCTTGAACCTCTATGCAGTGCTTATGGGATAAGGTATGCTGTATAACCTGTGCCCTCTTCTGGCACTTATTGTTTGCACTTAGTGCTTAGTGTTTTAAATCCCACTGGGAGTTTTGAGTTTGTGTTCTGAACTTTGGAGGTTGCTGTAGCTGTTCAGTGACCCGAGTGTTGAAGCCATAGTACAGTGAGTTAGGAGTATAGATATCTTATAGAGAAGATAGGATGGACCCAGCCTACTGCAGAACACCACTGGTCCAGCATATTGGATTGTGCTGCCCTCAATGCAAGTAAGGCCATGACTGGCCCAGCCATGACTGATGCATCAGTATTAAAATCAATAGGACTGCAGTGATACACCATGAACTGCTGCTATTATAAAAACAAGGAAGGTATTAAACCATTTTCTCACAAAACGTATCCCACAAAAGTTAGTACACTTCCTAAAGTGAGCACCTTTAATTTCAGCAAACATTTTAGTATATCTTCTCAAAGGAAGAAATTAAACTTGCATATATTTAGCAGTCATTGTGCAGCTTGTATAACAGTCTAGATTTACTGTTCTCTAAAAATAACTCAACATAGAACCATTATTGTCAAAATAGCTTGCAACAAAAATGAGTACACCCTATGTGATAACAGCTCCACATCTTTAACCATGCAAAGTCACATGTCCTATTCATCATTTTCTTGTGTTTGTCAGATTGATAGGATCATACAAGTTTGTGTATCTTATATTATAGCATTTCAAATTTGGCGATTTGTGTACAATTCACTCAAACTGACCGCTGGATAATCAACATGGCACCTCATGGCAAATAACTCTCAGAATATTTTCTCTCTGGCAAGGGTCCATCAAAGAAGTTGAGTCCTCGCGCTGTGCGTCAGTTGCAAAAGCTGTCTTTAAAAAACAGACACATGCATTCTGCCAGCACTGCTTCAGAGGTTGTAGAAGCAGGAGCAGGAGGTCAGCTTGTCAGTGCTCAGACCATACGCTGCACACTGCAACAAGTTGGTTTGCAAGAAAGGAAGCTGGCTCACAAAAAAAGCCTCCAAACAGATTGCTGAAGACAACCTGTCTAAGAGCATAAATTACTGGAACCATGTCCTCTGGATTGATGAGACTAAGATAAACTTATTTGGGTCAGATGGTGTCTAGTATGTGTGACGACACCCTTATGAGGAGTACCAGTGAAAATGCCTCTTGCTTACAGTTAGACATGAATGCTGCAGGTAATAGGGGGCAGTGGTTCAACATGGATTCCAGCATGTACTGTGATATTCAGAAGCAGAACATGATGCCCTCCCTTAAAAACTGGGCCAAATGGAAGTTTTCCAACATGATGACCCCAAACACACCACCAAGATGACAACTGCCTTGCTGAGGAAGCTGAAGGTGAAGGTAATGAAGTTGCCAAGTATGTCTCCAGATCTGAACCCTTTTGAGCACCTGTGGGGCATCCTCAAGTGAAAGGTGGCAAAGCACCATGATGTCATTATGGAGGAGTGCAAGGGGATCCCACAAATTTGTATGGTCCTATCAAGCTGACAAACACTTGAACATGATTAATAGGGCATGTGACTTAGCATGGTTAAACAATGTACAGCTGTTATCATGTAGGGTGTACTCACTTTTGTAATGAGTTATTTTCAGAGGACAGTACATCTGTACTGTTATACACGCTGCACATTGATTACTCTAAAATATATCCAAGTTTCATTTCTATAGTATTGTCCTTTGAGAAGACTAAAATGTTTGCTGAAATTAGAGCGGTTTACTCACTTTTGTGACATCCTGTATATATACAGTTAAACCTTTGATTGTGAGCATAATTTGTTCCAGAAGCATGCATATAAAGCACTCATATATCACAGCGAATTTCCGCAAATAATGAAAATAATAGAAATAATGGAATATCCAATGATTTGTTAGAACAGGAAAAATAAAACAAATTAACTTGCACTTTACCTATGAAATAATCATAGCTATAGTGATTTAATGTAGTGACTAGAGAGGTGAGGAGAAGTGTAGGACGACTTTCACAAACACCATACAGGCACACCAGTTTGCCCGACAGAGACTCTTACTCACACAAACACACACACCAGTTTTCTGAGAGACTTTCACTCACACAAGCATGCGCATGTACACACACATATAAACACAAAATAAAAAATGCTTCACTGATCCTGTTGATTTTAATGCAGTCACGGCTTTACTTGCATTGAGGGCAGCACTATCCAATATACAGTACTGGACCAGTGGTGTACTGAAGTAGTCTGGGTCCATCCTATGTGCTCGATATGATCTATACTTACAACTTACCCTACTATACCTTTAACACTCTGGTCTACACTGAACAGCTACAGCACCCTCAAAGGGTCAGAACTCAAACTCAAAACTCCCAGTGGGTTTAAAAATACAGCTATCACTAAGTGAATAATAGTGGCCAGGAGAGGGCACCGGCTATACAGCATACATTATCCCACAAACACAGTTTAAAGGTTCAAGCAAAATACACATTCAAGTTACGCGGGGATTGAGGGGGATTTAAATACAGTTAATCATTTACAGGGCAATATGGGTTATTTTCAGGATATTCTGTCAGTTTAGTAAATTTTCAGGTGTTTCCAAAAAAACTACTCTTCTGAATTTCCTGTCTTTTCTGTCATTTGATTGTCTTTTAAATTTTCATGTCAAATGTCAACTTTTTTGGAGATGCAAATGCAATTTATTGTCTGTCAAAAATAAAAACAAACATTGGTGCATCAACAGCATTTTATTATTTGCCTTTTCCCAAAATGGTACATTTTAAAGCACTTTTAAATTTTAAAGTAAGATTAAACCCAAGCCTAAAGATTACATAAGTGTTCCTTATTCTCTGATAGGGAAATATCATTTAAGTCCATAAAACATTTAACCAACATTAACACATTTAAACCAGAAAACAGAATTATGTTCCCAAGCCCTGAAGAGTGTTGAATAAAGTCAGTGTTTGATATAGGCTAAATAGGACAGTGTAATAGTGTTAAAGGTGAAAATGTATTCTTACAGAGCACTTTACTAGAAATACTATACTAATACTGGACCTTTGCTCTCAGTGCTTTGTTGCATGGATTCAGCAGAACATTCATTTACAGTAAGATTCTGGTCCATGTTGACATGCTTACAATCCTACACTACCTGCAGATTTTTCAGGTGCACTTGCTGAAACTTTTGAGCACAACTGTAGCGGTTAGAAGAGGCAGAATTGTTGCCATGAAGTAATGCACATAGTCAGCAACAATAATCAAATTAAGCAATGTTTGATTGGTATTAACAGGCCAAAATGTGCCAAAACTGGACTGTTCACACAAGGTAGGTTGGGTTCATGTATTCAGGTCCATATTCTGACGCTACCAACTGTGTGCCTCAGCAAAAATTGAGATTTGGGAGTGTCCACAGTCCTGCTTATTTTGGTTATGGTGGATCTGAAGCCAATCCTGGTAAAACTGCACACAAGGTGGGAGAGCACTGGATAGAATTGTGGCCCATTTACTCTTTTGTGTGGCCTGTTAGCCTCTGTGTGTATTGATGGACAGGATGAGGAAACTAGAGAACACTTAAGCAAACTGAAAATATCCAAACTAGTGAAACTGGAATAGATTTATTATATGTTATTTTGCTGCTTATTTAAGATGCGCAAACCTATGATTGCTAAACGGTCTTGACCATCATGCGTGTTGCCTTAGCTGAGTAGGGCCCAGGGCCTCTCCAGGTGAGCCAGTGGAGGCCAGAAGCCCATCCGCGATTATTTTCCTCAGAGTGCCATTGTCCATTCAGTTCAGCTGAGCCACAGCGGCTGAACCACCATCCTCCACCATTTCCACGAGTACACTCATTAACTGCAATATCCCCAAAAACACACGGGCAGCCATCATTGTCACGGTCTGGTGTACTGAAACCATACCCATTTTGGTCAATGCCAGCATATGCCCCACGGATAGCGTCACCTTAGGACAAGAAAAAGAGGTTTTTATTTAATTGCTATGTGCAAAATAAGTTCTGTCCACACACTGATGCTTTGAATCACCTTAAATTGTTTTATTTAGCTTAAAATATTCACTTAGAGAGTAAAAATACTGAACCATAGGCTTGTAAAAAACCATCTTAAATAATATTTAAATGATTTATGTTAAGGTCATTTTAACCTGACCATTTTGATTTTACCTGTATATGAAACAAAATTGAAATTTAAGTCAATGTCTACTCTTATTCACACTGCTAAATATACACACACAAAATATTACAAATTATTGTGCTTTTAAAAATATTCTTGACACTATTGCAACATTGACATTGAAATTAAAAAGAGATATTCTAAGTAAAATCCCCAGCATTGATAAACAGCAGAAAACATGTCATTCTTATGCTGGGTGAATCTGCCTGGGTGACCACCACAAAATGTTTTATTTGAATACAGATACAGTATATCCTTTAGATACTCTACCTGCAGTGCCACTGTATTTTCCAACATGCAGCTTATAGGCTGTTCTCTCACCGCCAATCCAAAAATCTTCATAATTAGCATAGGCAGAACCTCCTTCAAAGTCCCACAAGTCTACTCTGAGTGTTGACTTATGATCCTTCGTTTTGGTTAGAGCCCATATCTTGGCGAGTCCCAGCCAGTGGTCTTCTGATAAAAAGATGAAAAGAATTAAACAGTCTATGAATTGCTGAGTGTATAACATGCTCTCAGATCTTGGGGAAAGTTTCAGGGTTAATAGTCTGTGATGAACACTGTACATACTGTAGTTTTCATAGAAATATTTTAAGTTTTACTTAACTTGAGAAACACAGTAGGAGTCTGTGGTTTAGTATACAGTACACAGTATTTTATGTATTCTTATATTAGCTCTGACATGCAGTTGAGATTAAAAAAATTCCAAAGCGCTTTCTAAACTATATAGTAATTATAAGTATATAGTAAAATAAACAATATGGTAATTGGATTAGGAATGTTTTGGTAATTCAAATTGTTGTCCATCAATTTGAAGTCCAAAGTGCCGTCACTAGCAGCAAAACACGCAATCATTAAGCCAAAAATCAAACCAAACACATCTGTGAGATAGCAAAACATTAGGTGTGGCCAAATCAACAATTTGGTATTTTTTCCAATCATTTTGCAAAGTTTATTTAAAACAAAAATACAATTGAATTGACGAGTACATTTGGTTCTCCAATTAAAAGTGAAATTCCTGTACTATTCACCCATATTGGAGCATAACCTGTACTGTGATAGAATAAAATAACAATAACTTTGTCATTGGGCAAAATATTTATGTACACTATCTAGGGTTTATAACATTAATGTTCAGTCCTCATGACTGCTATAAAAAGTTCTGCCTTAATCATCATGTCTCATCCCAGTTCCGAAGAAAAATGGCCCGAAATATCTTAATGATTACAGGCCTATGGCGCTGACGTCTCATATCATGAAGACATTCGAACGTCTGTTTCTTCATCTCCTCAGACCCCAGGTTAGTCATGCACTCAATCCCCTGCAGTTTGCCTATAGGCAGAAAGTGGGTGTCGACGCCATCCTCTACCTGCTCCATCTCCCACCTCGATAAGGGGAAATGTGCTGTGAAGATTATGGTTTTTGATTTCTCCAGCGCTTTCAACACAGCCCCTCTTATTGAGGAATACTCACTGACATGCAGGTGGATTCACATCTGGAGACCTGGATCACAGACTACCTCACCAGAAGGCCATAGTACGTCAGGACGAGGGACTGCATCTCTGAAACCCTTTCCAGCAGCAGAGGAACACCACAGGGGACTGTCCTTGGCCCTTTCCTGTTCACGCTATACATCTTGGACCTCACATACCACATGTCACATGCAGAAATTCTCAGATGGCACTGCCAGTGTTGGGTGTATTAGAGATGGACAGGAGGGCAAGTACAGAAGCCTGGTCAAGGTTATTGTGAAATCTAAAACAGCTACAACTAAACATCATTAAGAGCAATGAGAAGGTTATTGATTCGTCAGTCCGGGACTCCCCTGCTACCCGTCTCCATCGAGGGAGTGGTCGTTGAGAGGGTCATACAGATACAGCTGGATGACAAACTGGACTGGTCAGTGAACACTGACTATATGTACAAGAAAGGTAAAAGTCAGCTGTTTTTCCTCAGGAGACTAGCATTTCTAAAAAGGTCCTGATGTTTTATCAGTCAGTCATCACCAGTGTGCTTTTCTATGCAGTGGTGCACTGGGGAGGTAGTCTCAAAAACAGGTATGCCACACGATTGGACAAAGTGGTCAGGAGAGCTTGTTTTTATTTTTTATTATTATTTTGAAACTTTTTATATTCTTAGCTCCTTCTATATCTTGCAGTGTTTATCCTCAGATCAGTTCTTATGGAATAAAATCACTGTCAGAAACAATCATTTTTTGCGGCAGGGCGCATGCGCCGTATCGATTCCTCCTCCTTCGGATATTAATGCTTGTGCATGTGGACTTGATGACGTATTTTTGACAGTGGTTTAACACACTACATTCATGGGCGTAATTTCGCAATTCGTCTGTGTAACCGAGGAATTGTAAAAACAAGTTTTGTGTCTGTAAACAGTCAGAGTCGTATATTTCAGAGTTGTACTCTAACAAACACACTAAATATCGTATCTGTAAGCTGTCGTGGCCGTAGATTTTGGAATCCAACTCGGACAAAACACAGAATTACACACATCTTTTTTTTATGCACAATTATTTTTGACAGTGATTTTATTCCATACTTAAATACGCTGGGGGAAACAAGACACAGGTGATCTGAATAACTAATTAGAAAACACAACGAAGAACTTAGGCTAAGGGGAACACAAATGACCTCTAGAGGCCAGGGGGCGAACTACAGGCGGAGCAAAAAGGCTGTCAGTAAGATATACAGTGTGCAATCTACAACCTGTCTTTGTGTAACTATTTCTATGGCTGCTGGATATCTGGAATTTCCTTTCGTATCAATAAAGTATCTATCTATCTATCTATCTATCTATCTATCTATCTATCTATCTATCTATCTATCTATCTATCTATCTATCTATCTCTCTCTCTCTCTCTCTATCTATCTATCTATCTATCTATCTATCTATCTATCTATCTATCTATCTATCTATCTCTCTATCTATCTAATTTGAGGATCCACAGTGGGTTATGTTTACGGCTCGGTTGTAGGTTTCTTGTCTGCCATGCATAAGGCCCGGATTAAATTTCCACCCAATGCTCAAACCCCAGTCACTGAATGCAGTGCTGATCCTAAGCCCGGATAAAATGGGAAGGCATCTTGTGGAAAACCTATGCCAAATTGTGTGTGGATCGAATGGAATGGTCCGCTCTGGCTGGAGCAGCCGAAAGACCAACAACAACACAGTAGGTTATGTCTAATAGAGAACACCTACGCTGAATATTTCCAAATCCCCACTTATACTGTTCCCAGTTCTTGTTGAAGGAAACTTTTCCACCAGACCTCCTCTGAATAACCGTCCATCCTCCATCATTCCGCATCTCACAGTAAGCCTACAAAATACAGTCAAAATGTTCATAACATGCAGGTACAATGAGTAAAGTGCTACGCTACATAATTGATTAAAGTAAACGTACTGTACAATAGCACAGGACATTTATCCTGGGATAGTTGATCATTCATACCTTATCTACAGTTATATTGTGTTATTTAATAGCAGTGATTCAGCTATTATTATTGATTAGACTATAGGGAAAATGTTGGTACCTTGATAGGGTTTTTTAATCCAGATGGATGAATGGTATAGATGCCACTCGTTGCATCTGGAAAAGTTGTTTTTATCTGTGTGCAGTCTGTCCCTGTGAGAGAGGGATGGAGGGACAGAGAGAGCGAGAGAGAATAGTTTGATTAATCTACTCAGCACTGGGTCCACTTCTCTTCTTTTGTTTTCTTGCATGCAGTGGTGGTCTTTCCCTGACCAACCATTATTCTCACCTCACATTGGTAAACTGACACTACCAAGGGGCAGAAAGAAAATCCCACAGAAAAGCCATTGCAGCAAGTCGCTGAAAAAGGCAATGGTTGCTACGATAGAACAGCATCAGATTGCCCAGCACATGTCATCCTGCCACGAATGGAGCTTACACACATGAAACACTGGTATATATATATATATATATGAAACAGTCACACATACATATATACTACTAACTGCTCACACACACACACACACACACACACACAAACAATCCTGAGAGCTTGTGTGTATGCACATCTCCTAGGTATGTGTGCGCTTTTCACATGTACTTTTTTGAGCTGTTAGGAGTATATATGTACATGTGACTGTTTCATATGTGTGTACATGAGTGAAGTTTGATTTAAGCCGTATACGGCGTCTCTAAGATTTGTCTTTATATTAAACAGGAGAGAAAGAAAGCCAATGTGTAGTGATATCGGAGGGGAAAAATTGGGCACAATTCCTGGGAAAAATACCACAAACCTGAAGAGATGCATCAAGGCATACTATAAAAATCACCCGGTTTTACAGCCTCTTTGTGGTAATTATAATACCACATGTTGACATAATTATGTTTGATTTTAATTTATTGTATTTTATAGTTAAACAATTGCCAAACAAAACTAGTATTAAAGTAATATGTTAGCAAATGATTGTGACCCATAGGAGCTATAGTATCCCTACAACAGTCCAAGTGTGTGAAACACACTGCTCCTATTGCTTTGGAGTAAAAAAATGAAAAATTGACATGCAGCAGTTGTTGTGATGGTTAATAATAAATATGATTACCTGAAAACATCATATAAAAAGATACATTTTAAAATGTTAGGTTAGATTAGATTGGATTGACTGAAGGGTTGATTTATAATAATCTTATTGCTAAAATGTTACATTTCGTTGACTAAAACTAGACTAAAATACTTAAGGGTTCCTCTGACTAAAACTAGAATAAAAGGACCAGGCGTTTATTTGACTAAAACTTGACTGATCAAAAATAGCTTAAGATTGACTAAATATGATATAGGAACAATTATCCCGGGATGAAGACTAAAATTGAAAACAGCTGACAAAATTATCACTATTGTATTGGATGCTGTGTTGAAGGAGCGCGGAGAGTGACCTACACATTAGAAGAGCCACTGAGCGTAGGGATATGTTTATGTTATGTCTGAATAGACAGTCTGTCATTTTTCAGCAAATTCTGTAATTTCATATTGACTCACCTTGAACAACCTCTGCTGAGGCAGTAGAAGTGACCATGCTGAATGTTATTAAAAGCAATCCAGCACGGCCAATCATCTTCATCCTTGCTGAGCCGATCATCTAATAAGGAGGAGGAAAAAAAGTAAAATTAATATATAAATGCTTAAATATTCCTTTTTATTTATGGACAGGTGTAGTATGTTTGATCTTCAGTATTGCAAGAGGCAATGACTTTCTGGGGGAGTATGTTTGTGAAAGTACGAGCCGCGGGTTCACGCACGCCGACGAACAGCTTTATTTCAGTTATAAATCCACAATCACATTCCAGCTATGATTTCCAGCTGTGGTCAAATAATGGATGAAATTATTATTCAATGCCTGACACAAACAGCAAAAAAACATGATTATTATGTTTATAAAAAGGCCGAAGCACTTCATGTTCATATTTAAAATCACATCATTGCAACTCAGCGCAGCTACAGTAAATTGTTGGCTTGTGTTAACGTGTTCTTGAAAACAAAGTGGCATCTAGTGGTGGCACCAGATAAATGAATAAATAGAGCTTGAATGGGCGTGTTTACTCTGAAATCTTGACACACCTTCCTGGCAGGAGAGGGAGGGGTGACCACGGGGTCCAAAGGGGAGCCGCAAGGGATCCGCAGGGCATTCACACGGCCTCTGCTATTTCGTGTGGCTCCTACTGTATGTATGTATTTAAAGTAGTAAAATCATTCAGAAGTAGTTCCAAGGTAGGTCAACTTGAGTTGTTTTATAAGCAAATTTGGCACCTGTAGCTTATCTCTTTTAATTTATGGTCAGCTCTTCTACTTTTCCATCAGATTGAATAAGTTACCTTATTTCATTCAGATTTTTGTTTGTAGAACTTCGGCTTAAAGGAAACACTTCTATCCATATTATTAACCTAACCTTTTGTATTCCTGAAAGATACAGTCATAGTACCATTAACTTCATACATTGAACACATCAGACAGAAAGGCTGTATTTGTAAGAATGCCTGTCTATGTGTTTTAAGCCATAACTGGTGGTTATAGAGCACAAATATACTTTGAAAATCCTATACTGTATGGCTTATAAAATAAGAGAAACCCAAACATACTTCTTTGTGGGTAGAAAAGTATGGAACTCCAAAGTGTTCAAAATTAAATAAATAAATAGGACATGATGAAATAAATAACTCTATGAATAAATAAGACACGGATATGTAATGTGAGAATGATATTGTGAAATAATGGAACACATTTTGAAAAAAAGCTTATTATTGTGAAAAATATTGCTCTCTGCTATATAAATTAACTTATTATTATGAAATAATATTTCATGGTCATTATTTTTCCCAATAACAGAGATTACTGCAGAGGTATTTTATTTAATTCTAGCTGTTTTTATTCCAAAATGTCGTTTTTAAAAATGTCAGTATTTATTTAAAATCCCATTTTTCCCGATGGTCTATTTATTTCATAATGCGACTTTTCAGCAGAATGAGTCGTTCTGTCAATCAAGAGCGATAGGGCGGAGCCAGCGGTGTGAGGCAATTAGGTCAAATTAAGAGACCTTTTTGAGTATTTATGAGTTTGTAGAAATGACACTTTTCAAGTTAGCTGAACAAATTTGATATTTTATGTAATCGTAAGTACTTAAGTAACAGTAACTGTCACGTTAAACTTCTACCAATGTAATCTCTATAGAGCACTGGTGGTTCAGTGGCAGATGTTTCGTCTGCCATGCGGAAGATCCAGGTTCGATTCCCAGGCTGGATTGTCTGCAAAAATTTATTTGATTTGCACAAGTCCAACAAACTCAAAAATTTATAGTTTTGTTTACTTAAAATTGGAAACATCATTACTTTAAAATATTTATGTAACTGATTACCTCAAATATTTTGAGTTTTGGCAACTTAACCGTGTTTACAGTGTGGTAAATTATCCCTCTCTATCTGATCTGCTAAAATTAGCAGAACTGACTGGAGTTCACACCAGTCCGCCATCTTCTGTGACTTTTGACGTAGCATCAGGGGCAGACTGGGACCAAAAAGTGGCCCTGGACTAGCTGGCAGCCCACCACATCCCACATCATAATACACTGGCTCATTAATGTGAAGATTTATTTTTAACACAATTTACTAGAATAAAAATATAATGCAATACAGAAATAAATGCTTTTTAAGCAGATTATTTGAAGTATCACTGAACATATATTTGGTCATATTTATAAAACAAAGGAAAGAACATTAAGATAAACAAAATATAAAACTATAAAGGCAATATTTTCTGTAGTCAGGGGGTTTCATCTTGATGCAGTCAGTGTCAGATATACCACTTATCAGTGTAAGCTGCAAGTGCAGCAGGGTCAGTGATGATGAACCAGTTCCTGCTGATGACCCACACCTCTCCCCTGATCTACCAGAGCCGAGGGAAAAGAATGGGAATCAAACTAAACAGGTAATCTGGAATAAAATCAGTAGCAGCATCAGCCCATGCTAGTAAATATTGTACTTAATATTAATTTAAAAAAATATTTTCTCATCCTTATTTTTAATTAATATTGACTACAATAATAATTAAAATGAGTAAGTAGTTTACTAGCCCGAGCTAATGCTGCCTCTGATTTAATTCTAGTTTACCTGTTCAGTTGATTCCCATCCTTTTCACTTGGCTCGAGTATAGAAGTGGGGAGAGGTGCTGGTCAACATCATCACTGACCCTGAGGCTGCGTGTTTCAGAACAGGTAATGGAATAGGATTACAATACATTCACATTCCCACAAACTGGGCCGCTTTGCGTCGGATAGCTGGAGGAAAAAAGAGCTCAGAGCCAACAATAGCGTTCAGCACAAAACCTTTATCAGCCTTTTTCAGCGTCACAACATTATAATACAAAACATAAAGTAAAAGTACAGAAAAGGGTAAAACAATAGAGCGTTTCGAGGGGGAGTAGCACACCTCAGCTCCTACTCCGTTCTCTCCTCCTCACGTGCACACCTCCACAGCGCGCACTACGTACATACATACATACATAATACAACATAGTAGTGGCCGTTACAAAACACACGCTGTTTGTCGGCGGCGACCGTACGATCAACGCACTCATCTATCTGCGTAAAAAAGAGATGCAATATTATGGTTCCGTCATTTTTACAATAAATTTACGTGACTGGACCGGACTGCATTAGCCGGCGGCCCACCGGGAAAACCCCCGGAGGTCCAGATGGCCAGTCCGCCTCTGTCTGGCACGTTGTTGCTAGCTGTAGCGGCGGTCCACGGAGCAGGTCTCCAGGGAAACTAATCGATGTTAAAGGATCAGCCAATAGGCGCGCAGGTCCAACCCACTGGCACTGATTGACAGAACGACTCATTCTGCTGAAAAGTCGCATTATGAAATAAATAGGCCATCGGGGAAAACGGGATTTTAAAATAAATACCGAATTTGAAAAAATGACATTTTGGAATAAAAACAGCTGGAATTAAATAAAATGCCTCTGCAATAATCTCTGTTTTTGGGAAGAAAATAATGACCATGAAATATTATTTTTTAATAATAAGTAAATTTATATAGCATAGAGCAATATTTTTCACAATAATAAACTTTTTTTTCAAAATGTGTTCCATTATTTCACAATATCATTCTCATATTACATATCTGTGTCTTATTTATTCATAGAGTTATTTATTTCATCAAGTCCTATTTGTTTATTTAATTTTGAACACTTTGGAGTTCCATAGAAAAGCACTTTACTTGGCACATTCGATTAAAACAATGACAGAGACCTAACTTATGGCTACTTTAAAATTGCATCTTTTAGTAGTCTATGAACTCAAAAGTACCAGAATTATTAAAAATACACTGCCCCATAATTTAGGTCCAACTTTTCATCTACATAAAGCAGAAGTGCTCCTTTAAAAAAACATGCACATTTCATGCATTGTACAAGGCAAGCAACAAATTCAGTTGTAGACTGCAGTGTAGTAAAATAGGAGTTTATATAGCAGCTTTAATTATCTGCTTTTAAAAGAACTAAGTACAAATGGTTATACTCACCATGTATAAGACTTATGGTTGAGTAGACAGAAGAAGTGACAGTTTTATTAGTAGCAGTCCAAATAGTTGTCCCGCCCACTTATTACAAGAGAGGGCAAACAGCTCTGAATGCCTGGCCTGTGAGGACGTCTTCTATAATAATAGAATGTAATAGTAGTTTGGTCATGAACTCTTTAACGGCACAGGAAATGATTCTTTCTTGATAATATCACTCAAATGTGACTCAGATGTTTCAATGTACTAGATTTGATTACTTAACCAGCTTGTTAGGAAATTAAGCAGTGATATGACATGTACAAAATACACTGAAACTGTTTAAAAGTACTGCACTTGTGGTAACAACTTCTAAATGTAAAAGTATAGCCGTGGCCAAAAGTTTTGAGAATGCTACAAATATAAATGTTTGTATTTTTTTAGTTGAAATTAGATAATAAACAAAATGTTGGTTATAATGATGAGTTGATGTGTATTTAATTAATTGTGCAGAAGTTACAGTATTCTTACATTACAGCTTATATAAAAGACTTATATAAAGGAATTTTATATACCGTTGAAAAAATCTAAGAAAGCTGTCACAAGTTACACATCTTGGAAGAGTAATGATGGGGATACGTAAATACCAGTGTTTATGGGGGTAAATGTGACTCAGTATGACTTAGATGACAATATGATGTTCTTGCAGCTTTAACACTTTTCAAACCCTCAGACAGGCATTCTCTAAAATATCAAAGGACACCTGTAGCTTGTCTTTCCCATCAGATGGTATGCGTGACCTCGTTTCACTCAAATTTTGGTTTGGAGAACTTACAGTCTTATGGAAAAATTTAGGCACCCCTTGATAAACAACAGATTTTGGTGATTTTTTAAATTGAAAATATGTTAACACAGTCGCTCTTGGAAAGGGAAAAATGCACAATATTTTCAGCAAACATTGATGCATAGTTACTTCTTATGCCATAAATTGAACAACAACAAAAAAATAAATAAAAACATTATTATGGCACTGTACAAATGTTTGGGCAACCTAAGAGTTCCAGAGTCTCAGATTCCAGATGTTTCAGACCTTAATCAGCTCGTTAGATCTGATGCATGGCAACAGCTGTCATTAGTAAATGCTAATTTCAAAGCTTTACAAATACTTTGACTCTTCAAACCTTGTGCACACACTTGCGGGCACTCAACAACCATGAGTTCCCCTAAGCAGCTGTGTAAGACTCTGAAAATGAAATTTATTGATGCCCACAATGCAGGTGAAGGCTACAAAAAGATAGCAAAGTGTTATCAGCTTGCAGTTTCCACAGTGAGAAATGTAATTAAGAGATGGCAGTTCAGGGGAACTGTGGAGGTCAAGATTAGATCTGGAAGACCAAGAAAACTCATAGAGAACTGCTCGTATGCTGGTCAGAAAGACAAATCAAAACCCTCATTTGACTGCAAAACACCTGCAGGAAGACTCAGGAGAGGTGGTGCACTGTTCCACTGTTCAGCGATTGCTTGCGGACAAGACCTTCATGGAAGAGTCAGCAGAAGAAAACCTTACCTGCGTCCCCATCATAAAATCCAACATCAGAAGTATGCATCAGAACATCTACAGAAGACTGATGCGTTTTGGAAACAAGTGCTGTGGACTGATGAAGTTAAAATAGAACTCTTTGGCCACAATCAGCAAAGGCATGTTTGGAGAAAAAAAGGAGCAGCATTTCATAAAAAAGAAGGTCTTGCCAACTATTAAGCATGGGGGTGGATCTATCATGCTTTGGGGTTGTGTTGCAGACAGTGGCACAGGAAACATTGCGTGTGTGGAGGGAAGAATGGATTCCACTAAATACCAGCAAATTCTGGAAGCAAACATCACACTGTAAAAAAGCTGATGCTGAAGAGAGGATGGCTTCTCCAACAGGACATTGATCGTACACATCCAAATCCACTATGGAATACCTCAGGAGACGCAGGTTAAAGGTTTTGGAATGGCCATCACAGTCCCCTAATTTAAACATCATTGAAAATTTGTGGGTAGATCTTAAAAGAGCTGTGCATGCAAGACGACCAAAGAATATTTTAGAACTAGAAACCTTTTGCAAGGAAGAATGAGAGAAAATCCCAAGTACAAGAATTGAAAGACTTTTAGCTAGCTATAAAAATCATTTGCAAGCTGTGATATCTGCCTGATAAGGTGTTACTAAGTACTGATTATGTACAGTAGGGTGTCCAAACTGATGTCCTTGACTGTGGTACTCCAGTGCTACAATAATGTTTTTATTTTTTTATCTTTGCTCAATTATGACAAAAAAAAAATAACTATGCACCAATGTTTGCTGAAAATATTGTGAATTTGTTTCCATTTCCAAGAGAGACTGTGTTAACATCTTTTCAAATAAAAAAACTTACCAAAATCTGTTATTTATTAAGGGGTGCCTAAGTCTTTGCATAAGACTGTAAGCTTAAAAGGAGTAAGTCAAGGACATTTTAGTCCATATTATTAACATAACATTTGTATTGCTAAATTTGTATTTCTATTTGTATTGCTAAAAGATACATTCATAGTAACATGAACTTTCTACAGTTGTGGCCAAAAGTTTTGAGAATGACCCAAATATTAGTTTTCACAAAGTTTGCTGCTAAACGTCTCGGGTTACTTGACTGTAACCCTGTTCCCTGATAAAGCGGGAACAAGATGCTGCATGAAAATGCTATGGGAACATCTCTTTGTTGCCCGGTTGTGAAGCCTGTGCATGTCAAAACCGCCGAATACCTTCGGCTTATAACCTCTGCCAGGCATGACGTCACCGAATAAGGTGCACCTGCAGGTAATAAATAGGAGTGAACCGGAAACATCCTCAGGTTAATTTTGTCTGAAGGACGTCCAGGCACACCAGCAGTGCCGCATCTGAATGATGCATCTTGTTCCCGCTTTATCAGGTAACAGGGTTACAGCCAAGTAACCTGAGACGTTCCCTTTCAAAAGCTACACTCGATGCTGCGTGAAAACGCTATGGGAACGAGAATACCAACACCGCCGCACTGCCAGTGTCTGGACCCCCAGGTTGTGTAGCGTGTGCGCACAAGCCGAGGAGGTCTCAGACCTAGCTCTGGGATGCTGACTCAAGGATCCGCGAACCCGGAGTAGCATTGACATCCAGACTATAAAATCTAACAAACGTGTGTGGAGAGGACCAGCCCGCCGCATCACACACCTGCTGCAGGGGGGACGCCTCTTGCCAAGGCAATCGATGAGGCAATCCCCCTGGTTGAGTGAGCCCTGATTCCCAGAGGCGAAGTGTGACCACGCGCCTCACAGGCTAGGGCAATGGCATCTCTCACCCAGTGTGACAGAGTCTGTCTAGTGGCAGCCGGTTGCGACCCCCAAGGCAAATAAAGAGCTGCTCTGACTTATGCCACTGGCTAGCGCGGTGGACGTAGATCCGAAGAGCACGTACTGGACACATAAGTGAAGTCTTTCCTGCTCCAGAGCTGTGAAAGGCGGAGGACAGAAGGCTTTGAGAACAACTGGGTGCATGGTCGAGAATGGAACCTTAGGAAGATAGTTCGGGTGAGGATGCAGAATAGCTTTGACTAGACCAGGGGCAAAGTCTAGGCAGGATGGGGAGACTGACAGAGCCTGCAGATCCCCAATCCTCTTCAAAGAAGTAATAGCCATAAGAAAAACCATCTTAAGAGACAGAAGCCTGACAGGCGCTGACTCTAGTGGTTCGAAAGGGGTGTTGGCCAGGCCTTCGAGTACGATAGTCAAGTCCCATGAAGGGACCGTCGCTCTAGCGGGTGGCTTCAACCGTTTAGCTCCACGAATAAAACGGGCAACTAAATGGTGCTTCCCCACAGAAACCACATCATTCAGAGCGTGACAGGCCGAAATAGCAGCTACGTACGTTCTGAGCGTACTAGGGCATAAGGTTTTCTTGCAGAAACTCCAGCACTGAAACAATCTGGCAGTGAACTGGGTCTACATGTCTTGCCATGCACCAATTTTCAAATACACTCCATTTGAGGGCATAAGTTCTTCTAGTGGAGGGAGCCCTGGCAATTAAAATGGTTTCAATTACGCTGGCTGAAAGCCCAGCATGTCTTAGTTGGTCCCGTTCAGGTGCCAAACGTGAAGGTTCCAGAGCTCAGGCCGGGGATGAAGTATTGTCCCCTGCGCGTGAGACAGAAGATCCCTCCTCACTGGAATCACCCAGGGTGAGCCGTCGAGGAGGGATATTAGATCCGAGAACCACACTCTGGTCGGCCAATGGGGCACTATCAATAAGAGGCGCAAACCCTGTTGACGGACCCTCGCCAGGACTCCTGGGAGCAGAACTATAGGACGGAAACGCATAAAGGCGTAATCTGGGCCATGTGTGGGCCATTGCGCCCAGACCTAGGGGAGCTGGAGGAGTCAGAGAGTGGTAAAGGGGGCATTGCGCTACACCTTGTGAGCCAAAGAGGTCCACCTCTGCTACGTAAAATCTTTCCCAGATTTGACTAACTACTTCAGGGTGGAGTTTCCATTCCCCATGTTTTACAGCTTGTCTGGATAGCAAGTCTGCTCCTACATTCATATGCCCTGGAATGTAAATCGCCCTAAGGGACAGGAACTCGTCCTGTGCCCAAAGCAGAACCTGGTGCGCTAGCTTGTTCAAGCGGCGCGAGCGCAGTCCACCCTGGCGATTTATGTACGAGACTACCGCAGTGCTGTCCACTCGCACTAGAACATGGTAGCCTCTCAACTACTGGAGGAAGTGTTTCAGGGCCAGAAACAGAGCCATCATTTTGAGGCAATTGATGTGCCATGCGAGAAGATGACCTCTCCAGCTCTCTTGTGCTGGACGACCATCCAAGACCGCACCCCAGCCCGTGAGGGAAGCGTCTGTCATTAGCATCTTGCGACGACAAGACGGACCTAGAGTAGGACTCAAAGTCAGAAACCGGGGTCTGAACCACATAGAAAGGGTACGAAGCCCCTGGCGCGTAACCCTTATTAGCCTCTGGGGGTTGGCCCTTGAATGAAAACCCCTGGCTCTTAGCCACAGCTGAAATGCTCTCATGTGCAGAAGGCCCAAAGGTATCATCGTGGACGCAGTTGCCATAAGGCCTAAAGATTTCTGAAAGTGATGAACAGTGACCTTCTGGCCTAGCTTGATTTCCTTCAGGGTGTTGAGAATGGATTCGACACGAGCAGGAGACAGCTGTGCCCGCATTGTGACCGAATCCCATGTGACACCCAAATATGTTGTCCTCTGAACAGGAAGGAGAACGCTTTTTGTGGCGTTGAGTCTCAATCCCAAAGAATGAAGATGGGCTAGGACAACATTCCGATGTCGAAGCGCTAGCTCCTGAGACTGGGCCAGAATCAGCCAGTCATCTATGTAATTCAAAATATGGATGCTCTGGAGTCGTAAAGGAGCCAGAGCTGCATCCATGCATTTTGTATATGTGCGGGGTGACAGAGCTAGGCCAAATGGAAGGACCCGATACTGGTAAGCTTCGCCCCCAAAAGCGAACCTCAGGAATTCCTGTTCTGTGGCAATATTTCTATATGGAAATATGCGTCCTTGAGATCGATTGTCACAAACCAGTCCTCTAGTTGGATTTGAGCAACAATCATTTTCACAGTCAACATTTTGAATCTGGATTTCCTGAGATAGCGGTTCAAGCTGCGAAGATCCAAGATCGGACGCAACCCTGCCCCCTCTCTTGGGTACCAAAAAGTACCGACTGTAGAAGCCCGACTCTCTGTCTGGGAGGGGAACATGTTCTATGGCCCCTTTGCCCAGCAGAGTCTGTAACTCCTGGGCCAGCAGATGTGCTCGGTCCGGTTTCACGGAAGTGGAGACCACGCCGTTGAAATGCGGAGGACGATGTGCAAACTGAATCCTGTAGCCTGTGCCTACAGTCCTTTGTACCCAAGGAGATACGTCTGGCAGTAGTTTCCACGCTGCCAGCTTCTCCGAAAGGGGCACGAGCTTTGACACTTGGGCTGAATAGGGGGGGGGGTGTTAGGTGTTGGGTATCCTGAAATGTGGCAGGAGATGCCCGAACACCCAACTTTTCGTTGGAGACCGGCGCTCCCCGAAACACCAGTGGTGGCGGGGATTGAACATCGGCCTCCAGGGAGTGCCAGGGAGGAGGCCCTGTTTTGTGATGAAAATCCAGGCGCCCCTCCCTGGGGGGAGACACCCCCACGGCCCCAGGCACACGAACCTCAGGGCTTCTTCTTTGAAGAGAGGAAGCTCCTCAGATCCAGTCTTTTCGAAGCAGATTTTTGAGAAGAGCGGCGAGCCCCATCCCAGTCTTTACGAGGGGGTGCGCGGCTGGTCACGCTCTCCTTCTGCACCTCATGCCTGATAGGGGCCAGACCTGGCCGGGGCCGGGTGGCCGACAGTCCCGGTTCTTGAACACGGCGGGGAAAGAACCTCCCAAAGGCCTGTTCATATAGCTTCACCTCCCGAAACCTAGTGGCGACGGAATTAACATCGTCGCCAAAGAGGCCGGAAGGCGAGACGGGGGCATCAAGGAGGACAGCACGATCCTTATCCTTGATGCCCGTGAGGTTCAGCCACAGATACCTCTCCGTGGATACCATGGCAGCCATAGAATGGCCCACAGCACGGGCCGTCTGCTTGATTGCACGGAGAGACAGGTCTGTGGCTCGGCGCAGCTCTGCAAACGCCCTGTCATCAATAACCCCACCGGTGCTCAGGTCCTTCAGCAGGTCAGCCTGGTAAGCCTACAAAACCCCCATGGTGTGCAGTGAAGCGCCAGCCTGACCTGCTGCCTGAAAAGCTTTCCCCAACAAAGCAGATGTCAATCTACACGGCTTGGAGGGGATAGTAGGCTTTTTCAGGGAGGATGATGTCCCAGGAGAGAGATAGCCCGCAAGCGTCTCTTCTATCTGGGGCATCATCATATAACCACGTGCTTTCGCATCAACAATATTCGAATAAGTCGAAGTCGATGGCACAAAAACACGCGATGAATACGGCTTGCTCCATGAAAGAGTTAATTCATCATGGAGGTCAAAGAAGAAGGGGAGAGAGAGACGTTGAGGCTCCTCCCCCCAGCCACCCGACAGAAACCTGTCGTCCAATCTCGAACGCTTGGGGGAATCTTGCTTCTGCGGCCAGTCGATATGCAATCGCTCGACCGCACGCGTTATAACCTCTAATAATTCCTCATAAGCTCTGTCAGCACTGGAGGAGCGTTGTGAGGAGGCTACTTCCATGGAAGCGAGAGAGGAGGATTCCGCTCCTTCACAAGAAGCACCGGAGCGCGCTTGCGAAGTGGAAGCTAAAACTTCCTGATCCGGAGAGAGCAAGAGAGAAATTGGAAATTCCATCTCGTGCGCGTCTGCCAGATCAGCACGCGAGCCCCAGGAATGCGCCTCGGTTCGCGGTTTCTCTTTAAAGAAAGCAAGCCGCGCGCGAAGCACCTTAATAGGGAGAAGATCACAGTACTCACAGTCTCCCTGAAGCCTGAGGCGAGCGTGTTCTTCCCCCAAGCACTTGAGACAAAATTCATGAAGATCGCCCTCCGAAAAGATCTATCGCACAGAGGCACGCATCTCTTAAGCAACTTAACCATATCGGTGAGTTAATGCTGTTATTTTCCTTTTTATTTTCGCTTTCGTCATGGCTTGCACATGCACACGCAAACACAAAACGGTCCTGAAGACAAAAAGATCTGAGGATGTTTCCGGTTCACTCCTATTTATAACATGCAGGTGCACCTTATTCGGTGACATCATGCCTGGCAGAGGTTATAAGCCGAAGGTATTCGGCGGTTTTGACATGCACAGGCTTCACAACCGGGCAACAAAGAGATGTTCCCATAGCATTTTCACGCAGCATCGAGTGTAGCTTTTGAAAGGGAACTGCTTTTAGATCTTTGTTTCAGTTGTTTCTGTGATGTACTGAAATATAATTACAAGCACATCATACGTTTCAAAGGCTTTTATCAACAATTACATGACATTTATGCAAAGAGTCAGTATTTGCAGTGTTGGCCCTTCTTTTTCAGGACCTCTGCAAATCGACTGGGCTGCTCTCAATCAACTTCTGGGCCAAATCCTGACTGATAGCAACCCATTCTTTCATAATCACTTCTTGGAGTTTGTCAGAATTAGTGGATTTTTGTTTGTCCACCCGCCTCTTGAGGATTGACCACAAGTTCTCAATGGGATTAAGATCTGGGGAGTTTCCAGGCCATGGACCCAAAATTTCAACATTTTGGTCCCCGAGCCACTTAGTTATCACTTTTGCCTTACGGCACGATGCTCCATCGTGCTGGAAAATGCATCGTTCTTCACCAAACTGTTGTTGGATTGTTGGAAGAAGTTGCTGTTGGAGGGTGTTTTGTTGCCATTCTTTACTCATAGCTGTGTTTTTGGGCAAAATTGTGAGTGAGCCCACTCCCTTGGATGAGAAGCAACTCTCCACACATGAATGGTCTCAGGATGCTTTACTGTTGGCATGACACAGGACTGATGGTAGCGCTCACCTTTTCTTCTCCGGACAAGCCTTTTTCTAGATGCCCCAAACAATTCATCCAGGCAAACAGGCTTCATCCGAGAATATGACTTTGCCCCAGTCCTCAGCAGTCCATTTGCCATACTTTTTGCAGAAGATCAGTCTGTCCCTGATGTTTTTTTTGTAGAGAAGTGGCTTCTTTGCTGCCCTCCTTGACACCAGGCCACCTTCCAAAAGTCTTCACCTCACTGTGTGTGCAGATGCGCTCACACCTGCCTGCTGCCATTCCTGAGCAAGAGCAAGCTCTGCACTGGTGGCACTCCAATCCCGCAACTGAATCCTCTTTAGGAGATGATCCTGGCGCTTGCTGGACTTTTTTGGACGCCCTGAAGAATTCTTAACAAGAATTGAACCTCTTTCCTTGAAGTTCATGATGATCCTATAAATTGTTGATTTAGGTGCAATCTTAGTAACCACAATATCCTTGCCTGTGAAGCCACTTTTATGCTACGCAATGATGGCTGCACGCGTTTCTTTGCAGATCACCATGGTTAACAATGAAAGAAAAATGATTTCAAGCATCACTCTCCTTTTAACATGTCAAGTCTGCCATTCTAACCCAATCAGCCTGACATAATGATCTCCAGCCTTGTGCTCGTCAACATTCTCAACTGAGTTAACAAGACGATTACTGAAATGATCTCAGCAGGTCTTTTAATGACAGCAATGAAATGCAGTGGAAAGTTTTTTTCGGGATTAAGTTAATTTTCATGGCAAAGAAGGACTATGCAATTCATCTGATCACTCTTCGTAACATTCTGGATTATATGCAAATTGCTATTATAAAAACTTAAGCAGCAACTTTTCCAATTTACAATATTTATGTAATTCTCAAAACTTTTGGCCACGACTGAACTAATCAGCCAAAAAGGTTGCCTTTGTAGAGCTTTTTTTGTTTGTTTTTTAAAGTTATAAAAGGTGGTGATTCCACACAAATATGCTTTGCAAATCTTACAAATATTGTATGGCTCACAAAATTAAGGAAAACCAAACACACTACATAGTGAATAGAAATGCACTTTACTTGGCACATCCGGTGAACAAGATTACAAAGACCTGAAAGGATTCCTGGTAAGGATACGTAATTTACTGTAAGTTACTGTAATGCTACTTTAAAACTTTTAGTAGTCTATATTTATCTACTGTAGATAAAGCAAAGGTGCTTCCATGATTCCATGCACTGAACAAGGCTTTATTGTAGGCTACAGTATAGTAAAATAGTTCTAATTATCTGCATGTACAATACCTAAACTGAGAGCCCAGTATTATGCATTAAAATGCTGCCCGGCATGGAGTATGGTATAAGTTAATTTTAACATGCTGGAGTTGTTTTAAGACAAAGCTTCATCTTAAATTTACACGTACATCTTACGATTTGCATTTTCTCATCTGTAATTCACTCTCCAATGACTGAATAGGAAGTGTAATTGGCTGACTTTCATGGTGAATGCTCCACACACTCTGACTAAATAAAAAATTAGTAGATTAAAATAGATTAAAAATGGGTTGCTCCTTAATAAAGAATGTGAATGAATGGATGTTATGAATTTAAATGCTTTGTAACAGTATATTTTCTCCTCAGCCAAATCCACAGGACTGAGCACATTCTCTGGAACATAACAAGCTGTATTTTTGGTGTTATTAAAAAGAGAATTAAAAGCAGAATAACTACAAGAACGGGTATTAAAAATGTGTATCTCCCAAACTGCTGATGCATAGTAGTTTAACTTCTGCTGCTTGTTGTGAAACATTTTTTGTTGTTGTTGTTGCAGTTTAAACAACAGCTGTAGGCATTTTAGAGAACTATTTCATCTCATTTCTAGTAGCTTTTCATGTTTCACAAGGCTAATAACTGATATTAGCTGTGTACCCATGAACCAAGAGGGTATAAGTTCATAATAAGTTGCTATTGCATTTCAACCCAGTGAACATTAATGGGGCAACACAAGGATGATTTAACATAAGATTTTTACTACTTCAGTGAGCACAGGAATGGTTACTGCCGTCCTGAATAACTCTCCTGACATTTAATTTGAAATGTTCAACTAACTAACCATTCAACTAACTTTTACAGTATCGTTATACAACTAATTCTAAGTATCACAATATTATAAATATCCCTATTCAATATTATAATTTCAGAATTTACAGTATAATAGTATATATGTAATATACTGTATATAATATTTTTTATAGGGAAAGCAGTGTGCAAACAGAAACACACACATAAATGTAAATGTATATGTATATTCGTTTATTTTAAAAGAAAAATAACTCCAATGATTGCCTGTTGAATCATCCTATTCAATATTCAATAGCAACCTACCTTGAACCTATACCTATATCGTTCATGGTGCACGTTATTTCAGTTTTTAGCCTTGTGAAGCATAAAAAGCTACTAGAAATGTAATGTAATAGGTTGCTAAAATGCCAACAGCTTTTGTTTAAACTGAAAAAAGGAAGTTCACCAAATTTCACAACTAGCACCAGAAGTTAAACAACTATGCATAAGCAGTTTGGGACATATGAGGCACTGTGGGGTAGAATAACATATTAATACCAATTTTTGTAGTTATAAAATCAGGCTGGACAGACAGACAGACAGACAGACAGATTTATATACACACGTGGACAAAATTGTTGGTACCCTTCGGTCAATGAAAGAAAAACTCGCAATGGTCACAGAAATAACTTTAATCTGACAAAAGTAATAATAAATAACAATTCTATGAATGTTAACCAATGAAAGTCAGACATTGCTTTTCAACCATGCTTCAACAAAATTATTTTAAAAAATGAACTCATGGAACAGGCCTGGACAAAAATGATGGTACCCCTAACTTAATAGTCTGTTGCACAACCTGTTGAGGCAATCACTGCAATCAAACGATTCCTGTAACTGTCAATGAGACGTCTGCACCTCTCTGCAGGTATTTTGGCCCACTCCTCATGAGCAAGCTGCTCCAGTTGTTTCTGGTTTGAAGGGTGCCTTTTCCAGACAGCATGTTTCAGCTCCTTCCAAAGATGCTCAATAGGATTGAGGTCAGGGCTCATAGAAGGCCACTTTAGAATAGTCCAATGTTTTCCTCTTAGCCATTCTTGGGTGTTTTTAGCTGTGTGTTTTGGCTCATTGTCCTGTTGCAAGACCCATGACCTGCGACTGAGACCCAGCTTTCTGACACTGGCCAGCACATTTCTCTCTAGAATCCCTTGATAGTCTTGAGATTTCATTGTACCCTGCACAGATTCAAGACACCCTGTGCCAGATGCAGCAAAGCAGCCCCAGAACATAACAGAGCCTCCTCCATGTTTCACAGTAGGGACAGTGTTCTTCTCTTCATATGCTTCATTTTTCTTTTGCTTCAACTTTTTGCCATGTGCCTTGGCAAAAAGTTCGATTTTTGTCTCATCTGTCCATAGGACATTCTCCCAGAAGCTTTGTGGCTCGTCAACATGTAGTTTGGCATATTCCAGTCTGGTTTTTTATGATTTGTTTTCAACAATGGTGTCCTCCTTGGTCGTCTCCCATGTAGTCCACTTTGGCTCAAACAACGACGGATGGTGCGATCTGACACTGATGTTCCTTGAGCATGAAGTTCACCTTGGATCTCTTTAGAAGTGTTTCTGGGCTCTTTTGTTACCATTCGGATTATCCGTCTCTTTGATTTGTCATAAATTTTCCTCGTGCGGCCACGTCCAGGGAGGTTGGCTACAGTCCCATGGATCTTAAATTTCTGAATAATATGTGCAACTGTAGTCACAGGAACATCTAGCTGTTTGGAAATGGTCTTATAGCCTTTACCTTTAACATGCTTGTCTATAATTTTCTTTCGAATCTCCTGAGACAACTCTTTCCTTCGCTTCCTCTGGTCCATGTTGAGTGTGGTACATACCATGTCACCAAAGAACACAGTGACGACCTGGAGCCCTATATATAGGCCCACTGACTGATTACAACATTGTAGACACCTGTGATGCTAATTAGTGGACACACCTTGAATTAACATGTCCTGTTGGTCACATTATTTTCAGTATTTTCTAGGGGTACCATCATTTTTGTCCAGGCCTGTTCCATGAGTTTATTTTTTTAAATAATTCTGTTGAAGCATGGTTGAAAAGCAATGTCTGACTTTCATTGGTTAACATTCATAGAAATTTTTTTAATTATTACTTTTGTCAGATTAAAGTTATTTATATGACCATTGTGAGTTTTTCTTTCATTGACCGAAGGGTACCAACAATTTTGTTCACATGTGTAGGTGTGATAATCAGACACTGTAGTGACCGCACTTGAAATTATATTTTATATTTTGTCTCACATCTAATTTTAACAAAAAATTTAATTTGAAAACATTTGAAAGTACTATGGGAGTTTACATGAGCTGTGCTTACATCATCCTCCCGCCCTAACCATATTTCAAATGTCCAGTAATGTCTTGACACTGTTGTAATCCTCTTTGAAAAGCATATTTTGAAATGTACAGTACCTGTTAGTTTTTTTTCTTCACTTTAATTAAAAAAAGTTTAAAATAGATTAATAAATAGATTTAAAACAGTTTAAAATCAGTTTTCTATACTTTTGATATGTAAACAATAAGAACATTTACTACTTACTACTATGGGCCCAAATTGTGTTGCATAATGCAATCAAGGTTATGTTTACATCTGCATAGCTTGATGCTCACACACAACTGTAAGACCTGCGCACATATACTGAACACAAATTCTCTGCGCACATGCACACCTATGAGATGCATGCATGCACATACACACAAACTCTCCGCACATGAACACACACACACACACATACAGTATGAGATGCGTGCACAAACACATGATACATGATTGTGTGCGTTAGTTTGTATCGTTATTATTTTATGTTCATCGGCATGAGGTAAATTTCATGTTTTTTGTTAAGTAGTTTGAAATTAAGTAAATAGTTAAAACTATAGAATGTATTGTGTAATGTGATATTGCTAAATCTTATGTACTTTGCCTATGTATAACGCTCCATAGCTCTCGGCCTAACAGATTCTAGCTGTCTTTGTGTAACAGTTAGAATCAACACACAGGTTTAAACTAATACTGTACCTGTACATTCTAATACTAATGTCTGTCTTTATTCAAACAAATTTTAGTTTGTGTGTTTGGAAGACAACCTGATGTTTTATTGGGCACAAATGAACTACACATTTTTTATTTTTGTAACCGTGCAAATTAAATCTGTTGAACTCATGAATTAAATTTGCCTCATAATTACTAATTTAGCGGCACGGTGGTGTAGTGGTTAGCACTGTTGCCTTGCACCTCCAGGGTCCGCGTTCAGTTCCTGGCCAGGCTTGATTCCTGTCTCTGTGTGCATGAAGTTTTCATGTTCTCCCTTTGCTTTGTGGGTTTCCTTTGGGTACTCCGGTTTCCTCCAACAGTTCAAAGACCCGCAGATCTGGCTAATTGGTGTTCCCAAATTGCCTGTAGTGTGTGAGTGAGCGTATGTGTGTGTGCCCTGTGATGGATTGTCACCCTATCCAGGGTGTACCCCGTCTCGTGCCCTAAGTCTCCTGGGACAGGCTCCAGGTCCCTGAATACAGGATAAAGTGGTATAGACAATGAGTGAGTGAGTGAGTGAATTACTGATTTAATGTGTTTCAAAAACATTGTAGTGTAGAAAATGGATTCAGCGTGTATAAATGATCCTAAACACCTTTAGTGTAAGACTGTGAGTACTGTCTTATACTGTATAATAAAGCATATTTATATTAACCACAAAGTGTACTTCTTTAGTATTTGTAATTGTCTTGAAGTACAACAGCATGCTACTGTGCAATAATATATTCAGAGTATATTAATCATTTATTTGTAACACAGTAAGAATTGCTTTAATGAACTTATAATATATTAAATATATGCTCAAATTCTATTAATTACTGTCAGGTATGTACATTAGTACACACACAGCCATATACTTTAAGTGTACTAAGTATACTTAAAGTTGTTCCACTTTAGCAGACAAAAGTACTGTACACACTTAAAATTGTGCATTGTAATTGTACAAAATTAGTTGTTCCAAAATAGCAAACTTCAAGAGCACTACACTAAAGTTTGCTTTGGCATGCTAGGATTTAATATACTTAGCATACTTTTTTTTTTTTTTTTAAACTTGGGAAGAGCCGCATTTAACCCCGTCATTCCGCTTCCGTAGATTTAAAAAAAAAAAAAATTGTTATTTTTCCTTTTCTTCTCCAGGCCAGCTTTTTTCTAGATGCCCCAAACATTAAAAAAAATTACTTTACCCCAGTCTTCAGCAGTCTAATTCCTGTACCTTTTGCAGAGTATCAGTCTGTCCCTGATGTTTTTCCAGAAGAGACATGGGTTCCTTGCTGCCTTTCCTGAAATGAGTCAGTCCTCAGTACCCTCAGTCCTGTGTCATGCCAACAGTAAAGCACTTGGACACTCTCACAAACATCATCCTAAAGCAACTTCTCCATCACCATCCAAGAACAGTTTGGAGACAAATAAGGCATTCTCCAGCATGATTAAGCTCCCTGCCATGAGGCAAAAATGATAACCAAATGATTATGCAAGAATGGGGTGCCATCAGTCAGGATGTGGCCCTGAAATTGATTGACAGCATGCTAGGGTGAATTGCAGAGGTCTTGAAAAAAAGGGTCAACACTGCAAATATTGACAATAAAATCATTTGACACTCGCAGACTTTGTGAAAAATAATATTTGTAATTACCATAACTTTTGGCCACAGCTATACTTTTATTATTACCACAAGTGCAGTGCTTTTACACATCTAATATTAATTGCCTCTCTTAAGGGAAGAAAAAGTGCATTAAATCATTTGAATCACATAGAGTGATATTATCAAAAATTAATAATTTCCTTATTAGAGAGCTGTTCATGATCCAACTACTATTACATTATGATATTATTTATTTGAAACCTATTTATTGAATGGAACATAGTTTATTGGGACACTTTTACAACAAATTGTGAGTGATGCACTACATATTTGATGGAGAAGATGATGGATTAGAACGGTTGACTGTTACATGGCAGCTGTTTTTTTTTTTTATCAACTTCTGTGAAACACTACTTAAATAATGTTCTCACTAAAATTCTAATGCAGTGATTTGTCAATTTTCTTTGCCAAACCTGTACTTGACCCCTTTATCTCCAAGATCCTGGAAAAGATATCATCAACTGTGTTCATATCTGAATGGAAATAGCATACACAAACTGTATCAGTCAGGATTTAGGGCTCATCACAGCACATAGACAGTACTTGTTAGACAGTACTTGTTAAAGTAGTAAATGACCTCGTATTGGCCTCTGAACACAGTTGTGTCTTTTTGCTTGTGTTATTTGACCTCAGTGCATCTTTTGACAACATTAATCATGTTTTATTTATTAATTTATAATTAACTACAAACAGTAGTATTCTTCTTTCCAGATTAGAAAATGTAGTATGAATTAAGGGAACTGCCCTCTCCTGGCTCAGGGCCTATTTGACTGATCATTACCAGTTTGTAGATTTAAATGGTGACTACTCTGCAAGTTCTCAAGTGAAGTTTGGTGTTCCACAGGGTTCGGGTTTTAGACCCACTGCTATTTTCTCTTTACATGCTTCCTCTGTGCAACATAATTTGTAAGCATGGTATTAGTTTTCACTGTTATGCTGATGACACACAGCCTTATATAGCCTATATAGCATATAGCTTTTCTGTTCCATCTGAGTTCCATCAAAGGATGCAGGCTGTGCATATTATGAAAACTACAGCAGGGGGCAGAGCTTTTTTTTTTATTTTTTATTTTTTACAAAGCACTAAAGTAAAGGAATAGTCTTCCAATTAATGTTCGGGACTCTGACACAGTCTCAGGGTAGGCTAAAAACCTATGTATTTAGCCAAGCAAGGCCAAGTTTGTTAATAAATTTGCCTTAGGAAAAGGAGCAGATCTGTGGGTCCACAACGACTTCAGGGACAGCTGTGACACACAGTGCATGTGGCAGGGCATACAAGCTATTACCAACTACAGGACATCATTACCTGCCTGTGATTGTGATGGTTCCCTTCCAGATGTCCTAAACAGCTTTTACCCTTCGTTCAATGTGCAATGAACAATGTGACGGCGAGGAAGACCACCCATCCTCCTGTATCTCACCACGGCCAGACAATATCTCTAGCAGAGTGCTCAGAGAATGTGCTGAACAGCTCCGACATCTTCAACATCTCTTTGAGCAGCGCCATTGTTCCCAAGTCCACCACCATCATCCCCGTGCCGAGGAAGTCTTCAGGGTCCTGTTGCACACACATCCATCATCATGAAATGCTTCGAGTGCTCATCATGAGACACATCAAGACCCTGCTGCCCCCCTCACTGGAGGGGAGTGGACCCACTGCAGCTTGCATACTGTATAGTTCTAATTGTTCAACAGACGACGACATCTCCACCACACTCCATCTGTCCCTCACAGACTTGGACAATAAGGACACCTACATCCGAATGCTGTACATAAATTTTAGTTCAGCATTCAATACTATCATCCCCCAACACCTGATCGAGGAGCTGAGCCTGTTGTGCCTGAACACCTCCCTCTGTAACAGGATCCTGGACTTTCTGATCGGAAGACCTCGGTTAGTGCGGATCGGGAACAGAACCTCCAGCACCACCACACTTAGCCCTGGGGCCCCCCAGGGCTTTGTGCTCAGTCCCCTGCTGTTCACACTTAAAAAATTGCTGCTCACGACTGTGTAGCAACACACAGATCGAACCAGATCATCAAGTTTGCTGATGACATGACCGTAGTAGGACAGCAGATAAGATCATCTGGGTCTCTCTCTTCCCTCTATCGAAGACATTTACACCACACTCTGCATCCGCAAAGCCACCAGCATTGTGGCTGATCGGACACACTCACTCTTCACCATCCTGGCCTCTGGAAAAAGGTACTGAAGCATTCGGGCACACTCATCCAGACTATGCAACAGCTTCTTTCCACAGGTCGAAAAGAGACTGGACTGATAAAAACACACACAAAACACACAATCACTCAGATAAACTCTAATCACCTCAATAACACTGGACTGAATAGATAAACACACATATACAAACACTGATCAACAACCATCTAACAATTTTACATATCAATCTGAAATTGCTCTTTTGCACAATATTTATTTGTTATACGAAAAAAACCTCTCTATCTTTCTATCTTTGCTGTTCCAAAGAAATGTTTACTGTTTCTCATTTCACTTCCTCAACTCATTACCACAGAGTGTTGAAACGTATTATGTTGTCGTGTTGTCTCTCTTGTTTGCACATTTCCATGTGCACTTTATGTTGTCTTTTTCTGTATAGGACTTAGATAGTTTCTGTTAATTTATAATGTTAATCTGTTTTTCTCAGCTAATTAATTTTGTCAGCTAGTCGCTAATTAGGTTTCTTAGTTGGCTAGCTAGTTAGTTTTTGTTAATGAATGTTGTAAAGTTATGTTGTACTGTATGTAGCACCTTGGTCCTGGGGGAACATTGTTTAATTTCATTGTGTACTAAACTGTATATGGTTGAAATGACAATAAAAGCCTACTTGACTTGACTTGATTTGACTCATGGATGTAAAGTATTATGGTAAGCTGGTATGTGTAGATGCTGTCTTCCCCACTCTTATTGATCACTCAGGTTTGTTGATGGTGACGTGACTGGTTGCTTTATATCGTATGGTACCCTCATATCCCTGTTTCCGTTTGGCTCTCCATTTTAGTTATGCCAGAGGCCTTGCTTTCAATCTGCACTAAACATACATTTACCTTATACATTATGTGACTGTGACCATACCTAACTGTTTTCTCTTTTCTTCTCTCTCTCTCTCTCTCTCTCTCTCTCTCTCTTTCTCGCTCCCTTTCTCTCTGTTGAGCTACACCTGCCGCTCCTGAGCTGCCAATGATCCAGACCCCCTGTGCCCTTTGGGCCTGTCTGACTCATCCTGGTGCCTCACTCCTGGTTGGAGATGTTGTTGCGTGGAAGCTCCGTGTGGGATGCATGTTTGGTGACTGGGGACGGTTCCACTCTACCATGAAGACAGCACTTGCCTCGACTGATGCAGGACAATAGTCTTTGAGGTCTTTGAGGACAATAGTTCAGGTAACAAGTAACGAACTGGACTCCATATTGACTTAAAGACATCATCTCTTATATTGAACTTCCAGCCTCCTAACACAGTATGACTGCACTACAGTTCCTGCTATCCGTTATCACCCATCTTCAAGGTTTTGTTCTATTGCCATCTCTGGTAGTTTCTCGTTGTCATCGTCACCTCCTGCTCTCACATCAGAGACAATCTGATAATTTTGACTCACACACATTTTCCCACATTTCCATACATATTTCCATAATGAATTATGAATTATTAAATTAAATGATATTATTACAGAAGGTGTTCTAGCAGGCCAGGCACTTAGATCTGTTTGCCCTCTCTTGTAATAAGAGGGCGGGTCAACTATTTGGACTGCTACAGTGTCACTCCGTCTGTCTACTTGAACACAAGCCTTAAACACAAGAACACAAGTCTTATACATGGTGAGTATAACCATTTGTACTTATACAGTAAACTACTATTTAACTATACAATTCTGATGTGTCTCTTGCCTTGTACATCGCATGGAATGTGCAAATTTTATTAAAGGAGCGCTTCTGCTTTATCTGGATAAAATGCTGGGCCCAAATTATCTGGCAGCCTATTTTTAATGTTTAGTTTACTTTTGAGTTTATAAACCGCTAAAAGTTGTAGTTTTAAAGTAGTCTTAAGATATAATTTTTTGTACACCAGGAACTCTGTAATTTTGTTCATCGAATGTGCAGATAAAATGCATTTATACAACCTATAAAATGTATTTTTGGGAAGGATATTTTTGCTCTATGACCACAGGTTATGGGTTGTAAAAAACATACAAAGGCACTCTTACAAAGCCAGCATTTCTGTCTGATGTGTTCAGGAAGTTAATTTTACTATGACTGAGTGAGGTACAGGTGCTGAATTTAGCACCATAAACACTGGTATTTATCCCCATCATTCCATCACCAAGATGTGCAACTTGTGACTGTTTCCTTTCATTTTTAATTTTTATTAATAAGATTGCTAACATTAGAACGAACATTACCCCCTCCTCCACATGTCCAGTATTAGGTCTGTCTTCGGGCTGTTTAGTTCCTGTGTGCTCGGTTATTTTCTCAATTGAACACACCATTTAAAGGCTTTGCTTTTGTGTTAGATTGGTCTTGCATCTGTTCATCTTACTGGTTATTTCCTTGTTTCTTTTATTTGTATGTTTATTCCCAAGTTTGTTTGCATTCATTTTTTATTTTATACCCATGCTTGTAATGCATTAACCATTCTTTACAAGTTTGAACCTGGGTCCAACTCTCTCCTGAGAGACAATATTAGTCAATAAAAGCAAACAAGTTGCTCTCTTAATATTGTTCCTTGCTGCCTCATTAAAGACGTCCTTGATACCATTGGAACCACTGTAGTATCCTCATTATCCTTAATTGGTGCATGAGACAGATGCTGTCCCAGTTGATTTTAAACATATGTCATGCAGCCTCTTTTAAATAAAAAAGCCAATAACCACGTAGGTTCCCCGCTTACTCTCATTGATGCTTAAATTTGGCTAAGATTTTTCTTTCCTTTACTTCTCATATCTTCTCCACTTTTATTCATGTTTTATGTTGTTTGTTTCTTTTTTTGTTGTTGTTTTTAATGTACTGATCAAACCAAATTACCTATTTCTATGATATCTACAATTTGATTACTTTATTTACAGTTTTTTTTCCTCCTCCCTATTAGATGATCGGCTCATTAAGGTCGATGATGATTGGCTGTGCCAGATTCCTCTTAATAACATTCATCATGGTCACTTCTATGGTGACTGGGGTATCATGGATTGTGCAAGGTGAGCCAATATGAATTTACAGAATTTGCTAAAAAACAACAACAACAAAACAGGCTGTTTATTCAGACATAACAAACATATTGTTACACTCTGTGGCTTCAAGTGTATAAGTCACTTTCAGTGCTCCTTCATCACCAAAGGAGGTGACTTCCTCACTATGGGCACTGCTGAGGTGTTATTGAAGACCAGGTTGCTTTGATAGCAGCTTTCAGGTCATCTGAAAGGATTAGTTTGTTGTTTCTCTCATTCCTCTTGATATGCCATAGATTCTCTGATTCAGGTCAGGCAAGTTGGCTGGCCAACCAAGCACAATTATGTCATTGTCAGCAAATGAGTTAGTGGTAGTTTTGGCACTGTGGGCAGGTGCTGAGACCTGCTGAAAAATACCAATGTGAGAATAAGGGTTGGTCATGATTAGATCACCATTGCATGCAAGAGAACAGAAGAAGAGAAGTGGACCCAGCACTGGCACTTATGGATCAACCAAACTCTCTCTCTCTCTCTCTCTCTCTCTCTCTCTCTCTTCCTCAGGGACCGACTGCACACAAATAAAAACAACTTCCCCAGATGCACAGAGTGGCATTTATACCATTCGTCCATCTGGATTAAAAAACCCTATCAAGGTGCCATCATTTTCCCAATAGTCTAATCAATAGTAACAGCTGAATGACTGCTATTAAATAACACACTATATACCTGTACGTGTAGATATATATAATATATAAAACTATATAAAACTAGCCAGTGATAAATATCCTGTACAGTGCATGTTTACTTTAATCAATCATGTAGCCTAGCAGTTTACTCACTGTACCTACATCTTTTGAATATTTTTACTGTGATTTGTAGGTTTACTGTGTGATGCAGGAGGATGGAGGATGGACTGTTATCCAGAGGAGGTCTGGTAAAAAGGTTTCCTTCGACAGGAACTGGGAATTATATAAGTTTGGATTCGGAAATATTCAGAGTAGGTCTTCTCTATTAGACATAACCCACTTTGTTGTTGTTGTTGTTGTTTGTCTTTCATCTGCTCCAGCCATAGAGGGATTGATTTTTGGGGCTTTATTGGAGCTTTACACCAGATGCCGTTCCTGCTGTCCAGCACTGCATCCAGGTGTAGGCATTGGGTGGTTATTAAACCTGGGCCTTCCACATGGCAGACGAGAACCCTAGCACTGAACCACCAGTTCCCTAAAAATAAACCACTATAATTCCCCTTTTTAATAACCTTTTTACAGCAGTCATAAGGACTGAACATTAGTATGTTATAATCTCTAGATAGTGTACATAAATATTTTAGACCTTGACAAAGTTATTGTTATTTTATTCTACCGCAGTACAGGGTATGTCCAAATTTGGCTAAGTAGGAGAACATAATATACTGGAAAATATTTTATAATACTGGTTTATTTTGATTGTTGACCTTGATACAGTTTCAGGCATTTTTGATGTTCCTGAGCTCATAGTAAGAATATACCAGATTGTTGATTTGACCATACTTAATGTTTTGCTATCTCACAGATGACTTTATGATTGCATTGTGTGTGATTAGAACTGCTCTTACTTTCACTATTAAATACAGCTTTGTTTTTTACTGTTGATTTTATACCATGCAACTTCACCAAGTATTGAAGTGATCTCCATTAATGATTCTTTGTACCACATTTCTTCCACAGTGTTGACAGTTCAGCACCATTCTTCCAGGTGTTTATAATGAGCTTAAGGATTCTTAACCCAGTTTCAGTAATTAAAAATTTCCTTAGTTATTTTCTTTGCTTGATGCAGCCCAATAATTTGACCTTTCTGAAATAGGGACTTTTTTTTCCAGCCAGGGCATCGAATTTCTAAAATCTCAACTATATATATAAATATATATAAAATATTAAATATAATAAAAAATATATATATAATATATCAATTATATGTGTATATGTATATATATCTTTTCAGGTTAAGTGAAACATTAAATGTTTCCAAGAAAACTATGTACAGTATTCAGTATTCAGAGTATTAACACTGAAATCTTTTTATCAGAAGACCACTGGCTGGGCCTGACCAAGATATGGGCTCTAACCACATGGATGGATCGTAAATCAACACTGAGAATAGACTTGTGGGATTTTGAAGGAGGTTCTGCCTATGCTAATTATGAAGATTTTTGGATTGGCGGTGAGAGAACAGCCTATAAGCTGCATGTTGGAAAATACAGTGGCACTGCAGGTAGAGTATCTAAAGTGTATATCTGTATTCAAATAAAACATTTCATGGTCTCCCAATCCATGTTGTTGTTTTTTTTTTAACTTAGAATACCAGGGCGTCTCTTTTTAATTTCATGTCAATTTGGAACAAAGTGTAAAGTATATGAATAGACTTCATATGTTTCATATGTATGAAAATAAAAAATGCCCAGGTCAAAATAACCTTAACATAACTTATATAAATGTTATTTTGATTTATTTATTCATTTATTCATTTAATTTGACTTTTACAAACATACTTTTCAGTATTTTTACTTTAATTAGCGATTTAAGGTATTTCAAATCAGCAGTGCGTGGACAGAATTTACTTTGCACTGGATGCTTGAAAACAAGAGGGGTATTTTTTTTTTTTTTTTTTTAGCAATTTAGTAAAAAACACTTTCTTTTGTCTTAAGGTGATGCTATCCGTGGGGCGTATGCTGGCATTGACCAAAATGGGTATGGTTTCAGTACACATGACCGTGACAATGATGGCTGCTCCCCGTGTGTTTTCGGGGATATTACAGTGAATGAATGTACCCGTGAAAAGGGTGGAGGATGGTGGTTCAGCCGCTGTGGCTCAGCTGAACTGAATGGACAATGGCACTCTGGGGAAAATAATCGCGGATGGGCTTCTGGCCTCCACTGGCTCACCTGGAGAAGCCCTGGGCCCTACTCAGCTAACGCAACACGCATGATGGTCAAGACTGTTAAGCAATCATAAGTTTGTGCATCTTAAACAAGCAGCAAAATGAGACACAATAAATATATTCCAGTTTCACTAGTCTGTGTATTTTCAGTTTGCTTAAGTGTTCTTCATTTTCTTCATCCTGTCTATTAATATGCGCACAGGCCACAGAAGTGTAAATGGACCAGAATTCCATCCAGCATTCTCCCATTAGTTCTCCCACCTCGTTTGCAGTTTTAGCAGGTTGGGCTTCAGATCCACCATAACCAGAATAAACAGGGCCGAGGACATTTACACTCAAAGAGCACTTTATTAGGAATACCTGTACACCTGTTCATTTTACAGCTATCCAATCAACCAATCATTTCAGGGCGGTGCAGTTTGTTACCTTATGTAGATACAGGCCAGCAGCATCAGGTTATGCAGAATGGAGGGAAATCTCAGTGATCTCAGTGATTATGAGCGTGGCATGATTGTTGGTGCCAGTTCAGGTATTTCTGATACTCTTGGGAAAAACATCCAGTAAGCAGTAATTCTGCACACAGAAAGCATTGTCGATAGGAGAGGTCAGTAGATGGGCTACAACAGCAGAACAACACATCAGGTTCCACTGCAGTCAGCAAAGAACAGAAAGTTGAAGATGATAAAAAGGTTGGTCTGATCAATCTCACTTTTACTGAGGCACACATTTTGTAGGGTCATGAATTTGGACCTGAATACATGAACTCAACCTGCCTTGTGAGAACAGTCCAGTTTTTCTGCACATTTTGGGATGTTAATACCAATCAACAATTTCTTTAATGACAGTGCATTTGATTATTGTTGCTGACTATGTGCATTACTTCATGGCAACAATTTAGCATCTTCTAACAGCTACAGTTGCGCTCAAAAGTTGAGGAGAATTTTGCAAGATGTGTACCACTTTTTTAAAGGAAACATGAGTGAGAAGGTAGAACAAATTCAATTTATTTCTTATACGACTCAAGTTCATATGTGAGGCATAGCGGAGTGGCACAATCATCAAACAAAATATGACAATAAAGAAAATGAGGAAATAATCCCTGTTCAAATGTTTGCATACCTTTAGTTCTTAATATTGCCCATTTATCATCAATGATGGCATGCAGTCTTCTGTAATAATTGTGCATGAGGTCCTTAATTCTCTCAGCTAGTATTGCTGCCCATAGGATTCTTGGCAAAATGCTGACAGTTTTTGTAATTTTTTTGGTTGTCTTGCATGAACTGCACGTTTGAGATCTCCCCAAAGTGTCTCAGTGATGCTGAAGTCAGAAGACTGTGATGGCCGGTCCAGAAACTCTTTCTGCTGTAGCCACTGAAGGGTCAACTTGGTCTTGTGCTTTGGATTATTGTCATGTTAGAACATGCTACAGTACTTTTTTCCAGAGTAGCCTGTATTTCTCTCGAAGTTGATTGTGGGTTTTTCTTTTGTTTCCCAAACAATTCTTCTGGCAGTAGTTGGTGAAATCTTTCTTGGTCTACCTGATCATGGCTTCAGAGCTATCAGGCATTTTCAAGTGTTGAGAATTTCTCATAAAGTCGAACTGAGAAACTCCCTGACTATTTATGCAAATCCACTAATTACAATTACAGGTAGTCCCCGACTTACGAACATTCAAGTTACGATCGAGGTTCTACTTGCGGTTCAATCACGGAAGTAGCTCACGTGAATTGCACCAGATATGAATTAGTCCAGGAGCACAAAAACAGTAGAAAACAGCTCTGCGACAAAATGGCGTCTTGGATGCCCCTCGTGATTTAAAGGCGCAGAGACAACATTTCACTGTGAGATTTTTGTTGCGAGAATTTCACTAGGAGTGATTATGGTTTTTGGCCACATGATGGCAGTGTGAGGAAAGGGGACAGATTTAGTCAAGTGAATTGGTATGCTTTATATTGTATAATCGTGTCAAAAGCATATAAGACTCACTTTGTCAGACTTAAGAACAAATCGGGATTAGGAACGAAACTTGTTCGTAAGTCTGGGACAACCTGTACATTGAGTCACAGTTAGGGAAACTTCCCTTTAATAGCCATTTAAACCTGTGTGTCAACATGTGTTTATAATGTGGCCAAACATTCAAGGATATGTCAACTTTTGATCAGGGTCATTTAGGTATGATAGGTGATTTCAGTTATCATTAGGTTTTAAAAAGGAGTCAAACAATTATGTGATAATTAATGACTTCTGGTCTAATGTCCTTAAATAAGAACTAAAAGATTTTGCATACTTTTGAGCACAACTGTACTTCCAGCATAATAATTCATCATGTCACAAACCAAATGTCAACTCAAACTGGTTTCATGAACATGGAAATACATTGTTCTTGAATGGCCTTCCCAGTCACTGGATCTGGATCCAGTAGAACACCTTTAACAGGAGATTTGCAGAATACTGTATAAGTGCACCTGAAAAATCTGTAGGAACTGTAGCATGTCAACATGGACCAGAATCTCAAATTAATATTCTGCTGTATCCATGCAACAAAGCACTGAGAGCAAAGGTCCAGTATTAGTATTATATGCCTTGTAAAGTGCTCTGTAAGAATACATTTTCACCATTAACATTGTTATTACACTGTCCTATTTAATCTATAATGAACACTGGCTTTATGCAACACTCCTCAGGGCTTGTGAACGTAATTCTGTTTTCTGTTTTAAATGCGTTAATGTTGGTTAAATATTTATGGAAGTAAATAATTTTATGGAATTAAATCATATTTCCCTATCAGAATAAGGAACTCTTACTGTATGTAATTTTTAGTCTTGGTTTAGATATTGCTTGGGTGAGAAAACATGCCAAAGCAATCTATTAATAACCCAAACATAAACACACAACATGGGTTTCCCCATATCTCATATATTCTTATCCAGAGATTTATCTTGATTAGTAAAACAATCATTTAGTCCACAGCTTTAAAGCCTCTTTTAATGCCTTCTACCTCTATTTATACCTGCTAAATACACTTCTGTCCTGCAGAGCTTATAAACCGTTAGACTAATGAATAAATCTATATATTTTTCGGTCATTTAAAAGGAACTATGCAGTGCTTATGCACTATGCAAGTAAAGTAAAATTCTTTTAAAATGTACTGTGTTTTTGAAAATGCAGATAATAAAATGCTTTTAAAGCTTCAAGGTTTGTTTATATTATTGACGAACAATAAAAATTGCAGTTGCGTCTCCAAAAAAGTGACATTTGACATGCAAATACAAATAAACAATTAAATGACAGGAAAGACAGACAATTTAAGACAGGAAGCCTGTGTTTACGAAAATATTTAATTTCTCCTTGTAAATTTTTAACTGCACTTTAGTCCCTCACTCAGATTGCCATACAGTATGCTGTATAGCCGGTGCCCTCTCCTGGCACTTATCGTCTACATTTAGTGATGGCTGTATTTTTAAACCCATTGGGAGTTTTGAGTGTGAGTTCTGACCCTTTGAGGTTGCTGTAGCTGTTCAGTGTGGACCAGAGTGTTAAAGCTACAGTAAGGAGTATAGTTAGGGGTATAGATATCTTCTAGAGCAGATAAGATGGACGCAGTCTACTGCAGAGCAGCATTGTTCCAGCATATCGGACAGTGCTGCCCTCAATGCAGTTAAAACCATGACTAATGCATCAGCATTCAAATTAACAGCATTGCAGTGATACACAATGAACTGCTGGCATTATGAAAACAGTTTCAGGCATAAGGAAGGAATTACAAGTGGGTAAAACCTTTGTAAATGTTGGGCGTTAGTAGAAAACGCACTTGTAGATAGCTGACAATAGTTAATTTGTACTATGCAGATTTTTTTTTCATTTAAAATGCCTAGACAAAAGTACAGAAACAGATGGAAATTGAATGAGAATACACAGATGGGAAAACCATGGTTCTAAGTCCGCAGTCCTTTGCAGCTAACAGTTTTTTTTTCCTTTTATTGCTAGCTTTCAGGTTTAGGATAAAGTTGATCAGTTTTATTACTCTCTCGGTGTGTGATATTAAAAGAGCAGCTGACAGAGCAGCTAAACTATTATTGAATGGGATTCTGTACCATATGGTACTTAATTGTGTTAACACATGCTGCATTTGATCCTGTCTTGATGGTTTAGGATGGGCAGGTTAGGTTTAATCATGCTGTATGATTTGCTCGCCTGTGAAGATCTAACCAGTCATTTGTTAAATGAATTTTTAACAGTCATGAAACAGATTTTTTTTGTTTACCTTGCTGCATATATTAAAAAATGACCTGCACTAAGCTAAGACCCCAAAAGCAAAAAAGTTTTTTTTAATGTATATGGAATTATTAGTATGATGCATATTACATTAATATACTACTAATAATATTATCATAGATATCAATATATATCAATAAATGTAGTATTAAAATATTTGGAAAAAGGTTTTCTTTAAAAAAAAATAAAATAAAAAAAAACAGCTGTCAGGAAAAGAAAAAAAATTATAAATATTTTAATACTAAATTTATTGCTGTACATTATATATTGATATATGTTATATGATTATTAATATTATATTAATATAATATGCATCATACTATTTTTGTTTTCCTGAAGTGTGCAAACATTTTTTGGCTTTCATTTACGATATTTAGAGGATTACATGGACATATACATGGAGACTCTTTCAGCTATGTTTCTTCAAATAATATAGAAATTTACTAGCTTACAATGAAGACATGTACGAAAAAAATGTTTAACAGTATATTGCCACTAGAGGGCACGCTTTCATTAGAAAAAGGGGCTCAGTGTGTGGCAGTCTCACTGACCAATCACTTCACCCTGAAAGCCTTCAGAAGTAGAGATTTTAACATTCTTATGTCATTTGTCATTTTATTTGATTCAACTTAACGGAAATAAGTCATTTGTATGGATGTATTTTTAGTACAGGTTTGTAACATCCCTGCATTTTTTGAAACTGAATGAGATATAGTGTACTGTATATTAAACTTTATTTCCTAGCAGCCTTTAATAGCCTTACATCATAATTAGGATATGCACTAAGCTGTACAGTCATGTTACACACTTTAATATCTCTTGTAGGCATTATGTTCTTGCACCATTTAATCTTAAGAAAAAAAAATGAAAGAAACTTAACTTCACAGTAGTATGGAACTCAAATACAGGATTTTTTAATACATAAAAATATTAAGTATATAGTTCGAGCAAATTTTATGTTTAAGTCTGGACTGCCTTTTGCATCCTAAGCATTAGTATATGTCATGTCAGTTTAATAATCCATCGAATGATACAAATATTTCAGTGATGAGCTCTATTGAAATAAATCAACCTACAGCATATTTCCTCCGGGTAATCCAGTTTCCTCCCAAACTCCAAAGACCTGCAGATTAGTCTAATTGGACTTCCAAATTGCCCACAGTGTGTGAATGAGTGTGTGTGTGTGTGTGTGTGCCCTGTGATGGATTGGTATGGATCTTGTGCCCTAAGTCTTCTGGGATAGGCTCCAGGCCATCTGAATACAGGATAAAGCGGTATAGATGATGAGTGAATGAGTGAGTGTAAAGCATACACTGGACATGTGTGTTTTGTGGCCAAAAGTTTGTGAACACCTGACCAACACACCCATATGTGGTTCGTCTCCAAACTATTTCCACGAAGTTTAAAACACAATTGTTTAAAATGTCTTTCTATGCTGAAACATTACAGGGCTCTTCACTGGAACTAAGAGGGCCAAACCTCTTCCAGCAAGACAATGCACCTGTGCACAAAGCAAGCTCCATGACGACCAAGTGTGATAAGTTTAGAATGGCAGAACGTGAGTGTGTTAAACACAGAACCCTGATTGACCTCAACTAATCCATTTCAGGACGTACACATACAAACATACAAGACACTCACACAGTCACATACTCATTTACGCACATTATGCGAAATCCAGTTAGGCAGTTAGCCTAATCTACATGTCTCTGGACTGTGGGATGAAACCAGTGTACCAGGAGGAACCCCACCAAGCACAGAGAGAATATGCAAACTCCATGCACACCGACCCGAGGCGAGTATCGAACTCAGGCAGTGATAACCACTAAGCCAGCTTGCCGCTTTGCCTTCTACTTTGGTTTCCTCCCACAGTCCAAAGACATGTAGATAGGGCTAATTGGAATTCGCCTAATGTGTGCGTGCGATGGATCACAAACCAATATGTGACTGTACTGAACACCTTTGGAATAAACTGGAACTGGAACCTTGTCACCATCCCAGAATCTAGTGGGGGGGGGGGGGGGGGGACCGCACTGGACACTATATTACTGCAATACCTGTAAAATAATCACATGACACGGTTTGGGGTTGGTGGTCATGTTTAGGTTTAGGTGTCCGAATACTTTTGAACATATAGTGTGTGTATATACAGTGTGTGGACTGTTTTTCCCCCCCCCCCCAGTTGGATCAAGTGTATGAGGAGATGAAAAGAAATGGGTGTGCGCGCGCGCGGGCGCGCGGGTAGAGTGAGTCGCGTGAGCGCGCACCGCGCGCGCCCCCCCACGCATCCCCAGACGGAGCCTCCCCGTTCCGGGAAACTGCGGCCGCAAACGGAGCGCGTTGATCGGGGCAGCCCGTGTAGTCGGAACGGCGAGTGCTGCAGCGGGAAACGAGACGGCGTGCTCCGGGTCTTAGTAGAGATCATGTCAGCCAGACCGGGATTTTACCGTCAGGAGCTGAACAAGACGGTATGGGAGGTGCCCGAGCGCTACCAGATCCTCACACCGGTCGGCTCGGGCGCGTACGGCTCCGTGTGGTGAGTCCTAACCGGAGAATGCTTCATCATATCGAATGCGAATGTAAAACTACAAAATAAAATAAAACAATAATATCTCAAAAACTGTATTTTTTTTTTCTATTCTCCCAGTCATTAATAGTGGCCTAGTAGCTAGTGTATAGTCTGAGCGCATTGGAAGCGTCTGGCTCTTTGTAGCAGGTATCATTCAGATGCTGCATTGGAGATTGTTTTTTTTAAACACAGAAATTAAGTTTGTTCATCAGTCCTGAAGCTTTCATGTTCGAGAAGTTACCTTAAAAAAATAATAATCCAAAAAAATCAAACAATAAACCCATTTCCCCGGTATTGAGTGTTGTGTGTATGATGCTTTGAGGAAAGTAGGTAGATCAGATCAGATCAGATTTGGGGTCCATTAGTGGTGACGCGACGTCTGGATCATCATCATCATCATCTGAGCTCATCATTCATAATCATTCCTTTTGAAGTCTGCCAAGCAAATATATCCCACTTTGTCTTTTTTTTTTCTTTTCTTTTCTTTCTTTTTTTCTTTTTTGTCTCAGCCCTTATGTTTCATGGGCACCGCATTTGAACAATGGAAACTCAATGAAAACAAAAGTGGAAGATGAAAAAGTGAAAATATAAACTACGCTACTCGGACCATCCCAACATGTCAGAATGTATTGTAGATAATACCATAAAAATGGTGTCAAAAAGTTTCCAGACTAGTTTTGTAACACGACAACAGATGACAGCATGCACGGCCATAGGGAGCACCGGCCTTCATAAGTCAGCGTGCCAAAAGACATCGTACTGTGTACATCGGGAATTCGGAAACTGTCCGAACCATTCAGCAACTTGTGCATGATGACAACTTGTTCCGTGAATGACCTGCCCTTCATGCCGAGGATCATTACCGGTGATGAGACTTGTGTGTGAGACGAAGCAACAGTCTTCACAGAGAGAGAGCCCATCATCTCTGAGACCGAAAAGGCGAGATAAGACTCGACCAGGTGCAAACTCATCTTCTTTGTCCACATTTGCTGCATTGTGTATCGAGAATTCGTCCCCAGGGGCCACAGCATCAATTGCGAATTCTACTGCCAGGTTTTAAGATGTTTGGGTGAGGAGAGATCTAATAAAGAGGAAAAAATATATACTTATAACTATAACTATTTCATTGAAATATCTGGCATTTTAGTTTTGCTGCCTAAACAAAATTGTTTTCAACATGTGCTCCTGACCTGGGCTTTGATAGATATGCAAGACCGACTCTATATTTAGGCAATAAATTGTCATTAATGCAATGTCTAATGTGTGTGCATAGTCTTCCTGTTGGCTAGCACACACATATGCCTTGGAGCTATAGAACAAGACCACCCAGTGACATGCCCAATATGGTTGCCATGGTGAGCTGTCATGGCGATATTGTTTCCTGCATTATCTTAAAATATCTGTCTAGTGTTAGAGCCTTTGAACAACAATAATGAATTATTATTATTATTATTATTATTATTATTATTATTATTATTATTGTTATTATTACTGTTATTATTATAATACTGGGGAAAATTATCATTTTTTTGGTCAATTTCCACCAGTAAAAAAAAAAAGTGAAAATATGAACAAAAGCACATACAGCACTTGTGAAGGCAGCATTGTTCTCAAATTGCTGCTAATGTAACGTCTTAGGCAACGTGACAAAGCAACACACATGAGGTGAAGCAGTCTACTGAGTGAGTGTGTGTGTTTCAGCTGCCAGACTCCCATGGATAGTCAGCTGGTTAACTGGCAGGAGAGAGGATCTAAGCCACATTTCCCAGAATCATTTGGGTTTTATTGGACTGCTGCCCATAAACTTCTTATTGATTTCTATACACCATACACAGCCAAGACTCTTTGAACATCACGTGACTTTCCACCAGACTTTCCAGTAGGGATTTGTGATCATTCAGCTACAAGGGAAAACTGATGTTCAGCAAAAAGGCCTGGTTTTGCAATTCATTCCAAAGGTGTGGTTGAGGTCAGGGATCTGCACAGGCCACACAGACCATGGCAAAACATCTCTTTGTGGACCTTAGTTTGTGTATAGGGGCATTGTGATGCTGGAACAGGTTTGGGCTGGTTAATTCCATTGAAGGGATGTTATAATGCCACAGCATACAATGACTTTCTCTACAATTGCAGCTTTTAGCTTTGAGGAAAATATCTTTATACAGATGTTACGGCCAGGTGTCCACAAATTATTGGCCATAAATTAAATTTATATATATGTATCTTGACTTATATATTGTCTTATTTGAAATCCCCCAAAACAGTGAGTCTGGTATTAAAAAAATGACCAAACTTGATTGTATTGATTTGAATTACAAATCTTAAAAAACTTGTAAAGTATTTCCTAATGTCTTAAATAACGAGTACATAAATTAAACCAAACTTCATACTTTGTCTCATTTGATCATTTAATGTCCATTAAAATTTATTATTTAACTCTTATTGCTATATTATTGAATTTTATGAATTATAAATATATTAGTGTGAATGCGTGTGTGAGTGTATGTGTGTGTGCCCTGCGATGGATTAGCACTCTGTCCAGGGTGTACCCCGCCTCATGCCCTAATTCTCCTGGGATAGGCTCCAGGCCCTCCGCAACCCTAAATACAGGATAAAGCCGTATAGACGATGTGTGAGTGAGTTATTATTATTCCACATATTATTCCATATATTATTGAATCTGTTTAGTAATTATTTTATTTCTGATTTTACTCATTCAATGTTTTATTTAAGAAAAATGCCTCTAGGTGCGAATGAGTCTTTGATATGAGTGTGCATGGTGCGCTGTGATGACCTGGCATCCCATTTTAGTAACTGCTTCACAGTAGTCGGGGTAATGACGAATCTGGAGACAATTCCACTAAATCCTGGGTGAATTCCACATTCGAATTCACCCAGGATTTAATGGAATTGTCTCCAGATTCATCATTATCCTGACTAGTGTGAAGCATTTAGTGAAAATGAAGGAATGAAGGGATGAATATTCCCTAATTGCCCCACAGCTTATAAGATAAAGAGAGGAGCATGACTAGACCCGTCCAGGTATTGTGCAAGTCCAGCTGCTTTTGTCACATATTGAAAAATGCAGACTAAATCAATTCAGCATTGAACACTTTTCTCAGTGTCCAATGGACTGTTGTAATTTAGGGTGGAATTTGATATCTTTGAGAATAGATTGCGCAATGTGTTTTTGATGCCTGCATCATTATAAGACGACCGGAATAAATATTTTTATTCCTAATAAATATTTTCCGAAATGTCTTCAGCCTGAGTAAAAAATATTGTGGCATGATTTTAAAAGATTGACTTTGATTTTATTAGTTAGATAATAAATGGTATATAAATAATTTTTTATGCTTTTATGTTCATGCTCTAACTACTGTCCATTTGGTTTGGCCTGCATTTCCATAAACGAACATCAACACTTGAGAATATAAAGTACGAGGGGCGGTCAAGGGATGGACATTAACATTTACAGAAGGCTTCAAGCAGAGTACAGTGATGAGACTCTTAGCTGCATTTGAAAATCGATGGATAACTTGTCACCAGCTTGCGGAAGAGACGCATTACAGAATTACTTGCACATTACAGAACCTCAGCTGGGAGTTGCTGCCACATCTCCCATACAGTACTGACCTTGCTCTAAGCCATTTACACATGTTTGGTCTATTTAAAGGAGTTTCTGGGAGGCCAGCGTTTCAGATGTGAAGCAGGCACCTTGACCATAGCTCATAGCTCATAGATAATAGCTCTCTGGTGTACTGAGAAAAATGTTTCTACCTTGATGGTGTCCAAGCACTAGTGAAACACTAGGACGAGTGCATTAGTGTAGCCGGGGATTATTTAGAGAAATAAAGGGAATTTCTACTCTCATAACTGTGTTCTGTTATTCTGTACCATTAAAAGTCCCAGATTGACTCGAACGCTCCTTGTTTAATGCCAATCGAAAATGCTGTAAATCTTAAAGACTTAAAGAATTAATTCCTATGTCTTGTCGTAGTGTCTGTGGGTTGAGATCAATATTATCTGAAAAGTTAGAGCTGAGGCTTCCCATGCGCTACATGCCTTTATTTTTAGCACTGGATCATAAAACTTTGAATGTGGGCTGACAAGTGTAATTAGTTTCTGCACTGTCTTCCTCAAGACTGTTGAAAGGAGCCAGAGCCCTGCTAAGACTCTCTCCTATTCTATATACTGTAGATACATACACACACATGCACTTTCTGGCTACTTCCAATCAGCCAATCACGTGGCAGCAGTGCAATGCAATGCAACCAATAGTGCAGATACATGAAGGTTCAAATTGAACATCAGAATGGGAAAAATGTGATCCATGACCATGCTTGTTGGTAACAGATGGGTTGGTGTAAGTATTTCCCAAAACCACTGATCTTCTGGCAATTTCACACACAGCAGTATCTACTGTAGAGTTCACACAAAATGGTGTGAAAAAAAAGACAAAAAAAAAATTGTGAAAAGCAGCTCTTGTTGATGAGAGACATGAGAGGAAGTCAGGCTGGTAGCGGTGGTGTAATGCTGTGGGCAATGCTTTCTCAGCATACACTGGGCCCCCTAATATAACGTCTGAATTGTTTGAATACCACAACATATTGAAGTACTGTTGCTGACAAAGTGCATCCATATTTATCCACAAGCATCATAATGCACAACGCCACAAAGCATATGCTATCCAAAACTGGGTCAGTGAACATGGTCGTGAGTTTACTGTGCATCGCAGTGACTGTATCTGAATCCAGTAGATATGTTTGGGATGTGTTATAAAAGGGGGACCACAAAAAGAATGTGCAGCTGAGAAATGCAGTGATTGAATGAGGCAATTAATAAGTCAACATGGATTTTTTTTTTCTTGCTACTTATGTAACCCATCCTACAACGAATTGCTTCTATTTTGAGAGCAAAGAGGGCCATTGTTAGTATACAGTAGCGTTCCTAATAAAGTAAGTGGTGAATGTACTGTATGTACAAAAACTGTGCTGAAGTAATTAAACGACAAGGTGTATGTTGGTGACAGCACTGTGTACAATCTAGTTCGCATTTTCTACTCGTGCTTGGTGGGTTTCTTCCAGGTCCTCCGGTTTCCTCCCACAGTGCAAAAACATACAGATTAAGCTAATTGTTATTATTAATGTATATTTGAATGGATGGGTACCAAAATACTTTTCATCACAGCTTAAGGTGGTGGAACAAAACCTGCCTTTGGGTCAGTCCACCAAAACTCCATTAAAACTTATCCAGTTTCTGTTTTTTTCCTGTTCTCATGTCCCAACCAATTACCTCACTGTCCACTAAACTACAGTATATGGTACATCAGTAATGAGGGGGTTATTAGAGAGAGACATTCTGTTATATATTTAGGTGTGTATTTTGGTGCTTTTCACAGCTTGAATAATTCACAACTAATCAAAACTTTAGGTTCAAACCTAAATGCAATAATGGCTGTTTTATAACACAGACTCAGTTGTCTCTCTCTCTCAAATAAAAGCTGTATGAAAATTGCATAAGCTCAGCTCCTCGGTGAGTTGACATTATAGTCCTCAGCCCACTGCTTTTTTTAGTGAAATATTCTGGTAATGGTCGCATATGAACAGAAATAAGTGGTAATACAGTACAGCTACAAGCACTTTTTTTGGCTTACTGGCATTTCTGGACATAAAGTATGTCTGTTGAGTCACGCGCAGTGTTTATTTAAAACTGGACTCATATAAACACTGAGGGGTGTTAATTCAACACTCTAAGTGTTAATTCAACACTGGGGAATTTGCTGTGTGAGATAAGTAATGTCTCCTTAAATCACGGAGATGAGAGTGTGTTTATTCTGCACATGCGCTCGTAAAGCCTGTGGCTCAATCAGTGGTTGTGGTTGGTCATTGGTCACATGGCAACAAGATGTACACCTATTAGCCATGACATTAACACCATATACGATGTTAAAACATTAATATTGATTATCAATTATATACCGGCAACCTGGTGACAGGATCATGGGCACTTAAGGCTCATTTTTGCCTGTGGGAAGCAAAGGCCAGTCATCCATCTGGTCTGGTCTGATCTGACAGAAAAGCCAATGCAGCACAATACATTGAAAACAATTCAGGGTCAGGGGTAGCTCAGTGGTTAAGACATTGGACTAGGGTTCATAATCCACGTTCAAAATCCCACGACCACCCATTTGTCCCTGTTGGGCCCTTGAGCAAGGCCCTTAACCCTCAACTGCTAAGATGTGTAATGAGATAAAAATGACCAGTAAGAACATTTAGATAAAATATAAATAAATTGTTTTTTTCTGATAGATAGATAGATAGATAGATAGATAGATAGATACTTTACTGATCTTAAAGGAAATTCCAGATAGTAGCAACAAAGACAGGTTGTATATTGTGCACTGTATATCTAACATATAGTCGGTATACACAGGGATGATATGATGAACTGACCAGGAGTTACTAGTGCAATACTAAGTGCAAAAACACTACAAGATATATAATAAGTATATAAGTAAAGCATATAAATCACAAGTTAAAGTAAGTTAAAGTAAAAAAAAAAAGATTTTACAAAGGCCCCAGAACACCCAGTGTAACACACCCAGTGTACCAGCCCCGCAGGCTAATAACCCAAGGCTGTTGACCTGACCTCTGACCCCCAGATCCCAGTCCAATCGAGACTGCACTAGACAAATAAGTCCAATCTACAGAGGCCCCACCTTGCAGCCCACAGCACCCAAACGACCAACTTCCTTGTGCCAGACACCACAGAACACCTCCAGTGATTATCTGGGCTTTACCAGTGGCACAAGGTACATGATACTTTGCATAATGTTATGTATTTTAATGTTATGGCTGATCGTTGTACAGAGCTACTTTGTTCAGTAATGTAATTTGTGCCATTTGTGCTGCTATATATACTGTATATTGGACAATGAAACTGAAACGCCTGGTTTTAGACCACAATAATTCATTAGTATGGTGTAGGTCGTCTTTCTGCAGCCAATACAGCATCAATTCGTCTTGGGAATGACAGATACAAGTCCTGCACATTGGCCAGAGGGATTTTGAGCCATTCTTCTTGCAAAATAGTGGCCAGGTCACTATGTGATGTTGGTAGAGGAAAACGTTTCCTAACTCGATGCTCCAAAACACCCCAAAATGTCTCAATAATATTTAGTTCTGGTGATTGTGCAGGCCACGGGAGATGTTCACTTTCAGTTCAACTTCACTGTTCATCAACCCACTCTGTCACCAGTCTTGCTGTGTGTATTGGTGCATTATCATCCTGATACACGGCACCACCTTCAGGGTACAACGTTTGAACCATTGGGTGCACATGGTCCTCCACATGGTGCTTCAGTAGTCCTTGGCAGTGACCCATCTAACACAAGTATTGGGCCTCGGGAATGCCATGATATTGCAGCTCAAACCAACACTGATCCACCCCCATGCTTCACTCTGGGCATGCAACAGTCTGGGTGGTATGCTTCTTTTGGGCTTCTCCACACAGTAACTCTCCCGGATGTGGGAAAGACAGTGAAGGTGGACTCATCAAAGAACAATACATGTTTCACATTGTCCACTACCTGAGATTTTCGCTGCTGGCACCATTGAAACCGACCTTTGGCATTGGCAGGAGCCCGGCCATGTACAGTACATCGACCCTGTGGAGCTCCTGACGAACAGTTTTGGTGGAAACAGGAGAGTTGAGGTGCACATTTAATTCTGCAGTGAGTTGGGCAGCTGTGGTTTTATGTTTTTTGGATGCAGTCCGGTTTAGCACCCGGACATCGCTTTCAGACAGCTTCCTCTTGCGTCCACGGTTACTCCTGTTGGATGTGGTTCATCCTTCTTGGTGGTATGCTGACATTACTCTGGATATCATGGTGCTTGATACATCACAAAGACTTGCTGTCTTGGTCACAGATGCATCAGTGAGACACGCACCAACAATTAGTCCTCTTTTGAACCTCAAGTGTCTGATATGCCACCCCTAATGTTGTGTGCATTGCAATATTTTAAGCGAACCTCTGCTATTAAACATACTCTTCACACTCTGCTCTTACTGGTGGAATGTGTGGACGATGAAGATTGGCCACCAGGCTGGTCAAATTTAGCCATGAAACCTCCAACACTAAATTGGCCAGTGTTTCAGTTTCATTGTCCAAACCCTCTGTATATATATTACACTATATTACACTACACCAAACAAAACCAAATCTCATTCTGTAGCATATAATGACTAACACATGACTTTTTCTGGAAATACTTAATCTGTGTTAAGTCACCCGGTGCCTATTTCAGGTACAAGGGATGTACAGTGAGAACACACCCTTCACGAGATGTCAGTCTACTGAAAGGCATCATATAACATTGAGACTTACCTAAGCGCATGGGATCGCATGGTCTTTGCCAATTCACCAACTGATGCCAATTCACCTACCATGTTACTGTCTGTGTATAGTTGATGTGCATATTCTCTCCATGAGAGTGGCTTTTCTCACAAAAACGTTATCAACTGCGACTCTGGCAAGAATAAAGTGGCTGGAGTGAGTTATGTAGCATTGGTTATATGTGACATAATTGGTTTTTAATTGGCATGGTGCCAATAATGTATTAATTAGATATACCAAAGAAAAAAAAGTTAATATGAGGCAAACTATATTTGTGAACCAACTGGCTATATACAGCATGTGAATATAAAACATTTATCTGCCAAACCTTTCTATTCCTATATCTTCCAGGGTTATAGGGTTGTCACCACTGTTGGCACAATTTACTGGAAAGAGTAAAAATGTTGTGGCTATACAGCAACAAATCAAAGAAAGGATTAGTAGCACATACTGTAAATGTTGTGGTGACACAGGTCTCACTAATCCTTTAAATGTTCTAACAAGCTCCTTATTCAGCTTTATCCTTAATCTGTGAATTTGTGTACCCATGACATCATTTCCAAAATAAGGGTGTGACAAAATGTGACAACATTAAAAAGGTTGTTTTTTGTCATGAGGCTAGGTACACTCTCGATGGAGTGACAATCCATCGCAGGGCACATACATACACACTCACATGCTCATTCACACACTACGGGCAATTTGGGAATGCCTATTAGCATGTTTCCTGTGGGAGGAAACCAGAGTACCCCGAGGAAACCCACCAAGCACTGGGAGAACATGCGAACTCCATGCACACAGACCCGAGGCAGGAATTGAACCTGGACCCTGGAGGTGCGAGGCCACAGTTCTATTACAATTATGTGAAAGAATCCTTGAAATAGAAATAATTGTGGCAACGACAAAAAATTGTTAAAGACTCTTGTACCAAATATGCGTTTTGTATTTTCTTGTGATAAATGTTACACGGCCGTGTACAAAAGAATTTAGCTTTCCCTAAATTGGGTTTCACTTCTAGAAAGGGGGGAAGTGGTGCTATAGAATGTAGTGTTGACTTTAGCGTCCATGGTTTGTCATGAATCCCTTTCAACATACATGCTGGAAGGTGGATCATCTACTCCAAATTGCACTTTGCTTTGAATATTATGGCTGTGTAACCGTGACGAAGATAATGCATTAATTAATGGCTGAATGATAATTAATTAATTTAGATTAGTAATACCATAGCATACAAAACAGGATTCGTTAATGAGATTATCCATTTTAATTAACTTCTAATATAGTGTGTGTCGTTTAAACCCATGCACCGCCATCCTGTCTATGTCTAATTAAAACCTTTGTCTGTTCCAGATGTCTGTTACTATAGAAACAGAGGGAACAGTTTTTTCTGATAATGTCACAGATTGCAGAAAAATGTTGGACAGGCAGGTGCAGAGATGTGGTTCAATAATGTTCCATAATATTTATTACCAGATTTCATATAAATCTGAAAGCCTACATGTTTGTCCGGAATATCTTCAGTCACACTCTATTGCGTAACCTAATTGTACTGGAGATCCCTATATGGAAGACACCAGCATTTGAGAATGTGCACACACATTCAAGATTTCTTTTTTTTCTCCTGTAAACTGTAATGTTTACTGTACATGCTGTCCCTTCCATGACTAACACTTTTCTCTTCTCTTCGCCTTCTCTTACCTTCTCTTCCTTTTGCTTCCCTTCTCAACTTTCCCTTCCTTCACTTTCCTTTAGCTCAGCATATGATGTGCAGCTTCGTCAGAAAGTAGCCATTAAGAAGCTCTCTCGGCCATTTCAGTCTCTCATTCACAGTCGGCGCACCTACAGGGAACTGCGGTTGCTCAAGCACATGAAACATGAGAATGTGAGTTAGCCACACACACACGCACACACACACACACACACACATGCACACCCACAACATGCACAAACCCAGAAGCACATGGCATTAAGTTGTAATGACTTTATTACAAATACTTTAAAAGAGCATTTCAGCATTTGTGCGTTATACATCTTTTATTTTGCAAAAGTCGATTTGTCTCAAATGCATCACTTCCAGTCTGGGAATTCCAGTCCAAATCCAAGCTTTTCTTAAATTGCCAGTGACTCTGTGTGAATACATATTCAGATAGGTTTTGTAGAACAGTACAATGTCAGAGATGACTACTGTACATAGTGGATGTTAAACAGGAAGCAGAATTTGAATAATCAGATTCCATACCACTCAGCTCCAAGGATTAAGTAACATAATACCCCGAGAGTGTAATGCAGTATGTCTGGTGGAGCCGAATAGTCCGGTGTAGCACTGTACTCATCCTCTGGAAGTAATCACTGTAATATCAAAAGCAGTTTATTTATAAATATTTTAATAGGTATTTATGGTGCAGTCATGCAGAGGCAGATGTTGCAGCTACAGTGGATATAAAAAGTCTGTTTTACACGCCTGTTAAAATTCCAATGAATCTGAGGTAAATCGGTTCCTACAGTACCTCTAATCTGACTGATTATACTCATTCAAATAAAATATAAATAGGAAAGGTTTAAGGGTACATGCACTTCAATAATGCGGCTTGTGCCCGTGCTCAATATTAACAAATCACATTTGCAGTTAATGTTCAAAAGTAAATAACATACTGTATGTCTATCATCAGTAAAATCATTCTAGTCAACTCCATATAAGGATGACATGTTTTTCTGTGATTCTCCTGCCATTTTCTTTTCTTGGCCATTATATCCTGAAGCCATGGTCACCTTGACATGTACCAGATCTCTCTGTTGAAAGATAAGGAATCAGGAAAGATGAACGAAAGAATGTTTCAAAACATTAGCTGTAACATAGAATACTGTCAAAGCCATTATCATCATAACAGTAGAGGGAAATGACATTATATTAAAATTACAGTACCAAGAACATGACTTTCCTCGATAAATAAAGAAAGGACAAAGCCTCCTCCCTTTACAACCCAAGCAGCACAGATACGTGCCGGCAACACAGCATACTGTAGGTCAATGATGATTTAAAAATATATTTATGTTCCTATATGGAAGCCAACACACACAGTGTGTGTTAAACTGTGACTTTTTACAGATATGTCAGGTAGAACAAAAGCTATCAGTACATGATTATCATACATCATATATCATCCTATATCATTATTATAAAGGGTAAATTTTTACCAATTCCGAAATATGGGAATGACATTGGATGAAAACTCACACAATGAGCATATTATTATTACGTTTGGATCACAGAAACAACTGAAAACAACAAGTTTGTGTATATGTATTATTTCTTTCCCTTTGTGATCCATTCTTTAGATGTTTTGCTCAGTTATGTTTGTATAGTTTGTTAAAATGAAGTTTAGCCTATTTTGTACTGATAAAAAGGAAACTGCACGACCCTGGCTCTATATACGGTGCCTTGCAAAAGTATTCACCCCCCCCAGGCATGTTTTATGTTTTGTTGCTTCAAACGTGGAAAAAATGGGTTGTTTGAAGGTTTGCATCATTTCATTTACAGAACATGCCGACAACAAATAGGACAAAATAACTATTATGGCGTCATAATGAAGGGGGTGAATACATAGGCACATGCCAATTTTCTGATTTTTCATTTAAAATTATTAAAAATATATATATAATATATAAAAATAATAATATCGTAATAAAATAGTTTACTGTATATATGTATATATGGATATATTATTATATAATATATTCTTCTATCTATCTATCATTTCTTATATTATTTTATATGTATATATTTATATATTAGACTATTTTGTGCAGACCGGTCACATAAAATTCAGATTTAAAAAAGAACAGCAAAACAAATAATGGCTAAAATGGTCCAAGCTTAAAGGGCTACAGGAGTTGGAGGAATATTTATCACGTACATGGTACTCCCGGCATGTTACAGCAAGCTTTTGTATCTTTTAAATGTGTGAGCTATGGGGGGCAGACAGAAGCTTTTTCTCACATCAACACCGACCTCGTTTTTAGACAAGCCCCATGAGGAAAAATATGTTATTGCCTGATGAGACCAAGGTAAACATTTTCATATTTTGCATAAAAACAAGGCAGCTTCTCATCCAGAGACCTAATACACCCATGGAGAAGCATGGTGGCGGCAGCATCATGCTACTGTATATGGCTGCTTCTCTTCAGTGGGGTCTGTGGTTCTATTCAAGATAGAAGGACTGTTGCCTAGCTCCATCTACCAATATATTTTGGCAAACTCTGCAGACCACTCTTAGCCTCTGAGGAAGAAGTTTGATCTTCCATCTTGACCCAAAGCACAAATCTAAGTTATAAAAGGAATGGATTCACAAAAAAAGATGATCAAAATTTCAGAATGATCCATGATCTAAATCCTTTGGAAAACCTGAAGGTCCACTATGCAATTTAAGAAATACGGATCATTTTAGCCTGAATGTTTTTTTTTTCCAGAAATACAGAGTGATATATTATAAGCAAAAGCTGCATTAGCAAGTATGTTAACGGGTGGTGGCATGGTGGTGTAGTGGATAGTACTGCGGGTCCGCACCTCCAGGGTTGAGGGTACGATTCTAGCCACGGGTCCGTGGTCACAGTTTTCGAGATCTCCCCGTGCATGGTGGGTTTCCTGTGTGTGCTCCAGTCTTCTCCCACAGTCCACATACAGGATGATTAAAAGCTAACTGACGTTTCCAAATTGCCCATAGTGTTTACAGGTATTGTTTCTCGGTTTAATGCTTTACAACACAAATGTCTGCAATTTGATCATGTCATGGTATGTAGACTTATATGCACTGTATTTATGATTGTGTGTTATCCAGGAATGAACGTAATTTAACATTTTTGTCAGTACTATGTATATAGCTAAAAGGTCAGGACAATAAACCATGGAGGAAGTGGACAAATCACAGCTCACCTTCTAAACATGAAGCAAATTAACTGTTTAACATTTCCCCAAAATAAATATCTATGTAAATACAGATAACCCAGCTGCTTTCATGGGAAAAGCTAGCATGGCTTTAAATTTAGGAAGATAAATCATGTATGCACAAGATTTTAAAAAATATCACACCTTTTTGGACCTTCATGGGCTTCGTAGGATACCACTGACCCTTGAGAAAACCATTTTACAGAATATTTTTCTAAACAAACAAACAAAAAAATAACTCGAAATCCATTTAAAACAAAGAAGAATGATCTTTAAAAATCACAGCAATTTATGACTAATTATGTTTGGATAAAGATGCGTGAGCGAGAGATTCACATTAATATATGAGGAAAAACATGATTTAAAAGATTAGTCATTATCTCTTTGGCCTGTCTCTCTCTTGCTGTAGCCTGCCATTAAACAACCATGCATCCAGCTGCTACCTCACTCCCACAGCCTGACACAGGCTGAGTAGCTGTTTGGCCTGTGACTTACTCCCCCACCCTGACAATAGGCAAATTCAGCACTACCATCTGCGTCTCTGGCTTGTGAACCACTGTAAACTTAATAGGTTGTAATAGCAGATAACAAAGAGTGATTCATAAATTAGTACGGAGGACCAATGTCAGAACAGAGGGAATCGGTGTACAGAGTAAGAATTGTCCACTTAATAGCCAGCCCATCCTCTAGTTGGTGCAATACCAGAATCGAGAATGAAAAGATACTAGCTCATGTTCTCCATCTCCAAAACGACTCTCAAAGATCAGGCCAACACATCAGTTTGCAACACAAAAGGGGGAAAGAAGTCAGGGATACAAAGCAAGACAATGCACTTGTGCTCTCTTTTAAGTAAGATCAGTTATCATATGGGCTAAATCCAGGGCTAAAGAACTGGATACAAACATGAGTCTGTAACTCTAGCTGTTTTATTAACTTAGGATATAGTCACACGTGATCAAAGTGATCATGTGAATAATGTGATTTTTTTTTTTTTTTTTTGCAAAATGTTAACACACCATTCACTTTGTAGAAATCCATAGAGAAATTGACTCTCCTGTCAGGCCGGGGTAGCCAGGGGCTGTTCCAGTCACTGTTTAACTCCCTTAGTGCTCTCATCTCTAGCAATTATCTCTATATCCTGAACCATTGTCCTTCAGTCGCACTGATCCCAGATGTACAGAACATCATTTTTATTGAGTGTTGGACTGTCCTTTGAGATTTCTGTAATTACATCCAACACCCCCTGGCTTTTCTCCCATATAGTATAATATCTCAAAGAGGGAAACCAAATGGAGTCCTAGGGTACCTCCAGGACTGCAAATTCATCCATTCGTCTTCTATACAGCTTTATCCTGTATACAGGGTCATGGGGGGCCTGGAGCTTATCCCAAGAGACTTAGGGCATGAGGTGTGCCAATGCATCACAGGGCACACATACACACACTACGGGTAATTAGGGAACACTAAATAACCTAACCTGCATGTCTTTGGACTGTAGGAGGAAACCGGAGCACCTGGAGGAAACCCATCAAGCATGGGGAGAACATGCAAACTCCATACACACAGACCCCAATGCGGGAATCGAACCCCCGGCCCCGGGAGGTGCTAACCACAAACCCACCGTGTTGCCGGCGGACTGCAAATCATAGGGCTTATAATCATTTCCGACAGAACTTGCGTATCATTGTTTTTCTTGTTAACTTGTTTGATTAGTGTTGTGTTGTGTTTTGATCAGTTGTACAGTAATTACACACGGTTTAAATAGTTCCACATCATTTTTTAAATTGCAATCAGACAATACAATTCTACTCTGTCACCTAATGAGTGATTACAGCAAACATTGCATGATGATAGGCTGACTTTAGCAAACATTGCAGTGCTGGAGCACTACAGTATGTGACTCCACCTGTACCTGTTGGTTGGATAAAGGTTAATGTCCAAGCCAAAAGAAACCCTGATTGCAAATCATGCATACTGTAGTTTGTAACACTACACACCCTTTTATTACACACCCCAAAGGAAACTCGATGCAATGTATTTATCATTTGTATTTGTGTATTGTGTCTTTGTCATTTTTCTTTGTAGGTTATTGGTTTGCTAGATGTTTTCTCTCCTGCAGCGTCACTAGAAGAATTTAACGAGGTGTAAGTACAGTATATATCTAGACCTGGATTCAATGAAATTTTGGGTGGCTATTTGCCTGAAAGTAGAAAGCAAATTTGCCGGTAGGATGATTAATTTACAGCACTGCCCAAAAGTCTTGCGCCAGCCTTCATTTCTCAGATCTCAGATGATGTAGTCTTGAGGAGTTGGTCTCCATTCTTCCTGAAGGACTTTTTTTACACTCATTTTTTACTTTTACGTTTTTAACTGGCATTTATAGTCCAGTCCCTTTATCTGAGTGACCTGTGAATCATTCAAGCACTGTATATATATATATACACAATATACATACATATATATACACTGTATATATAAAGGCATGAATCAGTGAAAACCATTAAGAATACTGGTGATGTTGAATGCTGAACGGTTGGAACGAACAAGAGGGGAAATGAGGTTGCTGCTGAAGTTGCTGCTGAAGTACGTTTATTATTTTTTTCATTCTATCATTATGCACTTTGCAGCCTGTCGCAGTAAAACATTTGTTCCTATTTCCTTAATTTTACCTACATCATTTAATTTAGTTTAATATGAAGAAATAAGGAGTGGCTCAAGACTTTTGCTCAGGATAAAGACTATATAAAAAGCACTACAAATGAAACTATGTCTGCATTGAATAACCTCTTTAACACATGTTTTTTACATGACTTACTTAACATAAGATATAATAGTTTGTTAACAATCGTCCTGTTGATGTTCCCTGTTTTTTTTGTTTTTTTACAGGTATCTTGTTACTAATCTAATGGGAGCAGATCTCAACAACATAGTCAAATTTCAACGCCTTTCAGATGAGCATGTGCAGTTCCTCATTTATCAGTTACTTCGTGGCCTTAAGGTATTTCAGGGACTGGAATTTAAATAAAAAAAAATTTTTTTTCATAGCTCCAAAATGCTTTATGGTGTCTCTTGGCATTTTGATGGTTTTCCTTCTTCCCTCACTCTCTATAATTTAATTTCTCTCTTCCTCTCGACCCATAAAAAAAAGTACATCCATTCAGCTGGACTCATACACAGAGTGAGTTTTTCCCTCTTTCTTTGCTTATTCTATAAAGAATCTGAATTGGTCATTTAATCCCCATGCCTCTATGTAATGCAGTAATGCACTATGTGATTGAGTACAAATTTTGACTGAGTACTGATTAATGAAATAGTCTGTGCAGAATGTATAAAGGACGATGTCTCATATACTGTTCATGTTGTATATTGTGTATATAATTTCAGCATGTTTTGTGTGTTTTTAATTAAATGTGCATTCTATAGGATCTAAAACCGAGCAATGTAGCTGTGAATGAAGACTGTGAACTCAGGGTGAGACCTATACTGCACGCTTTATAATCAGTGAGAATACGATATAAGCACGATTTAATTTAACGGTATAAAATTTTGGAGTATAACGTGGTCTGAATGTGGAGTGATTTCATTCGATCGTGTCGTCAGATCCTGGATTTCGGATTGGCCAGGCAGACAGATGATGAGATGACCGGGTATGTGGCAACACGCTGGTACAGAGCGCCTGAAATTATGCTCAACTGGATGCATTATAATCAGACAGGTGAGAAGGGCTTAATAAGGCAATCAGTACCACTCCATAGTCTCATTTAATCTACTCGTGTGATGTATTAATTATTTACTGTACTACGTAAAAGTCACGGCGGAATGGTGGCTTAGTGGTAAGCGCGCTATCCCCTTGCACAACAACAAAAAACAGGAACAAATGTTTTACTGTGACAGGCTGCAAAGTGGCTAAAGATACAATTTTAAAATATCTTGTTTATGTAACAGCTTCAGCAGCAGCCTCATTTCCCCTCATATCTGTTCCAACCACTCAGCGTTCAGCAGCACTAGTATACTAATCACCGGCCTGATCATCTGTCATCACCTGCACCTGTTTCTTATTGGTTCAAGTTAGATTTTTTTTTTAATGCTTGAATGATTCATAGGTTCATCGGTCACTGTGCGGCTTAACAGACAGAAAAAACATTCCTCTAAAACTGCTCAGGTGCAGGGACTAAACCAAAGAAAGCCTGGGCAACTATTCCTCAAGACTGCATTAAAAATACAAAAAAGTCCGTCTCTTCCCGAGCAAAATATGAAGAAATAAGGAATGGCCAGGAGTTTTGTACAGTACTGTACTGTATATCAACATGTATTAAAAATTATTGTTTTTTTTTTTAATAAATTGCACAAATTGGGTATTTAGGTTTACTAAGACTTTGAATTATTTACAAGCACAAATACATTTAAGCTTCATTAAGGGTTTCCAGGTTATGAAAGTTTATCATTTATTGTAATGATTCCGACAGCTTCTGCAACAACCCTGAAGCCACAAATCCATAAATATAAAAGAGCTATATGTATTTCACAAAGTTTTCAGACTGTTTAATGTTTAATGATGATGAATGCTGCCGTCGCTTTGTCAATATTCAGATTTTGACTACTCCATTATGTTTACTGCTTAGATCAATAGTTGAAATATTAATGCTATTATTAGTGTATCAGTGCTATTTAGATATTTTAATGCTTTTATAGTGTAATGCTAATATTTGATTTTATTTTTATTTTTTATAATGTTACATTGCAGAAGTACATTATAAGCTATAATGTGCTGTTTTAGTGCATATTGTGACAAGAAAAAAATGATTGAAAAAATATGTCACGTGTGATTCTGATTGATGTTTGATTGGTCATTTTTCTTTTTCAGTGGATATCTGGTCTGTAGGATGCATTATGGGTGAGCTTATTAAGGGGAAAGTCTTGTTTCCAGGAAATGACTGTATCCTTTATCTACCCAAGACTAGATGCATTTCTAAGTGTTGCTTTTAAAGAGCTGCTTTCTCTTCCTAGAAAGAGAGGAGCTTGCACTGTACCCGTCTAATTTACATGATGTAATCTGATAGGAATTGGAAGAACACAAGCATTAAATATTTAAGTGCAGGAAACAACATTTTTGAGCTGATACAGTAGAATAACTTAGATTCACAGATTTTCAATTTACAGGTTTAAGAAAAAGTAGTATACTGGTATATTATTTATAGTTAAAAAAAAAAGACTGCAGATGGATTCTTTGTATGAACTATATAGGACTTTTGTTTTTATGCGATGATGATCTTTAATGCTGCTTCATCAGATATAGATCAGCTGAAAAGAATCATGGAGGTGGTTGGTACCCCAACTCCTGACCTTCTCAAGAAGATCTCTTCAGAGCATGTAAGATCTATCGCATGTAGACTCCATAATTGTAATTGGAATAATTTTACAGGGCTGATTTGTACAAACACTTCAGGCAAATAAAGACCCAGATTCCATGTCTGTGTGGAATCCAGTAGAATAATTGACTCGAATCATTTCTACTTTTTTAAGGGTCTTGTCCACATTTTACAGTATACTCTATACAGTATATGCCTAGCAAGCTGATAAGCAGCTGACAGTGTGGATGTTTGATGTTTGACCTTTTATCGTCCAGGCACAGAAATACATCCAGTCCCTTCCCTACATGCCCCAGCAGGATCTGGGGAAGATATTCAGAGGAGCCAATCCACAGGGTGAGACTTGGGTGGATGAATGTACAGTTGATATTTGAAATGTTTATTTTCGACAACTCATTTCATGTTATCATGCACCAATCAGCCATAATATTACAATTCAAAACATTAAGGTCCAATATTGTGCTGGTTCCCCTTGTGCCACTGTGGCAGCTTGGGCTGTGGTGTGTGGCAAAGATCAGATCTTTTGGATGCTATGGGTTGTGAGGTGGGGCCTCCATGGATCAAACTTGTTTGTGCATGGGTGCTCGATCGGATCAAGGGCGTGGCGTGGGGATTTTTTGAGGAGGCCAACTGTGATGACCTTTATGCCTTTTTTTTATTTCATCTAAAGGTAGAACAGTGGTTAGTGGTTAGCACTGTTGCCTTGCACCCCCCCCCCCTCCCCGCCCTTGGGTTTGTGTTTGATTCCCACCTCTGGTCTGTGTGCATGGAGTGTGTATGTTCTCCCCGTGCTTGGTGGATTTCCTCCAGGTACTCTGGTTTCCTCCCACAATCCAAAGACATGCAGATTAGGCTAATTGGTGTTTCCAATCTGCGCATAGTGTGTGAATGAGCGTGTGAGTGTGTGTATGAAATGTGTGTGTGAAATGTGTGTGCCCTGCGATGGATTGGCACCCCCATCCAGGGTGTACCCCGCTTCCTGCCCTGGCTTAGGCTCCAGGCCCCCCTGCAAACCCAATAGATACAAAATAAATGCTCTAATTGACTTGCCAAAATAACTGTATAATAACATGAAACATGTGGAGTTTTGAGAAAACGAGTCCAAATATCTTTAAAGTGTGTGTGTGTGTAAACTTTAAGCCCCAGTGGTAACAGCTTAACTTTATTCTTTGGTTGTGAAGGTGCTCTTAAATTGTGCAAAATGGTAGATGATAGATTTCGTCTTTACCAAATCTAATTAGAAAACCTGTACCAAAAGAAACAACAACAAGTACTCAGGATTGTGTGTCTATAAGGAAACCATTCGTTAGTGAGACTCCTCAGAGAAAATGCTTGATTTTGCTATGGAGCATAAAGACTTTGGAGCAATGGTAACACTCATGTGGTCTGATGAGTCAGGCTTGACCGTATTCCAGAGTAATGTGTGCACGAAGGTTAATAAGGGAAGCGCATGTAGTGATGCATCCATTATGCATAGTGTCTACTGTACAAGCCTCTGGAGACAGTGTTATGGTCTGGGACTGCGTACGTTGCTCTGGTCTCGACTCGGCAACGTTATGCGGTAATAAAGTGAAGTCAGCTGACGACCTGAATGTACTGAATAATGTATAAATAGTATACTGAATTTGTCCCCACACAGTGCACCGTAATAACAGCTAAGGCGATTATTGAACCGTTTGAATGTGCAAATTTTTATTTTTTTGGCCAGGCAATGTATTTACTTTTAGGAAATTACATTTTCTTAGTTTGCACAATGCTACTATTTTCACCTCTGTTAGATGCTAAACTGCATTATGTTGATGAGTACACCAGTAAAGTTTCTGTTCATCGTTATTTTAAGATCAATATCACGTCTTTCGGCAAATGGTGTGTATATTTTTAGCGCCAGTCTGATCAATATATATCTCCGGTAATCGTATACCTAATTTTACCTCATGTGCTGTTTACCTTCATTTCTCTCCTCTCTATCTTTCAGCGGTAGATTTGTTAAAGAGAATGTTGGTGTTAGACTGTGACAGGCGGATCTCTGCCACCGAAGCCCTGTCCCACCCTTATTTCTCTCAGTATCACGATCCTGAAGATGAGCCTGAGGCACCATTATATGACCAAACCCCTGAGAGCAAGGACCGCACGCTGGAGGAATGGAAGGGTGAGAGAAAAAAACTTTTTTTTTTTTATACATTAAATAAAGTTGCTTGACTGAATATTTGTAACTGATCAATTTTCTTTTACCTTTCCCTTTGTACTCTTTTCACAGAGCTAGTGTTTGAGGAAGTTAACAGTTTTAAAGCCCCGGTCACCCAAACAGACAGCCTCCAGGCTGAGCAGTAAAACTCACTGTTCAACATTCCAAGCCTGAGTCTAGACAACTACCCGAGAGGGGCAAATACTTTTGATTTGTCTCTCATTTGACTCGAGACTGGGGATCTGAGGACCTGGCAGTTAGGCAACTAGAAAATGAAAAAAAACAAAAAAAACAATGCATTCCATTGGCATAAAGTGTGTGTGTGTGTGTGTGTGTGTGTGTGTGTGTGTGTGTGTGTGTGTGTGTGTGTGTGTGTGTGAGTGATAGACTTATGAATGCTGGAAAGTAATATGTCTCCACTTTCAAGGATACATTATAGACTCCACAGCTGATATATTATTATTATTATAGGGAGCATGTTGTGTTTCTATTGTACTTTTTCTTACAAGAACAATACAAGAGACATGGAGCGAAATCTGGATGTCAATCAAATCAAAAAGAAGAGGAGAAGGTCAGCATGAAGACTAAATGTTTACACAGAAGACTCTTCACTGGAAGATGTTAACATTGGATGAACAACACAGTGGAAACACTAGATGAACAGAGAATCAAAACTTTAAAAGAATCTTTACATCTTATTCATTTAATAATAATAATCTCCTTATGTAATAAAACACTTGAAGATGAAGTATTGACATTATTAAGTTATGAGTATGATTTAAAAATACAGAAAACAGCAGAGTTAGTGTTACATTACTTACAGATTTGATATTCATGCACCAAAGAGTAGATAAGTATAAATAGGTGATGAATTGAAAGGAAACCTGTTGACTGTAGAAGGTAGAGTGTTTTGCTGCCAGGGTTTGTGTTCTTTTATACTCTTAGAGGGAAGGGTCACTGGGAATCATTACAAATACACCTACAGGGCATCAGAGCCCATTGAATGAGTGTGAAAATGATGTGAATTATACATAATAGGTGTTCAAATCAACCCGGGACTTTTGATTGTACAGAATAAGAGAAATCAATTATGAGAGTAAGAACTCCTTTTATTTATAATCTCCAGCTACACTGCTGCACTTATGTCACTAGTGCTTGGATACCATCAAAGTTTTCCTAGTATGCCTAAAACCATAATCTCATTTCCTGCTTTACATCTGAAACGCCGGTCTCCCAGGAACTCCTTTAATGAACCAAACATGTGGAATTGGCTTGGAGCGAGGTCAGGACTGTATGAGGGATGTGGCAATAAAATCCCAGCTATGTTGCTGTAATGTGCAAGTGGTGTTCGTAAATGATTGTGTGTACAGTTGCGACATATAGTTGGCGACTCTCGATTAAAGTTTGACATGAATCACTGCTGTGGGCCCCAAGCCTCTTCGAGTGGGGTTGTCATTCACAGATGTATGGCCTTTAAAACGTTTGCAAGCTTAACATTTTTTACCTCGTCCCATCACCATACTGGTGATGTAGAATTTCAGCATTCAGAAAAAATTTCATCACTAGTCCCAGTTTGACTTGAACGCCCCCTCGTACTGTGACCTTAACTGCAACCAAATCTCATCAATGCCTATGGCAGATTTTTGGCAATTGTGTGTGACAGCATTCTTTATCACCATTATCAAATCACTAACTATGGGAGTGTCTTGTTCAACACCTCAAGTACAGCACTGAAGACTTTTTTTTTTTACTGTTTTTTCTAATATTTGTAGCTATTATTTTGCTTGTGTCATTTTATATCTATATTATTTATATCCTATATGTATGCGAAGACATACATATAGTTAAGTGGAAATTGACGTGTCTGCATTTCCTTAATTGGAACGGAAACCAACAGTTAAAGTATATTTCTGAATTTGATCTAAAGGTGAATTTTATTTTATTTACTTCTAAAGACTTTTTCTTACTGTTTACTTTGAATATCTCTGCCAGTTTATATTTCTTCTCTCCTTTCTAGTATCATGTCTTTGTGTTTATGTGTCTTACATTTCTCACTGACGGTTTTTACTGCTGGTTATGATTAAGGCAAACACACTGATATTTTATTTCTCTTAAGGTTAGAGTTTTGTTTTAGGTCTTGTAAAGACTATGTTCTTTATGCTAGTGACTCGGCTGCTTACAGCAAACAGCTTATGAATAAGTGTGTTTGAAATCTTCATGCCTCACACAAGACTTGGCGAAAGTAAACATGGATTAAGTCTGTATAAGCCTTAATGAGGCACGTTTAAGTAAATCACTACTGCGTTAAAATGGGGACGCGATATACTGTAAAATACGGCATGTCTAGATGTGGTAATATCTCACTATTCAAGATCTTTGTCATTTAAAAGAAGTGATCAGATTATTGACATCTTACATACCTCAGTTGCTTTTGTGAGTGTGTGAATTTTGAATCGTCTGATTTGAAAGTGGAACATGTTTAGTGTTGAGATTTTGTGCTGTATGTTGTTTTCAATAGCTGTTCTTCCACTGACTGAATGAACTGGTGCTTGGTTGGCTGTAGTGAGTCCCTCTGTGAATTCACTTCACTCACACACCAGTTAAATATCCACGGTTGGTTTGCACTGCACTGTTTTACGCTACAGTTATGAATTTGTTTAGACCTCAAACCTTTTTATTAAAAATAAATTAATAAATTTCACCAATCCCCTTGGCATGGCTTTATTTCATGAGCATAATATTTATTTTAATATATATAATAACATTTGGGTTGTGTCATAGAGCTTTTTATTATGAGTGTATTAATAAAAACCTTGAAATTAAAAAATAAATGCAGCTTTTAAAATACTGAACTTACAACAGTGCATAAAAATTTAGATTTAGGTTGAAATTATTTTCTACTACAGAAACATAATAATAATAATAATAATTAGTAGTAGTAGTAATAGTAGTAGTAGTAATAGTATTACATATTATTATTATTATATTATTATTATAAAAATATTCTTCACCATCAATGCTTAATTAAAATAATAAATATATGTTTAGCAATTTGTTACACACATTAGTGAATCAATTAAAAATAAATGCAGTTTTTTATTATTATTGTGTAGTTATTAAAAATAGGATTTTACAGTCCAGCTCTTACATTGATACTACTGTTAAGCAGTTGTTAAGCAATGTTTACTTTACAGGGATCTGATGGTGTTAGTGATAATAATAATAATACATTAATTATTATTATTATTATTATTATTATTTATTATTATTATTTGTGAATTAGTTTTATTACTCAAATTTGTATTTAAACCTTTACTTCATTATAAAATGGAATTTTAAATCATGAGGCTTGTATGCATACAAAGAATGCTTATTAAACAATATAACACAAGGGAGTTCTGTTGTAGTAAATATCAGCATGGCTGTGATGTCTCCATAGGTACAAGGGCACAGCTCAAACGCTGAAGGTATTACAGCTGTGCTGATATTCAGCAATATTCAAAACAGTTTATTGCTTTTATAAAAACCATTTATTATGACCAGATTGTTATTTGTTTGTTTATTTAATACGTTATTTTGCTCTATCAATACATATCCTTCTGCAACTCGCAAAACTAAATATCCACAATTTTAAATTCTTATCAGTTATAAATGTATAAACTTATAAATCAGTATTGCATAGCCAAAAGTTGAGGAGAAAAAATATCGAGGTGGTGGACAGTCCTGAGGAACTTACAGGATTTACCCAATATTTTCATTTATTCCACTTTATAATATTAGCTAACTCTGGGTTCTGGGGTTGAATCCCAAATTAGAATCAGAATTGAGTTTTATTCACCTATGTTGACACACAAAAGGAATTTGATTCTTGTTGTTTGTGTCCTTCCAAATACAGACCAACATACTGTAAAACACTGTACATTTATTGTAGACAAGACACTATAGACAGTACAAAACATTCAATAACTGTAAAGATTAAATAAAGACCAGGGGAAAAAATCTGTGTATGTAACTCGTGAGTGAGTGTGCAAGGTAGTGCAAGTGAGCATCATATACAGTATATAGTGTGCAGCACAAATAGATTGCATCATAAATAGTGTTAAATGGAAAGCTGGCGCTATGTAGGATGTAGAATCCCTTGTTCCACACTCCAAGTAGTGCCCTTGTTCAGGAGTTAATGATTATTAGAACACCTGTGATGTGAAGTGATACATATACTGTAGTTGAACATCCCAGTGCTGTTATATGCTATATCGGCACTCATGGAATGGAAAATATTTTCCAATCAAATCATCCGGTCGGAAATTATATATTTTTGTCTGTATATAGATTCATTTCCACAACCCAGACTGGAAGGATCACTACAACCTCACATGGATGATCCCTGGAAGCAAAAGTCTATAGTGATCAGTATTTCAGTACTAGCTGGCTTATTGTTTGAAGAGTTTGATTCCTAAAGTGCATTTTTTTTTAGGCACAAAGTGAATTCAGGGTGTGACAGAAGCTTTGCCGAGCTGTTGTTATCCCTCGCAATCTCTGTTCATGTTTGCAAAACAATTGCTCTTTAGGGGCTCTTTAAGGACAAGAAGAATTACTGGGTCTTTGTGAAGAGTCCTGCTAGAATTCTATTCAAGTGTGAGTCTCACGCCCCCTCCCCCTCAGAAAAGTCAGGGTTTAGTATATTCAGAGCAAAATAAATGATGAATGATGTTTTAATCAAGTGCCTGCATAGAATAAAGGAAAATACATACAAAAATAGGTCACACTATATAAATAATAATAATCATAAGAATATAGTAATCATTAAATTGGAATGGATTTTCAGGTGCATGTAAAAGATAAAAGACAGGATTATAATAATCTCAAGGGTTGAAATTGAATGCCGAGTGCTTTTGTTTTACGCGAGAAAGGGGGTCATGTACTACTGACTGTATAGCTGTGAGATTGTCAGGAGCATTAAGTGCACAGGATGTTAAACTCCCCCTGTGTGCTCGTGCAGTCTGGCGCGCGCTGCTATTCGGGTGTCTGCGCGTGTACGGGGAGCAGCTGGCATGAATCCGTGAGACAACATAGGCAACATGTCACTGTGTATAAGGACCGGATTCTACCGCCAAGAGATTAACAAAACAGTTTGGGAGGTACCGGAAAGGTATCGAGATCTCATCCAGGTGGGCACCGGCGCGTACGGGACGGTTTGGTGAGTTCACTGCTTTTCCGCAAAACTGCCGCTGGAGCCTTTTGTCATTCCAACACGTAGAGCTGAGGGACGAAGACAAGTCTCAAGGAGAAAATGCTAAAGACCAGGTCAATTTTCAAAAAGATCAACATGAAACAAAAGTTTTTTTTTCTTTAGCATTTAAAAAAATTTTTTTGTTGGAATTCAAAAAACAAAATCTATGATATTCTGTGCCTTTTGTTAGACAGGAAACTGTTTAGTCACACTGGTAATAATATTTGAAGTTGCATTAGTGTGTATTAAGATATCGGTATCATTTTTTATTCTACCCAAAGAGCCATTTTTGCATACAGTAACACTGACATACAATATCTGTTTCCCTCCCCTTAATATTCCTGAAAATTCCTTTCCTAAGGACAAAAAAAACGTTCTGTGTAGAACGTTCTAGATTCTCTAACAGATTTCCTTATGAGATCCTAAGTACACCATATGGACAAGCCTGCAATGACATTGTAGAAGAATACATTTACTTCATTATGGAGTTGTTCCACTTTTTGCAGCTTCCACTCTTCCTTTAAGGCAGTCCACAAGATTTTGGAGTGTTTTTGTAGGAATTCATGTCCATTCATTTGGTAGAGCATTTATGAAGTCAGGCACTGATGCTGGATGAGAAGGTCTGGCTCGCAATCTCCATTCGAGTTTATTCCAAAGGCGCTTGATGAGGTTGAGGTCAGGGCTCCGTGTTAGGGCCAGGCGAGCTCTTCTACACCAAACTCATCAAACCATGTCTTTATAGTTGTTGCTTTGTGTACTGGGGCACAGTCATGTTGGCATAGAAAATGGCCTTCCCCAAACTGTTCCCACAAAGTTAGAAACATAACATTGTCCAGGATGTCCAGCATTAAGATTGCACTTCATTCGGGATAAGAGGCCTGATTGAAACACGCCTTCAATAATTAACAGGTTTGACAAAGAACCTCAAATAACTATTACAAAGAACTAATAATGTGTTAGTAACATTGATCAATACATGGGCTTGTTGTGTGAGCATTTTTGTTTGAGAAGAGATCTAATGTAATGTAATTAAAATGTGAAGGTTAAATTAAATGGGCTGAAAATCATACTTCTTCCTTTCACAGCTCTGCCATCGACAGGAAGACAGGTATACGTGTCGCTATCAAGAAACTCCATCGCCCCTTCCAGTCTCGACTCTTTGCCAAGCGAGCTTACAGAGAACTGCGACTGGTCAAACACATGAAGCATGAGAATGTAAGTTAACAGGATTAGAAAACAGCAATTGATTACAACGATTGTGAAAATTTTCAAAGTGTTGCATAATAAAACCATGGATGGAAAACCAGGGATCACCCGATTCGATATTATCACGATACTCAAGTGCTGATACGATTTGTATTGCAATTCTGTTAATATCACAATTTTATATTCCAAGATTCATTAGACATGAATTAGTTTCAGAGTTTGGTACAATTCTAAACAACTTTGCAAATAATTTGCACCTACCACTCTGGATACTGTGCTGCCTACCATTGTGTGAATAATTTAGAGCATGCCACCTGCAGGATTATAGAGGAATGGCAACATTTTACCTCAGTGCAAACATATAAATAAAAAGATTTTGGAGTCAATGTGCTGATAAATGAATTGCCACACAAAATAATCTCAACATGTAACTAAATCCACCATCTTGAATGTCTAAAACAGGTCATTGGACTGTTGGATGTCTTCACAGCTGAACTTTCCCTGGACAGGTTCCGCGACTTGTGAGTTTATCCTTACAATCAAACCTTTAATGCAGAGAAAACACATTTCAAGTTTTGAGGTCTTAGTATCACAAATGCTTCTCTTCTTCTCTGTTAGTTACTTGGTGATGCCATTCATGGGCACTGACCTTGGGAAGCTTATGAAAATGGAAAGATTGTCCGAAGATAGAGTGCAGTTCCTTGTATATCAAATGCTCAGGGGGCTGAAGGTTAGAGATACTCATGTGCACTTTAAAACTGCAGGCTTTTTATTTAACTTTAAAAATGTGTTGCATTTCTTTTGGTGTTTTCTTTGATGCTAATGTGTTGCCTCTCTTTCTCCACAGTATATCCATTCAGCTGGGATCATTCACAGGGTATCTGACCTCTGACATGTTAATTACATGCGTGGGGGCTGGGTGGTAGGATGGCCACTCCATTCAAGTCCCACATTCATTCTCTGTCTATAGCGCTTCTGTTTTTTTTTCTTTCTTCAACTGAATGGATCTAAAAGTCAGAAAAAAAAGATATATGTGACTTTTGGGAAAATTATTTGAGTGTGCAAACTAGCAGCGTAGGAAAGTTTGTACTCCAGTAATATTGGTGCATCGTGCATGAGAATGAAATTCATATTACAATCAGAGCATTAAACACCAAAATGACTAGATTCTTTTAAAAATGATAATAGCTAATCGGTTATTTAATTTTTGCCCCATTTGTTTTGTCCTTGTGTTGGCATTATTTTTCTGGAAATGCTATGTCATGCAATATACAGGGTGGGCCATTTATATGGATGGGAATGGGAATGGTTGGTGATATTAACGTCCTGTTTGTGGCACATTAGTATATGTGAGGGGGCAAACTTTTCAAGATGGGTGATAACTCATGAAAAATATATATATTTTTATAATATATTATATGAATATGAATAATATATTTTTTCATGAGTTATACATAAATAACCCATGAAAAAATAAAGTTACGTTAAAACCAAGCACACCATTGTTTTTCTTGTGAAATTCCCAATAAGTTTGATGTGTCAAATGACCCTCTTCCTATTGAAAAAACAAAAGTTGGATCCAAGATGGCCGACTTCCAAATGGCCACCATGGTCACCACCCATCTTGAAAAGTTTGCCCCCTCACATATACTAATGTGCCACAAACAGGACGTTAATATCACCAACCATTCCCATTTTATTAAGGTGTATCCATATAAATCGCCCACACTGTATAATACTGTACAATAATTCAGCATAGGGAAAAACATGGTCTTAAATCAAGATTTGAATCATGTCATCATCATTTTAGAATATGCCCATATGATCAGGAAAGAAAAAATCCCTTGATGGAAAAACCTGCTCATGCAATATATTTAGGTAGTCAGCTGACCTAATTTTCTGGAAAAATAATGTTGCTGAACCCAGAACAGGGTAAATCCAGACTTGTCAGACCACAGTATCTTTTTCTAATGCTCCACAGTCTGGTCTTTATATTCCATACAACATTAAAGCATTTTTTTTTTCAATTAGCCTAACTGATGTGTTTTTATACAGCTGTTTAGTCCCAATCCCCTGAGTTCTCATGTACATTGTGCATGTGGAAATGCTCTGATTTAATTTCATTATACATTTAAGTGATCTCCTAACACATTTATTTAGGATGTTTTTCTGACCACATTTCTTTCTCCAAGATGATGGCTCACCACTATTCTTCCAGGTTTTAATAATATGTCTCAGTTCCTAACTAGTTTTAGGAATCTCCCTAGTTGTTTTCTTTGATTGATGCAGGACAATATTTTGACCCTTCTGAAACAGAATATCATCTTCGCCTTAATCACAGGATATGTTTGTCTGATATGGTTGTTTAAGAAATGAGAAGCTACTTTTCAAAGGTTACTTACTTTTAAAGTTTTTAAAAACGTGTTTCCAGCTGAACCATATTAATCAGTGCAGGAATTATGCAATGGAAGGTTATTTTATCTTTGTGTGTGTGTGTGTGTGTGTGTGTGTGTGTGTGTGTGTGTGTGTGTGTGTGTGTGTGTGTGTGTGTGTGTGTGTGTGTGTGTGTGTGTCTGTGTGTGTGTGTGTCTGTGTGTCTGTGTGTGTCTGTGTGTGCGTGCGTGCGTGCATGTGAATAACTACAGAGCTGATGTGTCTTCTTTGGTTGATATTCAACAGGATCTAAAACCAGGGAACTTGGCTGTGAATCAGAACTGTGAGCTGAAGGTAATAATTCTTCAAAAGAAAAATGCAAACAGATGATGTAAATAAAAAAAAAAGTTTGGCATGTCTCTTTAATCAAAGAGTAGCCTTACAGTTATTAAACACTGTTGAAAATGTATATATTTACATCGTTCCTAGCTCGAGATGTGAATGTAAATTGATATTATCTTATGAAAGTCATTTATATATACTGATACAGTACATGGCAGATGACTTACTGTGATGATTCATAATTGATGAATGTCAACAATAATTACTTGCCCCTTGATGATAAATAATACGTTTTTATAATATTTTATAGCTGATGGACATGATATTGTTTGTAGATGAGTTTCAGTGTTCCTGTACTTCTTACAGATTTTGGATTTTGGCCTGGCCAGGCAGGCAGACTCAGAGATGACGGGTTATGTAGTGACCAGGTGGTACAGAGCACCTGAAGTCATTCTGAACTGGATGCACTACACACAGACAGGTACAATGTCAACAGTTAAGCCTATTACAGCAACTAAACGGAACAATTCTAATCACTGACCTGTGAATGTGAACATTCCTAATTCTAGTTCCTAAGTAAAGAATTTTCAACAATTATAATAAAGTAATAGTAAGAATACTGCTTATTGAATATTCTTTAATAGCATGACCCCATTGCCTGAAACAGTATGAATTAGGGTTCTTGAATTAAAATTTAAAAAGGACAGGTTAATAGAATTTTCCAAATAAGAGGTTTTCAAATTGCATGTTCTTGTCAGGTTTCTGATCTCTATGTATGAAGTTATTGTATATCTTTAAAAAACGACCAGTTTAAAATTTCCCAAGCATTTCAGTAATATTTATTGCCAATTCAATTTGTATAGCGCTTTTAACAATTGACGTTGTCGCAAAGCAGCTTTACACAATCCAAAAAATTATTTAAGTTTTATGAGATGTGAATGTGTATAATAAAAAAAAAATCAGATTGTCCCTGATGAACAAGGCGAGGACGAAGGCAACAGTGGAAAGGAAAACTCCCTGAAACGGCACTAGGAAAAAAACTTCGGACTTAACAGGGAACCCATCCTCAATTGGGCAAAAACGGATAACAGGGATTAGATCTGCATTTGTACTGTGTGTTAGGAGGCTGGAAGTTCAGAATAACAAGAGATGTGTTTAAGTTGTAAATATGGAGTCCAGTTCGTAATTGGAGGCTCAGGTAGACTCCAGTCCTGACCTATAGAGTGACTGCAAGTTCTCAGAGAATCAGCTGTCAGCATCAGCCAAGGCCAGGACCATCTATGTGGAAATAATATTTTCTTTTTAGGGAAATAGGAAAATTAGTCATTAATAATTCTCATTCATCAGAAAAGCATCAGGGTTCGGGGAACTGTCACTCGGTCCAAATCCGGACTGCAGTCCGCCATTTAGTGATGCCTGGTATAAATAAGAAAATATCAGTATTTATTATATTTTTTCCCTCTGAAATCCCATGATTCCCAATTGATTCCAAATCCCATGATTCAAAGCGGTATATTGAATCATGCTTCGTAGAGAGAAAAAGTGTTTTACATAATCTCACAAAATCAGTTTAATGTTTCTTGTGTCTTCCAGTTGACATCTGGTCAGTTGGTTGTATCATGGCAGAGATGGTACATGGGAGGCCACTGTTCAAAGGAAACGATCGTATCCTTTTTATATCATGATACACCAATTTTGATTTATGTCCAAAAGGATCTTGTACAATGGGAACATCGGACCGCAGCGACACATTAACAAACTTCACTTTCCGGCATTTAGATCCAAAATGGATTATGTTTTTTTTTTAGCACAACCTCTGAAGTCTTTATTTTCATGTGAATTAATCCTTGACCCTGAGCTATAGATTTGGACCAGCTGAGAGAAATTATGAAAATCACAGGGACACCAACACCGGACTTTGTCACAAAACTTCAGAGTCAGGATGTGAGTGATGTTACTTGGGTAAATACACTGTTTGGCCAAAAGAAAACTTTTTAAAGCATTTACTCTGATGTACAGTACATATTGCCCTGGAATAGGGTCAACCTGGACTCATAAGACCACATGACCACATGATACACACATGATAAAATCTTTATGCTTCCTAGCAAACTGGAGCATTTTTTCTGATTAGTCTCACACACAAATGGTTTTCAACTTCACTAAGCGTTTAATTGATCTCTTTTTTCCACCCAATTGCCAGTTCAGCACTTTCCTTCCAGGTTTTAATAATGTGTTGAAGGGTTCTTAACCCAGTTGCAGTCATTTAAAATCTACCTAGTTGTTTTCTTTGCTTGATGCAATGAAATAATTTGACCCTTTGGAAATTGCGACTTTTTTTTTTTTGGCTGAGCAATGTAAATACGAGTATAATGGAAAATGTTTCCATTATTAATATTCCTTTTTTTAATATCAACGGACCATGTTTTTCAGGCCAAAAACTACATAAGAAGTTTGCCCAAAGTGCCAAAGAAAGACTTGCAGTCTATTTTCTTAAAATCCAGCTCAGATGGTAAGGATAATACACAATACACAAAATTATTTTACTTCAACTTAACTTCAGGGACAGCTTCAGGTAAACACACGATGATAACTGTGTCTGTCTTTAAGTGGTGAGTGCCATGGACAAGATGCTTGTATTGGACCCTGACAAGCGTGTGAGTGCCTCGATGGCTCTGGAGTTTCCCATGTTTGCTGACTTTCGAGAGCCTGAAGAAGAGACAGAGGCTTTACCATATGACCACTCCATGGACAACGCCGACCTGCCGCTCGAGCAGTGGAAACGTAAGAGCTGGGAGGGAGGCTGAGAGTGATGGAGAAAAAAACATACATGGGGACACACTGTGTCCCCATGAACTTATTATTTTATTTGGCATAAAATAATGAAAGTTTAATCAAGAATTATTGCTTATTTTTAATCACTTGTTTATGTTTTCTTTACAGGTCACACATTTACAGAGATCCTGTCCTTCCAGCCACCACTCATAGAGCTCATAGACTCCAAGCACACCTCTCTCTGAGTGTCTTCTACTAATTTTAAAAATGTGCATGCTACAACACGTGCATAGATGGATTGTTATAAATGATATTTTCTATACTTTGTGTACTTGCTTTAGCTTGTATATTTGATATTTTTATTATTCAATTTAGAAAGAAGTGAAAGTTTTTGAATAAAATGTACAGGATCCACAAGTCAACTTATATTTTATGTGAACATTATTCTCTTTCTGTAGTTCAATTTGTTCATATAAATGTATAAAATAAACTGACAGCAAAAAGCAAGCGCAAGTGAAAATTACTATAGTAACTTAATCAGCCTCTAAAAAGGAATGCATGTTTCAGGTTTTACGTTTTATTATTTCTGAATTTCTTACTGTATAATGATTATTTTTTAAAAAAAGTTGGTTCTCTTTATTTTATGTATCGAAACCAGTTAAATTTAAAACTTAAATTCAAAAAATTTAAATTAAACAATATTACAGTTTCAGTCACACTGATTTTCTCATGCATAAAACAGCCACACATATTTGCTGATTTGGTCCTCAAGTGTGTGGGAAAGTCACCTGTTTGAAACTGTACTATGGAAATATTAGTTTCTTTACTGACTCATCTCATAATACATAACTTCTTTTCACCACTGGTTTGAAAGTAGTGAGAAAAGTCAACATTAGCATAGCTTATGCATGGCAGGAAAAAAAAACTGTCAGGCTTGACATTAAATGCTTCTGTCCACTTCAATATAAAAAATATTTTTCAGTATTTACTTGATCCAATTATTCAATCATGTGTCAGGAGCGTGGCGCAGTGGCTTAGTGGTTAGCACTGTCGCCTTGCACCGCCAGGGTCTGGGTTCAATCCCCGGCCAGGCTCGATTCTCTGTCCTCCGGGTACTCCGGTTTCCTCCCACAGTCCAAAGACATGTAGGTTAGGCTAATTGGCATTCCAAATTGTTCGTAGTGTCTGAATGAGTGAGTGTATGTGTGTGTGTGTGTGTGTGTGTCTGTCTGTGCCCTGTGATGGATTGGCACCATGTCCAGGGTGTACCCTGCCATGTGCCCCAAATCTCCTGGGATAGGCTCCAGGCCCCCCGTGACCCTGAATACAGGATTAAGCGGTATAGATGATGAGTGAGTGAGTGTCAGGATGGTTTAGTGGTTAGCCCTGTCGCCTTGCACCTCCAGAGTCTGTGTTTGATTCCCATCCAACGGATGGTGGGTTTTGTTTGCATACACCGGTTTCCTCCCACATCCAAAGACATGCAGATAAAGCTAACTGACATTCCCAAATTGCCCGTAGTGTGTGTGAAAGAGCGTCTGAGTGTGTGTATGTGTGTCTGTGTGTGTGCCCTGCATTGGATTGGCCTCCCATCCATGGTGTACTGCATCTCATGTCCTAAGTCTCCAGACACAGGCTCCAGGGTATAGATGATGAGTGAGTGCCAAGAGCACAAAGCATAAAACCATAAAGTTTTAGGTCAATAGTATTAGCAGCTTGAAGATCAGGTTATTTTCCCCCAGTCTTTGTGATCCTATGCACCCAAGTGGAAACCATTACCCATTCACCTGTTGGAGTTAAGTTCTGTTCACACTGAGATGCTTTTCGACTGATCACACCTGTGAAGGCCCCCTGCGAGCCTGTATATAGGTTAAGCGGTATCTACTGTATCAATGAATGGACGAATGAATGAACTATGTTCTTCCTGGCAGCTTAAACCAATCTGTGTTTCCACCCATAGAACTGTTTTTCGCATCATTCTGTGTAAATGCAAGAGACTGCTGTAAGAATTCCAGCTCACACATTTTTTCCATTATAATGTCTGAAGACAAAATTAACCGACTCTAGTGACTTTATCTGCAGGAGTTTATGCTTGTCCTGCTGCCCCGTGAGTGGCTCATTAGAGCAATACTTTGTCTGGTGCAGTGGTACAGGTGTTCCTATTAAAGTGGATAGAAGGGTTGGGGTGAGTGATTTTTCTTATTGCACATTCGTCCTCTCGATAGTGATGTGTGAGCGTCTGCATACTGTGCTACAAGAGACAAGGGTAGAGAGGTGAGATAAGGATGGAGAGAAAAAAAAACAGTACAAAGGAAAAGAACACGTTGTTGATTAGCAAAGTTTCCTGATTAATGTGTTTGCATTATTACTCATGCAGTGTATACACTGCCTCAGCATATCTCGAAATCCTTCACATTTCCTATGTTACAACCATGGAGTACATGCATATTTCGCTTTGTCTGCTTCTACATTTACTCCATTTTACAGGTACGGAATTAAAAATGTAATTATTATTATTATTATTATGAAAATATAGAATTATTAATAATATATAATAAATCGTTTAGGTGTATATAGATACAACAGCATGTACCAAATAATTACAGAATGTTGATTGTTGATAATTGCATAAACCATTTGAATATAACATATATAATGTTTTGTTGTATTGTTTCTTACAAAGCTCATGGAGTGGACATGGAAGGAAAGGACTCTTCAAACACTCAGCTTAACGTCAATGAACCCTGTAAGGAACTTTAAATACACTGGTTATATTAAAATGCTCAAATTAAGTTTATTGCGTTAAGAAATATAAAATTCTATGTTTCCAAATAGATAAACGTTTGATTGACACTTTACTCTACTCAGTCATGATTATGTATTTGTCGCATGTGCTTCCTGGTAGGAGGACAAAGTCACGCTTATAATATAATTTACACTAGAAATTATATACTGTATTTTTTCAGGAGCTAGTGTTTAGGTTAAAAGAAATAACCTGATCCAAAATATAAATGATACAAGTAATAAACATTTTTATATTATACATTAGAATAACACGGATCTGATATGACTTTAAAACCATTAACATTAAAATCACTAAAATACCCATGAAGTGTATATTCCTCTATGATTAAATGCACATTGAGAGAGCTGACCAGTTTCAATGGAAAAGCAAGAATTTGATCAACACTGATATAAAAACATGGTAAATTTCGATTCAATTCAATTCATTTTTATTTGTATAGTAATTTTAATGGTTGACATTGTCGTAAAGCAGCTTTAAGAATTATTAATGTTTGTATGAGATGTGGAGTTTGCATGGTGGGTCCTCCCACAGTCCAAAGACATGCAGATTAGGCTGATTGGTATTCCCAAATTACCCATAGTGTGTAAATGAGTGTGTGAGTGTATATGTGTGCCCCGCTATGGATTGGCACCCTGTCCAGGGTGTACCCTGCCTCGTGCCCTGGGCCTCCTGGGATAGGCTCCAGGCCCCTGTGACCCTGAATACAGGATAAAGACAATGAATGAGTGAGAGAGACGTGAATGTGTCACTCACTCACTCATCATCTATACCGCTTAATCCTGTATTCAGGGTCACGGGGGGCCTGGAGCCTATCCCAGGAGACTTAGGGCACATGGCGGGGTACACCCTGGACAGGGTGCCAATCCATCGCAGGGCACAGACACACACACAGACACACACACATACACTCACTACGGGCAATTTGGGAACGCCGATCAGCCTAACCTACATGTCTTTGAACTGTGGGAGGAAACCGTGGTATCCGGAGGAAACCCACCAAGCACGGGGAGAACATGCAAACTCCATGCACACAGACGGGAATCGAGCCTGGCCGAGGATCGAACCCGGTGCAAGGCGACAGTGCTAACCACTACACCACCGTGCCGCCACGCGAATGTGTATGAATCAAAATGATAAGATTGTCCCTAGGACGACATCGACAGTGGCATGGAAAAACTCCCTGAGATGGTAATAGGGAGAAACCTTGAGAGGAACCAGATTCAACAGGGAACCCATCCTTATTTGAGTAAAACGAATAGCAGGGATTTCATCTGCAATCATATTGTGTGTTAGGAGGCTAGAAGTTCAGTATAACAGAAACTGTGTTTAAGTTTTTTCGAGGTAGACTATGGGAAACTCCAGTCCTGAACTATCGAGTAACTGCAGTCACGAGTCCTCAGAGTAAATAAATATAATAAAACCCCGTGTCAATTCATTTCAGATGGGCCACAGAATCTGACCATTTATGGACCAAACGCAGTGACTGTTGGAGTCCCATGTAGCTATTTCTGCTTCGCTGATTGCTCACCTAACTGCAACTACACAATTGGTCTTGATAATCAGGCTGGAGAGGGCAATGAGATACTTCTTACCTTAACTCAGTGGGTGAAATCCAAGATAGTGACCTGCACTGCAAAAAACCCGGTCACAGGAAGCTCCGCCATAACGAGGAAAACCCTGCACATTTTGGGTATGGGCTCATAATGTTTCTCAGCTTAACAATCACTTCTCATTTCATTATGAGCAATACAGACCTTCCAAGATTTTTTAAACCACAACTCAGTCCTGTTTTGTTGTGCCCTGACTTCCCTTTCCAGAGGGGCCAGTGGACGTCTTCATCACAGGACCAGAGACTCTGACACCGGGTAAAACTCAGCGTTTTCTGTGTAGTGCTACATGTAAACCTTCCTGCATTTACTCCTGGGTTATTGATGGAGAATCAGGTTCTGGTTATGGGGATGAGGTAGCAATCACGGCACCTTTCGAGGCCACCTCGGGAACCATCACCTGCAAGGCTACAAACATCGTGTCTGGATTGTTTGTAACAGCGACCCGGAAACTAAACGCTACCCGTAAGTGATCTCCAGATTTCCAGTATGTACATGAAAGGTTTCACTTGTATTTAAATCAAGGGATCTGCCTGTCTCCAGTTTACTGAGTACAACAGTCAAGGCAAAAAGAATGCATACGCACATGAAGATATGCAAGTCTTTTTTTTCCACAGCTGTACACATTTCATATTAAAATACATTTTCTTTGTCAATTAGGGCATCAATTTTATATCCATTTTATATCTAAAATGAAAGCAGAATGACAGATTTTTAAAAATTCTTTGACATCGTCATCTCTAGTGAGGATCAAAGGTTTTCATATACTTTATTGGCTTTAAACAATAATTATTTGCTGGAATTTTTGTCAATCCTACTGAGTTTTTTGCAAACAGGGTTTGTGCGCGTCCCTGTTCAGATTTTTGTGAGATTCAGATGTCTTTAATTATTCATCTGTTTTTTCTTTAAACCATTTTTTTTAGTACTTTGGAGATTTGGAAGGCCCATTTTTGCCTAAGTTTGAACTTTCTGGCCAACATCTTAAAGCATGTAGATAAACCTCCTTCCTCATGATGCCACATGTTTTCTGAAATACATCAGTCCCTTTTCCAGCAAAATAAGATGCTGTGGGAAGGGTTTTCCTTGGTTTAAAAAGCCTCACCCTTTTCCAGCACACATGGAGCTCATATATTTTTTATAAATCAGTCCTGCAGTAGGGACTTTTTTCTTACATAATAACTGTTCAGACCAATAGTGGATATAAACTGCTTGGGAAATATTTTGTTGGACCACTTTTAGCTTTGATTAGAGCAACAAATTCCCTGTGGCACTGATTCAACAACCGTATGCAAAGATATGACATTTACATTCATCTAGAGTTCCATTATTTATTGGTCAAGGTCGTGTATGATGACGGGAAGTCAAATGACTTTCCAGTACATTCCAAAGACTTTCATTCGGGTTAATATCAACCTCTGGCTTGGGCAATTCATGTATGGAAATGATTACTCATGCAACAAGAACCACTCTTTCACAATTTGAGCCTGATGAATCCTGCCGTTGTTGTCCTGGAATATGGCTGTGCTATAAGGAAAGAGATGACAATAAATTTATTAGATAACCTGGTGATTCAGTAAGGTCAGATGGACAGCTCATCAGACATGATCATTCTTTCATTACTCCAAAGTCTATACACAGAGGTTAAATTGACCTCTGATGTAATCAAAGTGTACGCCCTAATTGACTTGACAATAGAAATGTATGTTAACATGATATGTGTGATGGGAAAAACAGCTTGAATATCTTTAGGTGTAAGGAATCCTTTGGCTTCAACCACACTGAGTGTGAATTTTGAATGTTTTTTTTTTTTTAAACAAGCCTTAGATGCCCCTAGAGAGTGTGTGTGTGACTATTTTTGATATAATACTGTGATGAAATTGGCATTCTCAGGTACACTCAAAATTACTAGCCTGAAGATTTATCCTGCTTTGACATGCAGTCTAAGCTACCATTAGCAGCATTAGCCTTGTCATGTGCCTAAAATCTAGATTCTTAGGCAAACTTGTCATGACCACACATTTTAAAAACCTGATTGTTGTTTCTTTCCCTAGAAGTATTTGATATTTAATTCTGATATCTTAATTACGTTAGTTTGAGATTTTGTTTTACTAAAATAGATTGTGCTTCAATGCCATATATTTTCATGTATATATTCTACACATTAGTAAGTTTACCAACCCACATGTGTTATAGTTGACTATAGATAACTGGACCCACAAAATGATTTTTTCTTACAGATACATAGAAATAGAAATCAGTGATTAAATGCTGTAATTTTATTCTGCAGAAAGCACCTTTTCCTCAGCTGTAAGAGTGGATTTGCTGCCAGCACTGCTGTTTGCAAGCGTTATACAGTCTGGTATAATGTCTACACTATGACCATGTTTCATAATTAATCTGTCTTAAAGGTTTTACTCCTTCAACAGTATCAATCTGGACATTAAATACCTGAACAAACTGGGCTATTTATACAGTATATTAATGAAATAAAATAAAAACAAATACAAAATAGCCATGAAATTAAAAGAAAGTCATGGTTACACATGTTTAATTGATTTAACTCTAGATATGACGTATGATTTACTAACAATACATACAATACATTTGCATTTGAAAAAACTGCCATGAACACAAAGTTCAGTTCTCCTCTGTCTCTCCACAACACAGAAGTTATACTCCATATTTCTTCTTTAGAGCTTGCACTGAATTGTCCTCTAATCCAGCATGTGTAACGCACTGAAATAGCTCCTGTAACACTGGGAGAAATGAGGGAGAATTATAAAATTATTTACAGCATTCATTGTGAAATAACAGAAGGTAAAATTATTACACAAATACTGTACTATAAAGCTTGTTGGTTGAGCAAGGATGCATATATGCTGCTTGTTTACATATGATGTGATTATTTAATAAAGATTTTCCACCTGAATCTTCCACCTTTATTATTATTATAGTGTTAACATCCCCATTATTTTTTGTAATCCACAACTGGAACACACTCTTCAATACAGCTGTAATGTGACTTCTTGGATTATTGTGTTGTGGAAAAATAAATGTCCAGAAACTAATATACTCTAATTATTATTAGTAGTATATACACCTCCACTATACACTATATGGATAAGTGTATCTATTATAAGGCGAGGCAGGGCCGTGAGAATTTGTGACCCTTCAGCATTAGTGTGATCAGGTACTGATGTTAGGTGAGGAGATCTGGGCTGCAGTCTGTGTTCCAGTTCATCCCAAAGGTATTCAGTGAGGTTGAGGTCAGCCTCTGAGCAGGACACAGAGTTCTTAAACTCCTTTCCGCACCAGAAAAGTTAAGTTTTTGACTTTGTGGCAACGGTTCATCGTGAAGCCGACATGCAGATGTGACAATTTGTTGTCCACAAACATTTGATCATATAATATATTTATACAGCTATTGATTATTATAGCCGATGTGTTGCAATACTGAATTTGTCTAGAGGCCTCCTGCCAACACTGAATTAAATCCCTTTTAGACTGCATTTAGAATTCATGTGCTCTCAAAATATAAACAACCGTAGCACTATCAAAAAATTATAGGTTTCCAATGAAATCTCACTGGCAAATCTGAACCGGTTAAGGTTAATGCAGGAAATGCAAAACGTTGCCTGTCTTCTGTCACTAGATGTCTGGTCTCAGAACTTCAAAGATATTTGAAGATTAAGTAAATTATTCATATAAAAATCTAAAATTGTGATATGGATACGAGCACAGAAGTCACAGAAGACTGAAATTTGTTACAGGTATTATACACATGCACTATATTGCCGAACGTATTCACTCGCCTGCCTTCACATGCATATGAACTTGAGTAATATCCAATTCCTAATCCATGGCGTTTAATATGATATACAGGATGCCCACCCTAACAGCATCACCTCTTCTGGAATGGCTTTCCACAAGGTTTAGTAGTGTGTTTATGGGAATTTTAAACCATTCTTTCAGAAGCTCATTGTGAGGTCAGACACTGATATTGGATGAGAAGGCCTGGCTCGCAGTCTCCACTCCAATTCATTCCAAAGGCGTTTAGGCCAGTCAGGTTCTTCCACATCAAACTCATCCATGTCTTTATAGATCTTGCTCTGTGCACTGGTACGCAGCCATGTTGGAAAGGAAGGAGCCGTACCAAACTGTTCCCACAAAGTTGGGAGCATGAAATTGTCCAAAATGTCCTGGTAAGCTGAAGCTTTAATGAAGGAGTTTCTTTCACTGGGGCCAAACCCAACCCCATGTCATAATCCCCCCTCGACCAAATGTTACACTTCACATAGCTTTTCATTTGGATGGGTGAGTGATTACTTTGGGCAATACAGTGTAGCTGGGAATTTATGTAGCGTTTGTCAATAACTTCAGGATTTCTTTTTTTAAACACATTTAAAAAAGTGTTAGATAAATATTGGCAAGCATTTCCTCAATAAGATCATCTGTGCTGTTGTGATAAATGTACTGTTTTGTATTTAAAAAGTATTTAATAGTTACATAGTGCAGTTAAAATTTTTATCAAAAATTTGTCAAAATAACCACAGTGTGATTTTTTGCAGCCCTATTTCAAACCTTAATGTTTTTTTTTTTATTTTTTTTTTATAATTTGCTGTTTCAATCATCTGTTCAAACTGTGTAAGCAGCTACTAAGAATTCAACTGCTTCAACTATATATCCAGGAGGTAATTTCAGGTCAAATTACCTCCTGGACATATAGGACAGCAGGATGAACAAGTCATGAGTAAATAATCATGTACTACTAATGCACACAATACGCTTGGAAAAAAAGGAAAAAAAAACCCAGATGAACCTATGAAGAAAACACACCTTGCTTTTCAGTGGATGACATAAACATGACAGCCATGTCAAATCTTCTAACACGTGATAAGCTTTTCAGGATGTCCAGTATGACTGAAGGGTCCTCGTTCCTAAAGAAAAAAACAGAGGACAGGAAAGTCTTAAGTAAGAGTATTTATTAGGAAAATTATACTAAGTGATGAAAATATTACAGTTTATGAAGTACCTACTAGCATACATATGAAGAGACATGTTCATGTACTTACTTGGTGTAAAAACTTTGAAGTACTTTCAAAATCTTATTAAGTACATCAGGCTCCAGAGAATTTTGGAAAATACATTGAAAAGCATCAGGCTGAATTTGCTGAAATGAAACAGGATCATCGTAACTGACACAATGCGACAGAGCTGTCTATAAATAAAAATTATATTTGCTTTAAAGAACTGGAAACAGCACCTACCTTTAAATACTGGTAGGTAAGTTCAGGGTGATTACCGATCGTCCTTAGATCTGCTTCCAACTGGAAGCTGCTAGTAGGAGGTGGAGGAAGCTGGACTGAAGTGGAAGTCGGCGATAATGGTTGGTCTGTTTTACCTGGAACTTTTCCCTCTTTCTGTAAAACATCTTGTTTTCCAAAGGAATCTCCAGTTGTGCATCTGAAACACATTCAATGGTTATTGAATACAGGTTGAACATCTTAACATACAGTGTAACGGGATAAAGTGAAAAAGTCATGATGATTGTAGAGGCATTTAGTTCTACTTGTCCTATTAGAGGGAAGTGTGTCTCTGTCAAAAGTGCCGAGTCATAATCTATTACAGTCGAAACGGCTGTCACGGTCATCATGCCTCAACCAGACAAAATGCTTATAGGAGATTTTAGACTGTTGTGCAAGACTCCAGAATCTCCTTTTGTAGAATGTTGTTCATCACTCTACTACAGCTCAAGAGAATTTCAGAATCTACGTCTTGGCACACTGAAGCTGTTTTGGCAGATCATGGTGGATAAACACCTTACTAAAACGCTTTGCTTATATCAGTCTTTGCTTTATGGTGTCATTTATCTGTACCGTCTTCAAGTGTCGTTAAAAATAATGCAATTAACGTACATAATCCACAATCCCACAAGACCACTGAATACTGTCTCGCTTCAAACAATAATTTAAAATGTGAATTATTCATATTCATATTAATGCTAAAATTGCTGTAAGCTTCTAAACGTATGTGACGTGTAAAATTACTGCTTAAATTAATTTGCATTCCATGGGAAAAAAAAAAGAAAAAAGTTTCTCTTTAAGAAATCACCTTCCTTTCACCTCGCTACAAATTTTGTTCGCAGACATCCAAACACTTCTGTTTATGCTCTTGCGCAGATGTTTCTGCACCAGGTACACACTCAGACCACAAAAAACTACTGCATGCTGCTCTTCTTTCGTACAATCACAAGCGAAGGATCCATTTGTGCTCGCATCGCAGTTACAAACAAACTGACACAACATGTTCACACCTACACAGCAGTGACTGATGAGACAGTAGCCTTGACTTTACAAAGCCTGATGTGATTTACTTTGATTTAAATTATGCGCGGTATGCACTTACTTGGCTGGTGGTTCTGATGAAGGCTGTGGAAGCTCCTCTATCTTCTGGATCTTAGCAAAAGGGAATGATGAACACGGAGAGGCCTCAGATCTCATCTCTTTCTCTGAGGAGGAGGCTGCACTGGAAAATGTCTCAGACCTTGAAGAGCTTGCTTTGGTGATGACTCTCTGAAATTCGGGGATGGATGTGACCTTTCCACCAACTTCTTCGATATCTATTCTTCTCAGTGGTTTCTGTAGCAAAAACAGATTTCCAGACTCTCAGATCATGCAGCTATAAGCAGCTTCCTCCAAAGAATATGGAACTCTTTAAATGTACAGTACATTAAATGGATTCAGTCAGTGCATTCATAAATAAAGCTTTGTTAGGATTTATTTCTTTATCGACATCATAACAAATTTACTGTAGATCTGAGGTGCTCTGGTTTGTCGACAGGCTGAACTGTTCTTCTTTGTGTACCATCTGCTGGTTGCAGCCCAGAAGGCGTCATCTCCTGAATACCATACAAAAAATTCATTACACATTTATCAACACCCTGGTTGGCAGAAATCAGCCTTTAATTAGATTTGAAAAAGCCTTAAGTAACGTCTTTAATATCCTTGTTAACAAAAGGAATCATTTCAGTTATAAAGATCTCATCATATAAGGACTGCAACAACTTCTACCGTACTGTTATTATTACTACTAGCATTACAGTATCATTGGTAATTACTATATAATTAAATCACTTTTAAACATTCTCTGCTTTTTAGTATTGTGGTTACCATGTTGAGTTTTTTCAGCTCATTCATCGCTTGCTTATTTCCTGGTTCGAGTTTCAGAAGCTGCTCAAAATCTACACAGAAAAACAAACAGTGTTACTAACATCATAACACCATACTGTCAAACACTGATCTGCCATATCATTATAATCACTGACAGATGAAGTGAATAACATTAGTTATCTCAGTACGATGGCAAATGGAAGTCGACTGGATATATATATATATATATATATATACACACGCTATATGGACAATGACATTGTATCCAAATACATGTACTTAAATTTGGAGTTCTGCAGCTACAATAGCTTCCACTCTTTCAGACCCTTTAAGGCTTTGCACAAGATTTTGGAGTGTTTCTGTGGGAATTTGTGTCCATTCATTCTGTAGAGCATTTATGAGGCCAGGCACTGATGTTGGACAAGAAGGTCTGGCTCGCAATCTCCATTTCAGTTCATCGCAAAGGTGCTTGATGGGGTTGAGATCAGGGCTCCGTGTTAGGGCCGGTCGAGTTCTTCTACACTGAACTCATCAAACCATGTCTTTATAGTCCTAGCTTTGTGCACTGGGTCATACTTCCCCAAACTGTTGGCACAAAGTTGGAAGCATAGCATTGTCTGCTGAAGCATTAAGATTGCCCTTCACTGGGGATAATGGGCCTAAGTGAAGCACCTGAATTCAATAATTAACAGGTTTGGCCAAATATTTTTGTCAGTATAGCATATTAGACAGGAAGTGAACATTTTGTCCCTGAAGGTAAAAAAAAAAGGGCAACCCTAAATATTTGATTAACTTTAAAAAGGGCTAAATTGTGACATCTGGGTAAGAGCAATACTGCATACAAATACTGTACATTATATACAGTGGTAAGCGTCCACATTTGAGGCAACAGCAGGCCCACTTATGGGTGTAAATGCCAACTTATGTCCTCATACCTTTGGCCAGATGGTGTGTAAATATTTATACTTATTCTACAAATTAAGTGCATTATAAAAAATATGTTCTTCCCTTTGTAGGGAACTAGCAAAGACTAAATCTGATTCCTTTCACTTTTAAAAAATAGAGAGGCAGAATTACCCACCACACACAAAGTATTATGCAACAATATTGGACAGAAAAGAAAAGAAAAAAAAAGGAAAATCAGGAAAAAAGGTATGCATGTACAGTAAATAAATAATAAAATGAATAAAAAACAAGTCAACTATACCAAATAAAGCCATGACCAATTGGGGAAAAAAAAAAAAATCAGACTTCTTTTCCTTTTAGAAAAGGCAAACTTTTCCACATGCAATATTACTCACCTACTAACAGATTTCTTTAATTACATGGACAGAATAAATTCTAACCTGCTTTGGCTTCAGAAAGTCTTCCCAGGGACACTCTGGCTGTCCCGCGTCGAGCAAAAGCTTTTGAGTAGGTGCTGTCTAGAACAATTGCTTTGGTGCAGTCTTCTTCTGCCTCAGCAAACCTGTCCAAAATACACAAAACACACAGACACACACATCAGGCTTTATGCTTTGCTTGTAGGTGTATAGTCTAATTAGATTTCATGGACAATTTATGTACACATGAAAATAATGCATAAGGTTATTGTTTTAATACACACTGTCTGGCCGAAAAAAAAAAAAAAAAAAAAAGTTGCATACTTAAAAGATTTCATTCAATGGCCATCACCGTGGAATAGGGTCAAATCTGAACTCATCAGACCACATGACCTTTTTTCATTGCTCCAAAGTCCAATCTTTATTGCTCCCTAGCAAATTAAAGCCTTGTTTATGATTAGCCTCATTAACAAGTGGTTTTCTCATGGACACACAGCTGTTTAGTAATCCTATGAATTCTCTTCACACTGCGTGTGTAATAGTGAAAGGAAGAGCATTTCCCATTATTACCATGCATCTCTATTCGTGATTTTTTTCATGATTCCCCCCGGACCACATGTCTTCCATAAAGTTGACGGTTCAGCACTACCCTTCCAGGTTGTGATAATGTGCTGAAGGGTTCTTAACCCAGTTTCACCTAATTAAAATCTCCTTAGTGATTTTCTTTGCTTGATGCAGCCCAATAATTTGACCGTCCTGAAATGCGCCGGACAGTGTATTTATGACATTTGATATCCACAGAAAATAAAAACCAACCTCTCGAGTTTGAGGTATGCCATGGCTCTGTTAGCAGCAAGCAGAACGTTTGTGGCATCAGCCTCCATGCCTTTAGTGTAGCACTCAACAGCTGCCTCATATTTTCCCTCTTTAAAGTAAGCATTGCCCTATACGAACACCAGAGAGCAAGTTCATGTTTAACAAAGACAACAACTCTGAGTTTGCTAATTATTCAACAGTTTGTTTATGTCTTGTATTGGTGTTGAAATAAAAAGAGGATGTGCTCACCCTGTCTTTTTGGACCACTGCCTCTTGTCTTCTCTGCTGTTCAATATCCAGCTGATTCGGTTTTACATCCTCTGTAACTGCCACCTCTGCAACCTCTGTCTTATCCATCTGCCCTTCTTCCTGCTTTTGGGATCCTAAGACCTGAGAGATAAAAAAAAAGTAAAAGCATAGAAGGAAAGCATAGAATCTCAAGATTTAACCTTTAACACCAACAATTACAAGAAGCATCAGTAAGACAGGAACTGACCTGGTTCAGTTTCTTTATCTCGTTCTGAGCATCAAGGTTCTCTGGATCCAACTTCAGGACCATTTCATAATCTTATACAGTAAGTAAAAGTTAAAAGCATCATCAAAATATCATCTCAATGCAGACACAGGAACGGAACAAGAATATCTCTTTAAATGCTTTTAGTTATACTCCCTCACCTTCAAGAGCACCTTGATGGTTTTTAAGAGCAAAGCGAGCAGCTCCTCTTCGGCTATAAGCTTTAAGGTATTTGCTGTCCAGCGCTATGGCCAGGTTACAATCCGACTCTGCGACGGCATACCTATATACATTAACATACAACATTTAAAGACTTCAAAGGAACACACAGACAAATAATTATCAATAAATAATAATATATAAATAGAAGCAACAGTAGTCTTGCAACCAGATCATAACTTGTATGAGAGTTTTATGGTTTGTCTGAATGTTTTTCATAAAGCCTGGCCAATTTTTTGTGATTATGATTGTCACACAGAACATCTAACAGGTTCTTGATGGTGCTGTGTTTGTTTAGTTTTGTCCTGCTAAACCTAACCATCGCTCATTCATTATCTTAACATTTACGTGAATTATTCTGGTCTTGTTTTGGTCATATGATGAGAATCTCAAACAGCTATCTATCCTGTTAGTGAACCAACCAGACCCAGTGTTACTCCATGGTCTAATACAAAAGACACGTTACAAGACAGGTAGTCCTTGTCCATCACTTAGAAGCAGAAAAGAAACAGTGTTGGTTATCATTATTAGGTAAAACTGCACCTTTTTACATACTGCACTCTGAGAGACTAGATTTTATTCCTAGAAAAATTAGAGTGAAGTAGAGGTGCTCCACTTTTCTTGGACACAATTATGAAAACTGCTCATTTTTAGCTCAGTTGGAGCACATAGTACTGAATCAGAAATTTAGGATTTGGATGTTTTGTTTTTTTTTTAACGTTCGTCTGATCCCTTAAAAATTTATTTACCTGTACAACCTGCATTAATCATCAAAATTCTTGTTCTTTGAAAATAAGACTTACAATAGCAGGGGCGCTCTACATCTAATATTCTCATCTCCCCCCACAAATACAGGGTTTCATTGTCCTCTACATTAAGATACAGTACGAAGATTATTACATTCCGGTCCCAAGGACACAGAGCCACCTGAGGCGAAAATGACCAAACCCAAATACCATCATGAGCAACATCAGGTGTGTGGAGAGAGGGGTAAAACTGTACAGATCCAGTTATGTACAACATATAAAGTGTAAAACGTATTGTACTACATTGCAAAATTCTTACTTTTTAAGTCTGAAGAAGCAGGCTGCACGGTTTGTGGGCAGGACAGGGTTGTACGGGTCTGCACTCATGCCTTTGGTATAGCACTCAATGGCGTCATCATAATTTCCATCTTTGAAAAAATTGTTCCCCTGAGGAAATAGGAAAATAGTTTGTGATAAATACTGACTTCAGTAATGAGTTTGTACAGCTCTGCTGACTTTGTAGTTTGTAAGAACATTGTTATGGCCGCATGTAGCAACATTCTCTTAAATTTTCTTTTGAGAGAAAAAAAATTATAGAAGTCAATAGCAGATGCACCAAACGTCCCAATAAGCTCTTACCCAGGTAAGCTGAATGATGAATGCCACTTGATCTTAAATTAGAGGTGCATAAGATTACCATGTAATTAAGATAAGTAACACCCCCACACCACAGAAGGGCAGGTGTGTGTTGTTCTGTGTGCAAATAAAGTGCTAGAATGGGAGAGATGCCACTGAAGAAAGGTAGAAAAAGAAGTAGAAGCACAGCAGAAGAGAAATAGAAGAACTTTGGAAACCACTGAAAATAAACATGATCAACCAGAATGTGAGCAAGTAAGTAAAAACACGGCAATTTCAAAAGATCTTGTCTTGTGTTGGCCGGGAGACAAGAAACAAAAAGAGTGGTTTTATAATGAGGGCATGACCTCCATCACTTACAGTACCCATGAAAAATTTGGACACGCCATCTAACTTCATGGTCTTTCCTGATTTGTTTTCTTTCTACATTGTAAAATAATACTGAAGGCATCCAAAATATACAACAATCTTCTTTGAACAAAATAAAATGTAATTTAAAAAATTGAATTGAATATAGAGATGTGTCTGCTGCTTATGCTCTGTAAATCCTTCATAACGGCTCTAATCTGAGGTCCTGCTTGTTGAGGGAACTGGTAACTCTAAATGAACTTCTCCTCTGCAGCAGATGTAGGTTTTGGTCTTACTTTCCTGGGAAGGTCTTCATGAGAGCCAGTTTCACCATGGTGCTTGATAGGTTTTGCAAATACATATAATAATACTGTTTTTGCAAGAACTGTTCCAGTACAGCTGACCTTCATGATTTAAAATGACAACTGTTACTAATATACCAGTACTGTTCTATATAGAAAATAAATCCAAACTCAGCAGCAGAGCACGTACAAGCATTCAAGGGTTTTTCAAGTCTTACTGGGATCCAATTACTATTATTCCTCTAAAAAACTAAAATCTAAATATAATTATATAAATGTTTTTATTTTAATTTGCATACTGTGAAAATAGAAGGTTTTTTGTTGATAAAAGTGCTCTCAACTACATTAATTTTTTTTACTAACAAACAAAATAAAAGAAAAAATGTGGACATGACGTAGAAGTTTTGACATATATCTTTTTTTGAATGGGGCCACTGATATTTATTTATTTAATGGTACAAACAATCAGCATTTTGTGTCATTGACTGGTTCTGCAGACCATCTATGTATAACTTTGTGTTTATTAGAAAATATTCAGGTGTATAGGTTTATATCACCCGAAATAAAATTAAATACATTTTGAAATAAATTAAATAACTATCCAAAACCCTAAACACAGCACCTTTTACCTTCTCCTTCTCCTTTACGGCTAGGTCTCTGTCCACTTGCACTTCCTCCGAGTCGGAGTCATTAGATTCAGCTGGGCTGGCTTCTTTATCCAGTGCTTCCAGGGCCTTCTCCTGTAATACACAATCCTGATCTATAAAAACAACAGTAGCAAAAACCCCATATCTTTACTCAGAAGTCAAAACAGTGGCATGGAACAGAAATATATTACCACGTTGAATTTGTCCCAGGATTTGTAGTCGTATGATTTTATTCTCTGTGCTGGCTTCTCCTCACTCTGTGCGTTCTCAGCAGGAGGTACTTTACTTCTGACTTTGCGCTTCTTCTTGTAATCCTTGTTCCTTACAGGTGGGAGAGTTGTCTGTGGTGTCAAGAAAGAAAAATAAAAAAGTGTGTGTTTGTGTGTGTGTGTGTGTGTGTGTGAGGTGTGTGTGTAAAAGCCTTATCAAGGTTAAGTTTGCTTTCAGGTACTTCAGCATAGTAATGTTCAAATGACACACCTGAAGGTCTGAAAGGTTTCCTGCACGAAGCTGTTCATCTTTTATCTTTATGTCTTCTTCCCAGTTATTCAGATCTTTCATAAAGTCATGAAGATCCTCCGCATTTTGACGCATGTGCATTTGCAGCTCCATGGCTTTGTTGCCACCAGACATGATGCTGCTTTTCTCTCAGGCCGAAACAGGACAAAGGCTGTGAAAAGGAAATTTAAGAGCCTCAGGACATTTTTTAAAGATCCCTTCTAGCAAACAGAAACCAGAGAAACGACAATATGAATAGGTAGATGTGAATGAAATATATCAAAGCTTTTCAAACTCTTTCCACCTTTTCACATTTACTATTTACTAGCATTCCTGGAATAACTTAAAGTATACACGCCTGTTTTGCTGCTAATATATTAAATAAACGTTTCCATACTAAGCACAGAAGCTTCTGAGTGCCACAACAGAAATGCATTTTTACGGCATTACATTCCCAAAAATTGTGCACGTTAAAAAAAAAAAAAAAAAACTCAGATCTGCCTTTATCTCCAAACTCTGTGAGCGAATTAGTTTAGTTTATTTACATATGCATGTTAACAAATCATTCACATTTCTTTATGAGTATTGATACTAATATTGGTGTAAGATTGTAGAAGCATAAGATCTGTAATAACTGCTGCTTAAATTGGTTTTTGGTAAAGGCTTAAAAAGCAAAAAAATTGTAGCGTCCGTAACCATGTCAAATCCATCTAGCAATATCGTAACAATTTAGCATTTTAGAATAATACACTTTATCACCTTTATGTCTTTTCATGTGAAATCTAAATTGGCCAAGTTTCATCTGAATGACAGTTAAGATCAATGAAATATTTTAATTTATAAAAAAGTAACAGACACTACAGACATAAAAGAGCATGAAATTGTACTCAGCAAATGAGTTACTTTTTATCTGATAAAATTCTAAATGTGTATGCATATCTAATATATACAAAAAACGAAGTATGGATCGTGAGATATGAAGCAAAAAATGGTGCTATTATGAAAAATGGTGCTATATGATTCTTCTTTTTGCACCAATATCATCTTCTCATTCTTAACTTTGTCTCCGGCACATAAAGTGAACTACTCACTCAACACTGATACAAATACACACACACACACACACACACATATTCTCAGCACTGAACATTGTGTTCAAAGGCTTATCACCAGAACAAGAGTCCACCCTAACTAAAAGAAATAACATGAATTATTATGACAATGTTTTATGATAAACGCACACTCATCATCCTGAGTGATTATTATACAGTTAGCGCGCGCGGGGCTCAGTGACTGTGCTGTAATCGCGTGACGTTTGCCTCGCGTGCTAACTCTAGTAATACACTCACACAGAATACAAACTCGATACGCAACAAAGCAAAACATATTTGTAGAAACAAAACATGAAAATATTACTGACATACCTTTCAAGTCTTAAACTGGAACAGAAACACAAATTCTGAAGTGAAACAACTCAGTGCTCAGTGGATGGTGCTCGGTTTGTGTACGGCGCCATGACAGCCAAGTACCAGCATGCTTTGCGCGAGAACGTTTCCCTGAAGCGTTTGCGATACAATACACGCCTTCCAGGTGTCTGTGACGCGTTTAACATTTTTATGTGTGTTTGACGTCGCTACGTTTCTAATACATCCGGATTATAATTTGATTAGAAGTTGATGATTGCTAGCAATAAATAAATCATAAACAAAATCTTTCTGTTTTAAAAAAGACCTGATAATGATACGTTTATGATGCGACCTCTGATGGTCAAAAGGGTGAACTGCATATAGTAATCCACTACTGTGATTTTTTCCACTATATAATATAAATCTTTATACTATATAATGTTATTTTTTAATTCATTATATATATATACACACACACACACACACACAAGCAATCATGGCTTGTTAAGAATATCTTAAGTAGAACATTGACTCACATTTTTTTTTAAAATGCCATGAAAGTACATTATATAAACAAAAAATATAGTTTTAACAATAGTAACGTAACGTAAGAATTAACAATAGTAACGTATTAGTAAAAAAAAATCAGAAAAAATTGCAAATTGTTTTTATTCCATACTACAAATAAAATGCTAAAAATAAATTACGCCTTTCAGGAACATTTTAATTTCGGCTCTTTTTATTTAAAACATATTAATATAAATTATTAATGAAAGCATAAGACCATGGTACAAAATTCACAATTTATTTAGTGTAATGTAACAAATCACAAAAGTAATTACTGTAAATATGCACCTGGATTATACAATAAATAGCATGCTGTATCATTATATTAGGCCATATAATGACCTTTTATTCACACTGCCGTGACTCTAGCGCCATCTATAGGTTTGCATAGTATCGGTCTCTGTTCTCGAAATCTCTGTAGGCAAATTTGGCATCTTTTTTACTGTGCGGAATGCGACCGAAGGGTGCGTGATCATTGTAGCAGCTGTCAAAAACTTCGTCAACTGTTTTCATCGCCTCCTCCTTGCTTATCTTCCGCACGGCGAGGATAGAGCGTGTTGCACGGTCCCGCACGCACTCCTAAATCAGGGGAGGAGAGATGGAGTTAGTGGTGCACTGTGTCGAGATGCACCGGATGCGACTTCTCTTCTTGATAACTTCTGACCAGAGGTGGTCAGCAACGTACAGTCCCTGACAAAAGTCTTGTCACTTATCTATTTTGTAGAAACACCTGCTATTAATCTGACTTTTAATGAATCAAAATAGCAAAATAGCTCATATGAAAAGCTAAAACCCTCCCAAATGATGTTTAATGCACTGAAATAAATTAGTTTCACTGAAAAAAGATTTATCATTTAATCAAAACAGAAAGGTCAAATTTTGGCCAGACAAAAGTTTTGTCGCCCGTTTTGTCGTCTATACAGAAATTGAACAATTTTACTGCAAATACAAAAATATGTCAGCAAATTAAGTAGTGGTGCTGTGAGATCCAAATGTAATATCTTGTATGACTTCCATGAGCTTGAAGAACTGCATCCATGCAGTTTGGCAAGGATTCTTACAATTTATTGATCAAGTCATCAGGGATAGCAGAGAAAGCAGTCCTGCATGCCTCCCAGAGTTCATCAATATTCTTTGGTTTCGTCTTCCATGCTTCCTCTTTCATCCTACCCCACATATGCTCAATGATGTTCTTGTTTAGTGACTGGGCTGGCCAATCCTGGAGCATCTTGATCTTCCTTGCCTTGAGGAACTTTGATGTGGAGATGGAAGTATGCGATGGAGCACCATCCTGCTGCAGAATTTGGCCTCTTTTATGGTTGGGAAGTTGAAGTTGAGGTAGCTAAGATTTCTTGGTATTTTAGACTATTGATGTTGCCTTCCACCCTGCAGATCTCTCGCCCACCTCCATACTGGATGTAACCCCAGACCACGATTTTTCCACCACCAAACTTTTTTGGGTGAATCTCGGATCAATGCGAGCTCCAGTAGGTCTCCTGTAATATTTATGGCGACTGTGGTGTAATTCAACAGAAGATTCATCTGAAAAATCCACCTTCTGCCACTTTTCCAGCGTCCATCCTTTTAGCAGGCTGTGGGCCTTGGCAAATGCCACACTGTGTACTGGGCACTGATTCGACCAAGGAGGCTTTTTCTTTTTTGGATTTTTCCCCGATTTTCTCCCTAATTTAGTCGTGTCCAATTCCTCCCCGTCACTAGAGGGCTCCCACATTAAGGCTACTACTACCACTCAGCCGGGAGGGCCGAAGACTATCACGTGTTTCCTCCGAACCACGTGACGCCAGCCGACCGCATCTTTTCGAACTGCTCGCTCGCGCACCGTTGGGGGCGGCGTAACACACTCGGAGGACAGCACTATCCGCTCCCTCCGCTGCGCGAGCTCACAGACGCCCCTGACTGGCTGTAGAGCCGTGATTAATGTCGGAGCACTATGTACCTCTCATCCCTCCCCTCTGAGAGAGCTCGGCCAATCAGCTCACTCTAGACCTCCGGCTGCGAGAGGTTACAGCACCACCCGGGATTCGAACTAGCGATCTCCGGATGATAGGGCGAGCGCTTTAACCACTGCGCCACTCGGAGGCCCCAAGGAGGCTTTTTCTAGACAGAATCCGACAAACTGTTCTGGTCGACACAGGGACTTCAGGTGACCAGGTCTCGTGGAGCTCTGCTGCAGTGGAAAATGGGCCGGCCTTGGATTTTCGAGCCAACAAACGGTCCTCTCGAGCAATTGTCTTGCGGGGTCTGCCTGACCTGGGCTTGTCAAAAACGTCTCCAGTCTCCTCAAATCTTTTTTTTTCATCCTCTGAACTTGACGCTGAGACACATTGAAGGTGTCTGCCACATCGGCAGTGGATCTGGTCTAGTGAAGGTCTAGTGTACTGGGGTTCTTTTTATACAAACCTGAGACCTAATTGATCCATTATTAGTCACGGGTGAAGCTCATATGACAAGGCGACAACACTTATGTCTTTGCTAAAATTGACTCAACGGGCTTTACCAAGCTGTGAATATTAGAATACTTTTTGACAGTTTCGTTTTGCACTGAAACATTAGTACAAAAGCTGTTGGGATTAAAATGAGCCATTTCTTTTTTAAAAATCTTGATTAGAAATATATTTCAGCGGCACTTCAGGTCAATTTGTACACAAGCGACAAGACTTTTGTCAGGGACTGTACACAAATACTGTGCAAGTAAAGATTCCCTAGGGCAAATATTGCTCAAGTAAAAGTAGACGTTCTCCATTTACTCGTGTACCTGAGTAAAAGTACCAAAGTACTCACCTTCAAATCTACTTCAGGTGTTAATTAAGGTGTCAAAAGTCATGCAATTACAGAAAACAGTCAGCATTTTCCTGCTTCAAATACTATACACCGCTGTGGTGAGGTTACACAGTGCCATGCAGAAATGTAGCTAAGTAAAAGTGTATGATGTAGTGGAGTAAAAGTAAAAATTATCCACTAATTAAATTAGTCTCCTTATTCGTGCTTTCACACACTCTGGAGCACAAACATCAGAATATGTTTGCTTTTTTTCCCAAACGCACTTGTATGAATAATTCATGGATCCATAACCAAACTGATGAATGAGGCACAATTTATGAAAGAAAAAAATTTCTACAGAATGTGTAGAGCAGGCAACTAACCTGATGGTGCTGTTTCAGGCCAAAATGAAACCTTGCGACTTCATTGCCGAATGAGCAGTCTCCACTCAGACTGGCTGCCCGAATCTGATGCAAAAAAAAAGGATGAAAGCTTACTATGGATTAGATTAATCTTTAAAGAAAATGAAGTAATGACAACATAGATAATACTCAAAGCATTAGAATCCCATCTCACCTCGGAGCAGGCCAAGTGCTTGAAGTTATTGAACCAGTCCACATGTGCGCGACAGTGATCAAACGCATGGATGAGCTCGTGCGTGACCACTCTGTTCATATGAGCCTGCTGGTGTATGTTGTTTTGACACAACACAATCTGCGAAGGATGACACGAGAGTTTTACTCTTAATGCTCATCATATCAGTGCTTACAGTATACAGAGGTGTTAATGATTACTTGTTAATCAAATAAATTACCGTTATGAATAAATCAGTGTGGACTGTGCACCTAGAACTGTTTAAATAAAACAAACTGAGTAGGCAATGTGTGCATGTTGTCACACATCCAGTCTCAGAAACAATTCTGCCAGTATGTCTGTCCATCCAGAATTTGTCACAGCATCTCGCAAAACTGGCTATAATTGATTATATATTGTTATTATATTATGTACAATCACATTACTGTAGTTTCCTCTTTTTTTTAAACAACCTTCCAAGTCCTTATTACAAATCTCAAAAACTTTAAATTGTAACTTTTTGTTTCATGGTCATTTATCAAAGTATTTACGCATGACACCAGCTTTAGTTTCTCTCACTTGAGACGTCGTGGCATCGAATCCGCCGCTAACGGTGCCGTCACAGTCCTCGCATGAGAAATGCCTGTCTTTGTACACTGCACTGAGAAGACACAATAAGTCAGACGTCTGGGGAAAAAAAAAAAAAACACGAAATGACAAAAGGACACGTTGAAATGTCAGCACATACCATCCTGAGTTCTTCATGGCGCCGAGGAGAACTTTCGCATATGGATCTGAAGGAGAAAGAAGGAATGATTAAATTCATTAAGCAAGAGTGGGTGATGATGATCTGTATGAGCACCTGCCTCTTGAGGATTGACCACAAGTTCTCAATGGGATTAAGATCTGGGGAGTTTCCAGGCCATGGACCCAAAATTTCAACGTTTTGGTCCCTGAGCCACTTAGTTATCACTTTTGCCTTATGGCACGGTGCTCCATCGTGCTGGAAAATGCATTGTTCTTCACCAAACTGTTGTTGGATTGTTGGAAGAAGTTGCTGTTGGAGGGTGTTTTGGTAACATTCTTTATTCATGGCTGTGTTTTTGGGCAAAATTGTGAGTGAGCCCACTCCCTTGGATGAGAAGCAACCCCACACATGAATGGTCTCAGGATGCTTTACTGTTGGCACGACACAGGACTGATGGTAGCGCTCACCTTCTCGTCTTCGGACAAGCCTTTTTCCAGATGCTCCAAACAATCGGAAAGAGGCTTCATCCGAGAATATGACTTTGCCGCAGTCCTCAGCAGTCCATTCGCCATACTTTTTGCAGAAGATCAATCTGTTTCTGATGTTTTTTTTTTGAGAGAAGTGGCTTCTTTGCTGCCCTACTTGACACCAGGCCATCTTCCAAAAGTCTTGGCCTCACTGTGCGTGCAGATGCGCTCTCACCTGCCTGCTGCCATTCCTGAGCAGCTCTGCACTGATGGCACTCCGATCCCGCAGCTGAATCCTCTTTAGGGGACGATCCTGGCGCTTGCTGGACTTTCTTGGACACCCTGAAGCCTTCTTAACAAGAATTGAACCTCTTTCCTTGAAGTTCTTGATGATCCTATAAATTGTTGATTAGGTACAATCTTAGTAGCCACAATATCCTTGCCTGTGAAGCCATTTTTATGCAACGCAATGATGGCTGCACGCGTTTCTTTGCAGGTCACCATGGTTAACAATGAAAGAACAATGATTTCAAGCATCACCCTCCTTTTAACATGTCAAGTCTGCCATTCTAACCCAATCAGCCTGACATAATGATCTCCAGCCTTGTGCTCGTCAACATTCTCACCTGAGTTAACAAGACGATTACTGAAATGATCTCAACAGGTCCTTTAATGACAGCAATGAAATGCAGTGGAAAGTTTATTGCAAAGAAGGACTATGCAATTCATCTGATCACTCTTCATAACATTCTGGAGTATATGCAAATTGCTATTATAAAAACTTAAGCAGCAACTTTTCCAATTTCCAATATTTATGTAATTCTCAAAACTGTTGGCCACAACTGTACACAGGCCAGCCTTCACGCCCCATGTGCATCAGTAAACCCTGGCCACCATGACCCTGTCGCCAGTTCACCGGTTTTCCTTCCTTGGATTACTTTTGGTATGTCCTGACCTCTGCAGACCAGGAACATCCCACAACATCTGCAGTTTTGGAGTTGCTCTGACCCAGTCGTCTAGCCACCACAATCTGGTCCTTCTCACAGTAGATACACTTTTAACATCCTGTTACGATGACGGCTGGAAGTGGGTGGGACATATTAGACAACAAGTGATTCATTTTTCCAGGACATTGATGTGTTTGAAGCAGATCAAATAGGCAAGCATAGGGATTTGACTGACTTTGTCCCTCTAATCTAGCTAAGTTGTGATGTGATCATCTTGATCCCAATAACTTTCACAGAAAGGTGATCTTGGGATCACTGGGAAACTCTTTCCACTGACAGCAATTCAATTTATATAAGATGATCACGTGCATCCTTCGCTCTGTAATCTGCACTGATTTATTCACAGAACTGTCACACAGTCATCACTGAAGGCTAGGAGTTTGCTTACTTGTCTCCACTGCGACATGCAGCATAATCTGACATTTGTGGTTGAAGGTGAACAAGCTTTCCCCGATCGAGCCTTTCTGGTACTTGCTCTTCTTCCTTTCCGGAAACAAATTGTAGCCATAATCGTCATTCTGCTCTTTAGTCTGATCCATGCTCCTGCCTGTCTGTCTGTAGGTCACGTGATTACAGAAACAAGAGGTGTAAAAGAGGCGACCGGGAGCCTCACGCGTCCGCCATTTTGGATACGGAGAGGATGTGACGTACCGGAAGTAATAAAAGACGGAAGTAAAAAAAAATCTTGTTTATTTGACAAACAAATCTGTGATTGCACTGAAAAATCTTCGTCAGGTATTCTTGTTTTAATTCAAAGATTGTTTCCTGATTTTTTAGTTTTGCTCTTAAATAGGTTAAATAAATAAAAAATTACAACAAGAAAAAGGATAAATATTGTATAATAAATGTCATCTTTATAATTGCATTTGTTTATGAATGCAAATAAACATATTTAATATTTAATAATAGTATACCCCCATCTTTCTTATATGATACTTTGAGATACTTAGAAAGTATTAAGTTTTCAAAAAATGTCAAAACTATTATAATTTTACATTTATTCGTGATAACATTTTAGGTTCTGCTTCTAACGCTCCTTTATATTTTTTCCTTTTTTGTCTTCCGTGTGTGTGTGTGTGTGTGTGTGTGTGTGTTTATTATTTGCTCCTTTTATTCTTCCTGGCTGTGTGGTTTGGATTGTGTGGTGTTTAGGTTGTATGTTATTGTTTTCAGCAAAAATAAATAAATATTTGGCAAACAAATAATCAAAATATATTTCTTGTGGTTTAAGTGTTATATGATGCTAAAATTAAAGCATTAAGCAAAGTTTGTATAAACCCCAGCGCAAGATATGTCAATAAAGTAAAAAAAAAAAAAAAGCTTCAGACTTTTAGGTGTAATTATGTCAAATTTAAAATTTAGTTGCAATGATAACACAACACACACTAATGAAACTGATTTTTCTCTTAAGTTAGTTTGTTTATTTAACAGATATTTATTTTTTTTTTTTTTACATATACAGATGTGTGTACTTATGACTTATAACCTATGACAAAAGAAACATGCCATGAAGGTTACTGGGAGGGTATATTGTTTAATATAGACTAAAAAAACTTTAATTTATGGACATAAAATAAGGTCAAAATCATAATTTTTTTTTCATAAAGATCAAATGTCTGTGAAATTTACCATTTGCTTGTGATTGATATGAGCAACAGCTGTAATTTCCTGATGAGCCACTAGGAGGCAGCAGCTATTTGCAAAACAATTTTTCAACGTTGGCTTGGTTGTGTTTTATATTCACTATTATACAAATTTGAGGTAATGTTGCACATTGATAATAATAATCAGAATTTTTATACCTAAATTATTTGGATACTAGCTTTTGCAATGCATTATGGGATTTCATGAGTGAAATTAATACAGGCCTTCTTTGTTCTAATGTTATTTCATTCCTAATGCCACTGTGTTGCAGTGTTAAATCAAACTCTGTTTACAAGAATGTCAGTTGGTGGTGTAATGTTACAAGCTATGAATGTTTTCCTGTCACTTTCCTTAGTACGCAAATATTTTAGATTTTTCACTGAAAGGTGATATGTTCAATTATAATATCTAGAAATTATTATTTTTTATTATTTATTTATTATTATTTTTTTTACAGTTTCCTAGTAGTGATTAGCACTGTCGCCTTGCACCTCAGGATCAATTCCTGCCTCACTTCCCTATGCTTGGGTTTCCTCTGGGTGCTCTGGTTTCCTCCCACAGTCCAAAGTCATGCAGATTAGCCTAACTGGGGTTCCCAAATTCAATGTTTTGTGTGAATGCATGTGTGAATGTTGACTGGAGGTCCTAAAATGGGAATAAATACAATGGTCCCTAGTTGGACTACAGAGGTTTCTAGATGGATGGAAGGATAAGGTCGTAGTAGTGGTGCACTTAACCACAACCAAGCCAACGTTGAGGTAAGGCATTATTGGAGCTACATTAATGATTCATTTAGATTATTCAACTTCAAGTTTCTAATTTACAATAGCTTTGATTATTGTGGCTTACTAGGAATGCCACTGTTTTACACACACACAGAGTTCTCTTACTTACCCCTTAAGGTTGGCATTTTTCTTTAAAAAAAAGCATGTTTAAAAATTATAAATATGAGCAATTTGTATCACAAATACTGTACTCATTTTTCTTCCTTGCACAGGCGTTGCTTGCCAATTTGACTCATCACACAGTACAGTTCATGAGCAATTATTATTTTCAGAAATTATGTAGAATCCTCCTGCTAATGATATTTCATTTTAATTAAACGATTAGCATAGCAAACACCAGACTGCTCCGGAGGAAGCGAATGTGTTTTTCTCACTCTGTTAGTCGAATGACGGCTAATGAATTCCCCTGTCTGATATCCTTGAAAAAGTTTCATATAGTGGATAATATCAATAATTCATTTCATTTACTTTACAATTAGGAAACACGTCTTCAGCAAAACTATATTCAGTCTGCAGAAAGATAAAATATGAAAAATCCATATGATCTGAAAATTGCATAGAAAATGACTATATTATATAAAAGTAGATAGAACGAGCACTTTTGACATGATGACGTATGATGACACTGTAAAAAAAAAAAAAAAAAGGATTATGTAGCAATATTGCTCATAGTTATTGATATGACCAGCCATAGTGCAGTTTATATATATATATATATATATATATATATATATATATATATAAATCACTTTGCACATTTCTTGACATGCAAACTGTATCTGTGGTAAGTTTTAACTTACTTCCTTAAATAGGACAAGGACAGAGTTGAGATCATTACCTACTAATCTCAAAAGGTTATTCTAAATATTCTACCAGCTCCCAGTGGTCCGAAAAGGCACAGGGATCACGAGGAAAGAGAGAACGGTTGTCCCTTCTGAGCCTTATAAAGTTACTCTCTGGCTCCTCGGTCATGCATTACGTTTGCTGGCCTCAGGCTGATCCAGGCACATGAACCTGAATGACTCAGATTAAGAACATTTCAGCAAGGACAGCACACCAAAATAAAGAGACTTAAAGAGTGTCAGAGCTGTTATTTCAAGATTCAAAGAACTTTATTAATCCCCAAGGGGAAATAGCTTATTCCAGGTTACAGTTGCTCACCCTTGCTATCAAGTAAAGTAAAAAAACAGCATATTGATAAAATATAAAGTGTCACTACGTTAATACAATATTGCACAATAAACTAATATATATATATATAATCCTGTATTATTATATGTAATATTGTATTACTACAATTGTCATATAATTAATACAGGTAAGTATTATTGTTCTATTATGTTATTTACATAACTGTTATGTTATGTTAACAGTGTCTCAACAGTTAATCTATATTATTAGTCAAAGCCCTCTGAAATAACATTGCATTTATCTCACGTTTGGGTGTTGTATGGTCTCTAGGGATCTGAATGCCCTCATATAAGAATGTGACATTTTCTTGCAAATACACCATCTATATATCTATATATCTAAGAACCCCTACTTTGTTATTTTGTACCAACAGGTGTATATATAGTTTCACATATCTGTGCTTTACTTGAGTCATTTTTCAGTCAAAATTCACCTTGCATCTCCAGGGTCCGGGTTCGATTCCCAGCCAGACTCGATTCCCGTCTCTGTGTGCATGGACTTTGCATGTTCTCCCCGTGCTTGTTGGGTTTCCTCTGGTTTCCTCTCACAGTCCAAAGATATGCAGATTAGACTAACTGACGTTTGCAAATTGCCCGTAGTGTGTATGTGTGTGCCCTGCGATGGATTGGCACCCTGTCCAAATACTAAATACAGGTTAAAGCTGTATTGATGATGCGTGAGTGAGAATTATCAGATGCTAGTAAAGTGCAACAGTGAGATGAACTTGCAGTGCACACAAAAGTAGAGTCTGGATCTCGGGAGGTTATGGCAGCTTGGCAGTGCAGGATTTGATCTCACAACCTTCTGATAAGTAGTCCAACACCTAAACCACTGAGACACCAAGGAGGTAAAAAGGGAACATCAGTGGATATGGAAGATGTACCTGCAAATCTAGAAGTGTGACTTGTAAACTCTTTCACGAAGCCCGCCTTTAGATTCTACTCTGGCTTTTGATTACTAAAGCATGCTACCATCAGCGTGTATGTTATTCCTTGCCGAGCTCTTTGACTCCCCCAGATCGGTGATTTGCATGGTCATTAACTGTAACACGACTGAAATCCACAGGGGGTTCATTAGTGGGGATGGTGGCCTTCTTACGCCTCCCACAAATCAACTTTTTGACCTCTCTGTCTCATTATCTACAGAGATGTAAGGGACCAGTGACTGCGAGGCACCAGTGCACAGGGCACAGCTCTTATTCCTAATCAGCTTTTGTATCAAAGTGTTTTGTTCCCAAGGACTTCCAGCAATTAAAAGTTACTAGTAAAAAAAAAAAAAATCAAGAATACACTAATGATTTATAATGTGGTGAAGCAAACCTGTTCCCTGCTTACTGTAGTCTGTTTAAAATATATGGCTTTAAATCCTTTATATTTCAGCAAGTCGGATGTTTTGTTTGCTTTTATGTAATAGGTGACATGATTAAATCTCTTTTGAACACATTACGTATGTTTGTGTAGGTTTGAGAGAGAGAGTGGGAGGAAGGGATTTTTTTTTGTTTTCTTTTGCAATTTCATCTGCTAAGATGATAAGTCTGACTTATCATCTCATTATTGTGTGACTGTTTGTTCTTGTGTCTTTGATCTTTGTAGTTCTCCTTTACTCACTCTCTAACTCACTCCTGTATTTATTCAAGCACAATTTCTTCAGTCACTCACTCATGCATTTACATTCATGCACACACCCGAGTACACTAAAAAAAGCAATAATTCATGCGTTAATATATCCAATTCCAGGCGGAATGTACTCGAAAGTAAAATATGTAAATTAAACAACAATAAATGAAGGTAAAACATAAATATAATTAACTACATAATTTTCATTAAGTAGACATAATATTAATATGCTAAAGCTACATGAGGTCAAAATCATTGATTTGCTTCTACTGTACATGCAATATAAAAATATGTGACATGTAATAGTTTTTAATAATACATGGTTTTGCCAGCAGGGGACAGTAAAGAGACATTTCTCCATTTAGTTATTCAAACTACATCAACTCTGGATGGATGGATGGATGGATGGATGGATGGATGGATGGATAGAATTTTCTTTATTGTCATTGCATAGTACAGGTACTCAGCAACGAAATGCAGTTTAGCAACCACCAGATGTGCAGATAGTAGTGTGTATATACATCAGTGCAAATGTTGGCATTGTGCAACTTATAAGGTGAATAGGTAAAAAAGGATTACATATATATATATATATATATATATATATATATATATAAGTGCCGCTTTATATTTGCCTCTTCTTGATTTTTTTTTCATTGCATACATGTCAGACTTAAGTGATTTTAGATTTAAACAATTTTCAATATTACACAAAAATAATCCAAGTAAATACAAAATGCCGTTTTTAAATTATGATTTTACTCATGAAGGGGAAAGGGAAAAAAAGCTGTCCAACCCTACCCGACCCTATTTTTTGTGAAAAAGTAATTGCCTCTCTTTGTTAAATCATGAAGGAACTGTGATTTTTGGAATGCTGAATTATCACCCAGCTCTGACTACTGCCAGACCTGTTGCATCAGGAAAACACTTAAACATGACTTGTCTGACAACGTGAAACATGCTAAAAAAATCTATAAAAATCAACACAATCTAAAGAAATCCAAGGGGACAAATTGAGCAGGATATATACATATATTATTATTTGTCTACATACAGTTTAGACTGTAGATATAATATACAAACAAATCAAATGTTCTTGCAAGACGTTAACAATTAGAAATCGTCAGCATGTTGAATATAAGAGCAAAAGCAATATACAGGGATTGTTTTCCCTGCCAATATTACTTAGGTGTCAATGTCTGAACTGGTAGACCAAAACACATGTAGACATAGCAACTAGTGGCTAATTCATAAGCATGGTTAATATTAAGTATGTACATAAATATCCAAGCCTGGTAGAAAAGGGGCATCAACTAGAAACTGGAAACAAGAAGCCTTCGCATATGATGACATCAGCACTATTCTAGACACATTTTCTTACACATATATACACTTCCATAAATTTTCTTTTCATTTCTGTGAAGCTGCTTTGAGACAATGACCATTGTTAAAAGCGCTATAGAAATAAAATTGAATTGAATTGAATTAAAACTGCATTATCAGAGCGATGATGTCATTGTCATGTCCTCATCGTGCTGATGTCATAGTGCTTGGTCCCTAACAAGTAAAAACTAGAGTTGCACACGAAAAGACACCAAAGGTTACAAAATGAGTTGCACACAAAAAGTTTGAAACTCATCGAGGGTTCTGTTTGGAGGATGCAAATTTATGCTTGTATAAATAATATATAATCTTTATGTATAAACTAAGGGTATTGGTGGCTCACTGGTAGGTTTCTCATCTGGCCAGATTAAATTCCTACCCAAACCCAAGCAAGTGGATGCCGTACCGGTCCCAAGTCCAGATAAAAAGGGAAGGGTTGCAAGGACGGAGATCCAGTGTAAAAACCGTGCCAAGTTGTGTGCGGATCAGATGGTCCGCCGTGGCGACCCCTTGACAAAAGCTGCCGAAAGACAGACAACAACAACATTTCTGCATAAACTATGTATTTCTAAAACTAGTAATCCATGAAAAGTGACACGTGGTTTCTCTTTACGGCAGAAAGTAAAAGGTCGATGTCCATTAAGGCTTCCACATCCGTGTGCTCTCTTCTTCTACCATGTGTTTTTCTGTATTCGTTTAAAGTTGCAATCTAATTTCAACATTTTTACCTTCCTCAGCAGTCAAGAACACATGCTGAGGTATGGAGACGTTATTGTTGAGGATACAACGGTTGCCAAGAAGAACCGATTAAAATGCATCATAACTAACTGCAAGAACATAACAATACCTCATGAGGTGTGTAATAACTGTCCGTTTCAGTTCATTTAACATTGATATAACAGTTGAATCTGAATACATTTGCCAGCACACGGAGAGAAGCATCACCTGATAGAGAAGCTTGTTTGAGGTCTTATTACTTTTATTTCCTCTAATTACATTTGTAATTTGCCCTGTAATTACAGATCTTTCCAGCACATTCCCTTAGATTTTTTTTTTTTTTTTTTTTCCCCCACTGAAGATCTAAGCTGAACTTCAAACACGCAATTGCTCATTAAGGTGGAAGCTGCAAGTGCTAAAAATAAAGACAAATTCAAAACAAAACTATTACAGGAGTGGTTTTAATCTCATCTCATTTCAAATTGTTTATACGGAGGAAACTGAAGGAACATTCTTCCCATGAAAGTAAGTCCATGCCGTAGAAAGGCTGCACAGATGATATACACTTTAGTAAAGTTTTTTTTAGGAACACTATACTAGTACTGGGTAGGGCATTATTTGCTCTCCAAACAACCTTAATTCTTCATGGCATGGATTCCGCAAGATGTTGGAAAAGTGCCTCTGAGATTCTGGTCCATGTTGACATGATGGTGGATTCTCATGCAGCAAATCATCCCAAAGCTGATCGACTGCATTTACTGTAGATATGTCGACCAAGAAGGCAATTGAAGAACAATCAACTCATTGCTATGTTAATGGAGCCGTTTCGCTTTGTGACATGATGCATTACCATAATGGAAATTGCCATTAGAAGTTGTTCAATTGTGGCCATGAATTGATGCACAAATTGAAAAGGTTGTGAAATTCCAGCAATGATTGATATTAATGAGACCAAAGTGTCTCGAGAAAAAAAAAACCCTTCCCCACACCATTACACCACCTCCACCAGCCTGGACTGTCCACACCAGGCAAGCTGAGTCTATATATCCATCATGCTGGTACCAAATTCATAACCCTACCATCTCTGTCAGACCAGGCTATGCTTTTCCAATTTTTTCGTGTCCAATTTTAGTTTTGGCTAACAGTATAAATCCTGACATGGTCTTCTGCTGTTGTCAACATGACATGTTGGACATTCTGAAATGCTGCTCACCACCAATTTCTGCTCACCAAAACTGCATAGACTGGTAGTACCAGTCTGTCCATTTTCCACTGACCTTTCTCATCGACAAAGTGTTTTTTGTCTGCAGAACTGATGTTCACTGGATGTTTTTTCCTTATTTCAAATCTTTAGAAAAACCCTAGAGACTGTTCCAAATGAAAATGTCACGAAATCAGCGGTTATGGAAACACTCAATCCAGCAAGTCTGACAGCACATGATTAGCTGACTAGAAAGTTGTATATGTTGAATAAACTGATGTACAGGTTCAGTATGCAAAGTTAAATAATTAGCTGTACTAATGTTTCTCAAGGTGGCACAGTGGGGTAGCGGTCAGCACTGTCGTCTTGCACCTCCAGGTTCCGGGTTCGATTACTGCATCAGGTCCGTGTGCATGGAGTTTGCCTGTTCTCTCCGTGCTTGGTGGGTTTCCTCCGGATACTCCAGTTTTCTCCCACAGTCCAAAGACATGCAGATTAGGTTAACTGGCATTCCCATATTGCCTGCAGTGTGTGAATGTATGTGTGTGTCCTGCGATGGATCAATACCCCATCCAGGGTGTGCCCCGCCTCTTGCCCTAAGTATCCTGGGATAGCCTCCAGACCCCCCACGACCTGCATATGAGGAGACAAATGTTCCTTATAAAATGCTCAGTCAATTTAGACGATGGTTAACTTTGACTAATTGGGTTGGTAAGAAATAAAATGAGACCGATGATTTCTAAAAGCAGTGTAAATGTGAGTTATGAGTCTCAAGACTATATTTCAGAATACCCATTGAAAAGTATTTTCTTAAATATTGTCTTGGTGTTTTTTGTTATGAAACTTGTTCTGCGCTCATTTTTGGATGTCCTTTAAAGAAAAATAAAATCCTTGCACTCTGGCATAGTGAATTCATTTCATGGTTGAAAGAGTGCATTCAGTGCATATGTTCTTAAAGATGCATTGCGCACTTACAGAGGAATGGGAGGAACTTGGAGGAAAAGCTTCCCAGAGTCTGCTCTCATACTTGTCATACTTTCTATCTATCATTATGCTATAACGACCTTCTATGAAGTTCTAGATGTTTTCGAGAAACAATTATTTGTTATATTATATGTTTTATATATATATATATACACAGTATATGTTAAGAATATAGGTAGAAAGTTAAATAGTGTTACATGATATTCTAATTTTTACTAGCATGAGTACCCGAAGAGTTTTTATTAATAGCTCAGGTAGATGTCCAAGTACCGCAAAAGTTTCATTAAGTTCTGTCTAGCGGTCGATTTAAATCGCGCCCACATTTTGATGCACGCACAGTACGCTGTCAAAACTTGCCGTTTATAATCTGGCACAGAGCTGCTCATAACTTCTCTTCTACTCAACATTTTGATTTCATTTATGGTGCAGGTTTAATTTCAGGCAAATAACTGCAGACTGACAAAGTTCCATTAAATTCTGTTCAGCCAGGTTTGTGTGATGCTGTGACACAAGCTGACCGGACAGACATACAGACATACAGACTACTGGTTTCAGGGTGATGCATGCAATGACATCATTGAAAGAGCGAGTTCTGACCCATATTTTATTTATATAGATTTTGCACATGTATTTCACTGATCTATTAACATTTCCTCGAACCAGTATAGCGTACAAGCATTGAAATAGGAAATCAAAGTTCTACTCTGTACATGGCTGCTAACCTCAGGAACACCTTAATGCATATTCTGATGCAAAAGCAAAAAAAAAAAAAAAAAAGTATCCTGCTACACTTTTTTTTCCCCTGAAGCATAAAGAAGACAACTAGTTAAATACTTTTAATATAATAAAAATAAAAAACGTGTGAAAATTGATAGTCATTCAGCCTCCACTGTACTGAGATTTAATGACTTTGTATTGCAATATGTTATAGAATTTCACATTTATTGCACTTATATATTTTCATCCTGTTTCACTCCAATAGACAATACATTTTGGTGTCCAAGATAAATAATATGCTCAGTAACTGTACACAGTGTCTATCTAACCTAGATTAAAGCAGACATTTTTCTGAAGAAACCCAAGCTGTGCTCTTAGCGATAATTGCACTAGTTTGTTTGGGGCTAGGAAGGGAAAAAGGGAACGGGAAAGAAAGGTCATCACAGCTCATTTACAGTGGAGAGGTGAGTCAGTTTGACTTTCTAAATGCTAATTCGCCAGTGTTATTAGATTGGCTGCAGATTCGAAACCCTAACGAGTAGACTTCTCTTAAAGTGTTTGAGGAAATTCGTCACCGCAAGCAATTTACGTTTTGAAAGAAAAAGAAAAGTAAATAGACTAAGCCTGAGTAGTTATTACTTAAAGCCAGTGATGGTTCCATTATACTTTATGTTACAGAACACTGAAATGCTTTATACATACATCCAAGCTAGATAGGAAGCAGAGTCAGTCATGATCCAGCATCTCTGGAGCAGATAGCGGCTTTGATCCCCTGACCTTCTGGTTAGTAAAACAGCACCTTAATCATTGAGCCACCGCTACAGTATGTCACGTCATGTAAATAATTTTTTGGATTTCGCATATGCACAGATACACAGATACATGCCGTTAAAACAGCATAGATCAATGACAATTAAAACAAGTACTGTAGAACAAATGTAATCATTACTTATATAAAGTGCAAGTTTCATCACTACCAGAATACATGAATGACATCACAAAAATGTAGAACTCTCAAAATGAGCACATTATTGTTATTTGTTGGTCGTAGAAACAAACGAAAACAACCATAAAAACACATGATCGCGTGTATCTGTGCGGTTTCTTTGCATATGTGACCCATTTGAAAGTTTTTATTTTGGGTAGTTGGTTACAAAGAACTAGAATTTGGTTCATATGGCCTATTCTATGCTGAACAAAAAAAACGGGTATGTCCCTTTATACTGCACAATCCTGAGCGATGTACTGTATATGATTATTAAAAATAAATAAATAAATAAATATCAATAAATAATAATAAAATAATAATAATAATGGCTAAAATGCTCAAAATTATAAGTTGATTGAACGTAAACATAGTAATGCAATTAGACAATAACTGTATAATAGTACAATAAACTAAGAGTGTAAAAGTAATAATATGTAAATATTGCAAGGTTTTTTGAAGTTGTTTGCATTGAAACAAATTCCATACAGCAGTATGTGCTAAACAAGAAATATCATCAGAAATATAGTTATAGAAAAAGAATTTTATACAAACATTGTTCCAGTGGTAATAACTCCCTTTTAATTCAGGGAAATCATGAATATTCACTGATGTGCATCATGCACAACACAAACTTCAGAGCAAAAAACCTGTGTAATGAACTCTTTACCAAACCTTTCTTCTAATTCATAGCCTACGGTCAGGGGTTGCCTTGCCCTTTTCTCTCTTTACTGGTTTCGGAGTCATTCAAGATGTTTAAATCCACATAAATGAGCACGTCTCTGATTCACCGAGTAGCCATCTTTGCCTCGGCGAGCATTTATCGAGTCACCCCCACCCCTGCTCTTTAAACTCGCAGCCTCTTTAAAAACCACTTCTGATGGAAAATGCAGATGTTTGCAAGTTTGCTTCGTAAGCGTATGGGATTGGTTTAGAAGGAATGCTTGTCAAGAGGAGAACAGTTGGAAAGTGAAAGGCACGAAGGCTGGAAAAGAGCAGAGGCTTAAAAGAGAGGTCAAGAGGAAGAAAGGGAAGAAAAAAGGAAATTATTCAATCTGGGTGTATGATTTCTTGACATTCAGTCTTGCTCGGTGACTCAGGACATCACTTACATGTAATTTCCGCATAAAAATAAATAATGGTAAAAATTTGTATGTTTATGTAAATAGAATTATGTATGTGTGCAAGCGTAATTCATTTTAGTAAAATTATATATAATATTAATATGCAAAAGGTACACAAGGCCTAAATCTTTATTTATTTATTTACTTATTTATTTATTTATTTGTTTGTTTGTTTGTTTGTGTACATTTGAAAATCAGACTTGGAGATCAAGATTTACAATAACATGCTGTAATAAAAGTTTCACCTGTTTATGTATGTGTATTTTGGCCATTATTTATCCAACATAAATAAATAAATAAACTTATAAAAACGTATATAAAGTTATATTTGTTACGAATAGGTATAGAGTTAAATAGTGTCAGATAATGCTCATATTTATTATTTTGCACATGTATTGCACTAATTTATTACATTTTCCTGGACCAATGGAGCATTGACATAAAAAATATTTATACCCTGGACTAAAGAACTCAAGAACACCTGGTTGCATTCTTTGATGCAAAAATAACACAAAACTAACAATGTATGATACACCCTTTTCTGAAAAATCAATGAGGAAAAAAAAGTTGAACAGCCTGGATGTTTCTTTTCCTCCTCGACCCAGAGAACATGTCAGCTGTTGCTTCAAACGTTGCATCGTCAGATGACAAAACACGTTTCCAGGGTGCTACTGTCCATCTCAGACGCGACAGAGATCAGAGAAGTCTTTGGCGCCTACAAGGATTAGGACTTTATTTGAAATGTAATTAAATGTTTATTATGACATAATTGGTTTGAAAAGGCATAATATTTAATGCCAGTGAATCATCTGGTGGATTAATTTTAAGCATAGCATACCTCAACCAAATGGTAGAGATGGCTTGGTCAGGTTGAGTTTAACACATTTTTTAAACAGACATAATACAGTTATTGTTGTATAAAAGCAATAATCACAATATCACCAGAGCTGCAATGCCTTCGGTACTTGGGCTGCACCCTCATGCCTACAACCGCATCACAGTCGTCCTGATATTCAGTACAACAGCACTCCTTCTCATGTGTTACTGTGTACGGCTTCTTTAAGCATTAAGTTGCATTTGTAAATTCAGTTGTTAATGAAGGAAAAAAAAAAAGCACACACACACACACACATACACACACACGCACGCACGCACACATACACACACACGCACACACACACACACACACACATTAGCCAGCACATATTAAAGTAATAAATAAAAAAGATAGAAATCATGGCAGCAAAATGTCCCTACAGCATAATTGAGCCACTGTATTTTTTGTCCATGTTAATCTTGGATATCGCCTTGAATCATAATTTATCACAATACAGTTACCAAATTTCTGCGTCATCCACATGCTATCATATTATAACTACATTATGGTAGCTATAACTAGAGTCCCAGAGATGTATCCCTTTATATAGAACTCTACAACCAAAGGTCACCTTTTTGGACAAACATTCCAAGTATGAGCGCTGTATCAAGCTTGAACGCCTCAGTGTGTTTTCTTTTCATATACTGTTCATGTAAAGTTACACTGCCAGTCTTTGTGGGTGTTAGAACAATCAAACTGTGGTACGATGATTAAAAATGGGTGTTTGACTGCTGCAATATGGTGAGCATGTGTGTTCGCGCCCCGGTAATTACAACACTTCGAAAGCCACGGAATCTGTCCTTTTGAAGTGCGGCTCTCCGAGTCCACTTTGAAGATTCATCTGGAATCAAAGGCAAAAAATAGCAGAAGAGAAACTCACACACACAAAAAATGAATGTAGAAATGTAACACATTTAGAATAATCTTAAGATCTTGGTCTTGAAGGTTGTGTACAGGATTCTCGTTCTCTGAGAGCAGGATGGTGTGCTGTAGTGTAGAGTTGTGTAATGTTGTGTGTTAGCGTGGTCGCTGTACAGTTGGCGTGTAATGAAAGTTATGAGACTTTGTGCTCATCTGGAGTTTATGGGGCATGCAGGTTTAATGGGGTCACTATTTGAGCTACACACACACACACACACACACACACACACACACACACACACACACACACACAGTAATTACTAAATGGATGATTATTCTTCATTAAAAAACTTCAGTCCAGACGAATTTGTCAGGTTCTTATTCTCTCTGTTTTCTTTTTGTCAAAGCCAAGTAAGAAGTTTTTGTTTAAAAGCTCCAACTTGGATATTGGTTATAAGCAATAAAAACAAAAAAAAAGGAGCGAGGCCCATAATATCTAGGACTTGAGGTTTTATGCAGAGTTTACTACTCCGTAAATTAGCAGTATTCAAGCCAAAATGTATAACTGTTTCTGGATAGAATAAAATAGGTTAACTGTGAAGTTTTGCCAGTTAAATTGACTTACATTCATCAGCATATTCTGTCAATAAACTAATATTTATATGTATTTCAGGCTTATCTAATGATAGATAGAAAGAAGATAAAAAAAACAATTAGTTAAAGGGGACAATATAATTAAATGGCATTTATACATTTAACCCTACTTCATTTAATTAAAGCGTAGGTGGCACAGAACTGTTCCAGGAACACAGAGTAGGTCAAAGACAATGGGCTTATATGGACCCTTTGCGATGTGTCTTAATAAGAAGGCTTCAGACATCAAACTGTGCATTTGAGTTTTCGGATATGTCAGGTAGAGCAAAAATGTCATTATTTTTAGGACGTCACAAAAATGTTGAACCCTCAAAAGGAGCAGACATAGAAACAACCGAAAAAACAACCAGAAAAGTGCTCAGTCAGCTTCGGTTAACATGAAATAAAAATGTAGTTCATCGTGCTGCCTATACAGTCCTGATAAAAAGCATATGTCACTCCTGAGGCCTATAACTTACTCTTTCGGCTGCTCCCGTCAAGGAGACCCGTCAGATGGTCCCATAGCAGACCATCTGATCCGCACACAACTTTTGGCACAGGTTTTTATGCCGGATGCCCTTCCTGAGGCAACCCTACCATTTTCTTTCCGGTCTTGGGACTGGCACTGCATGCAGTGGCTGGGTAGTATGGGGTGTGGCAACCACTGACAGTGGGGCTTGAGCTCAGAACCTCAGATCCTCAAACCAACAACCTAGAGCGAAAAGAACAGCAAAACAAAAACGGCTAAAATGCTTTGAGTTTTAAGGGTTGCATATGCCAAAATGAGTTAATTTTCATAAACATGTGTATGTAGATAATTGGGTCAACTTCATTATTATAATGTTCAAAATTGGGTCAACACACTAGTATCTTTCAAATGGCCAACATCTTGAGCATCAGTGTCTATTTCCAAGATTTTATGTAAAATTGTATGAATAACAAACAAGCAAAAAAATCCAGCATGTTAATTAATTCATAGGGTTCACGGACAACATAAGGTACAACCCCAGTTCTCCAAAGTTGAGACACTATGGAAATTGGCGATAAAGCCAAAAAGGAGTCATCTGTAAAACCTTTTCACCTTGTACTATATTAAAAACACTACACCAGCATATTATTTGATGATTTTCCATGTGAATTTAATTGTTTGTTGGAAATATGTACTCATTTCAAATTTGGTGGCTGCAAAGTCCTCCAAGAAAGTTGGGACAGTTGATTGTTTACCGATGTGTAACATCGCCGTTTCTGTTAATAACTCTTTTTAAGCATTTGGACACTGAAAAAAACGGTTGGATAAGTCAGCCGGAGTTTCCCCGTTCTTCCATTATTTAGGTCTTTAGCTGTGCAATTGTACAGGGTCTTCATTGCCATATTTTGCACTTCATAATGCACAACACATTCTCAATTGGAGCAGGCGGGCCAGTCTAGCACCCGTACTCTGTGTTTAGCAGCCATGCGCGAGTAATCTGAGCTGAAAGCGGTTTGGCGTTGTCATGCTGGAAAATACAGGGATGTCTGAAAAAGATGGCAGCATATGTTGTTCCAACAAGAACATATTTTTCTGCATTCACATATGCAGTTTACCCATGCCACCGGCACTGGCTCACCTCCATACCTTGACTGATGTTGGCTTTTGGACCTGACACTGAACAGCTTGGATGGTCCTTTTCCGCTTTGACCCAGAGGAAATGTCAGCTGTTGCTTCAAACGTTGAATCATCAGATGACAAAACCAGGGTGCTCCTGTCCATCTCAGACGAGACAGAACCCAAAGAAGACTTTGATGCCTACAAGCACTAGGAGTTTATGTGAAATGTAAATAAATGTTTATTATGACATAATTGGTTTAGAAAGGCATGATATTTAAAGCCAATGAATCATCTTGGGGATTCATTTTTAGCATAGCATATCTCAACCAAATGGTAGAGATGGCCTGATCAGCTTAAGTTAAACATATTTTTCAAACATAATACAGGTACTGTATAAAAGCAATAATCACAATATCACCAGGGCTGCGATGCCTTCAGTACTTGGGCTGTGCCCTCATGCCTACAGTCACATCAAAGTCGTGCTGATATTCAGTACAACAGCACTCCTCCTTATGTGATATTGTGTATGGCTTTGTTAAGCATTAAGTTGCATTTGTAAATTCAGGTGTTAATGGACAAAGGTTTACCAAAATGTTCCAGAGGGCACATCATGAGAATCCACACATCATAATATCCACTATGACGTTTTTTAATGCAGCAATGTCTGAGGGATCGGCGATCATGTGTATTCAGAAGTGGTTTGAGATTTGATGGCTTTCTTTTCAATTTCTTGAAGATATTGTGTTCTAACATTGGGGAACGTTGTCCTGCAAGAATTGTATAATTTGCTGGTGTATCTGTTGGCAAATTGTTGAGCCTCATCCCATCCTTGCTCTAAAGGGACTAGGACATTATTTGAAATGTAATTAAATGTTTATTAAGACATAATTGGCTCACCTGTTTAACAGCATTTTTTTTTCTCATCACTTTAGGACCACCTTGGTCCGAACTTTTTTGGAAGATGTTGCAACCACCAGATTTGAAAGGAGCGCCTGTTTTTAACAAACGATTAGATACCCCTGGTATGGTAGTGTTTTGAATACAGGAAAGAGTGAAGAGACTTTACAGATGACTGCTTTTTGTTCGCAACTTTTTTGGAATTTGGGTTGTATGATGAAATTTGGGCAAGCAAACAGACACTGCAATCAAAGAACTCGCATTTAAATATGCACCGCTCTCCAAAATGTTTTCTCACATCATCTTTAATGGCTTACTTTCTCCATAGCTTATGACAAATGTAAATAATAATGTGAGTGCAGAACAAAGAACATGTGGACACATCAGTTGACTACTTATGAGAAGAAAAAGTTGTCTAATCAGATAAATCTGTTGCTGATGAAAGGATCAACATTTGGTGCAAGCAGAATGAGACCACAAGGCATCCAGTTTTATGGTAAGATGATGTCCTGGTTTGCATCTGAACATCGTTCATGACCAAGTTTATCTCAACACCCGGATGAGCGCTTGCAGCACTATAGTGCATCATGTCACACAGCATGTATTATATGGTCAATAAATGGTTTTAGGTACATAAATATGGGTTTCATTGAACTGTACTACACTTCCTCGGTTAACCATCTTAATGATGTGGTGGAAAGGATTGTTTTAAAACTGTACAACCATCGTATTTGCATAAAATAAGATTATTTAATGCGCTAATTCATTAAGTCAGTAATTCTTATCATACAACATTAATGTACAACACATCCAGCACAATGTATAGGCTTCTTCCAAATGGTTGAGATGTCACTTCTTAACAATACATTTAAATATATCATCAAAATATCAATAATAATGATTAGAATAATAATGTTATATTCATGGTGGAAAATGTCTTGAAGCATTCACTCCACTTTATCGCTTGTGGTATGCTACAAAATAATCAAAAGGGTATAATATTTAAAGCCAATTAATCATCTGGGGGATTTTCAGCATAGCATACCTCAACCAAGTGGTAGAGATGGCATAATCAGGTTAAGCACAACACATTTTTCAAACAGACATAATATAGTTACTGTTGTATGAAAGCAATAATCACATTTCAGGTTGTACTGAATATCAGCACTGCTGTGATAACTTCAGCTCTTGGGCTGTGCCCTCATGCCTATACAACTGCATCACAGCCTTGCTGATATTCAGTACAACAGCACTCCTTCTCATGTGATATTGTGTAAGGAAGTAATTTTAGCAGCACTGACAAAAAATTCTACAGAAAATTGATTAAGGAAATCGTACAAGCAGAAAACATATTAAAGAATGTCTTTAGTTAGGACGTGTCAGGTACTAAAACTTAACTAAAACTTTTTTATTTATTTTGTGTGAACTTTTTTCATTGTATATTAACTTGTGTGTTTATATCCATTAATTAGTGTTTGAATGTATTCTGTAGAAACAGATCTATCTATCTGTCTATCTATCTATCTATCTAACAATCTATCTAGTTATTCATTTATATGTTAACTATGTTTTAATTGAACACTTAATGTATGTGACAAAGAAGCAGTCCTACATTGATTCATAGATGTATACAGTACATATGATTGCACGTAGACTTCCAAAAGGAAAAAATGACCGATTTTGTTCCAAACGTGAATTTTGGAAGCGCTAAACACATTTTGAGCCTGGCCCGACCCCAAATAAATGGAACTGCCAGAAGTTTTGACAGGCCAGCAATGTATCTGCTTTGTTTCTCTCCATTTGTGCTTTGAACACCAGGTTTGGTAACAATTATTGGCCCCCAAATCCATTAGAATAATGAGAGTCATTCAGTGCAAGATTGATGTCACATCTCTCTCTCTCTCTCTCTCTCTCACACACACACACACACACACACACACACACACACACACACACAGCATATGTAACTAGTTCAGTTCTGTGGAAAATTATTCCTGCCATCTCATTATTCTAACAACTATTCCGAGCACATCTACTTGAGATTAGTAGCACACCTGGAAAATAGTCACCAGTTTTCTCTCTCTCACTTTCTCTGTCTCTCTCATACACACACACACACACACACACACACATGCACGCACGCACGCACGCGCACACACACAAACACGCACACACACATATGCTCCTGCTTGTTCCCAGGGTTGGCAAGAAATCTTCAGTCATGTGCAGTTTTACATTATGATCCTGGGGGCGCTCCAGAGCCGTGCACTGATTTTTATTAAATTTTTAAAAAATACTGTTTATTTTTTTCTAAAATCCTTTCCAGTGTGCCAAGACATTATCTAACACCGAAATGGAGCCTCTATAACTCTCTCTCTCTCCATTTCCAAGGCATCTGGAAAGCATTAGAAACTCGATGTTATGAAAACGAGTGCAATGGCAACCCAGACGAACAGCACACTGAGACTTTGTGTCAAACTCGTAAGCCATATTTCTCTATGCATAGGGATCGCTTGGATTCAGAAAGGAGAAATGGGCCAGGAGGTACAGAGAAGCTGCTGTATATGAATAGGGCTGAGCTCCAGGATGTGCACACAGCAAGTATTTCAGTATGATCCTTATTAAATGTGAGCCGTAATTCTCTTCTGGGTGGCCTGGCGACGCTTCAAATTAGCTCTCCGGGGCTCAGTGTGCTTTTGGCTTAGAGGAACTGTCAGATGCAGCTTAATAGAAATCAGTTTACATTCATCAATCGGCACCGAGACAAAGGATACAAATCCCGCCTGGGTCGGCTATCTAAATCCTTGAGGAGTGTCATCCTGAAATTCTGTCTCCACCAAGAGAGACGTGGGGAATTCCCACACTGTGGGGTGTTTAGAGGCTCCAGGCAGCTCTGTAGATTTGTAACAGCAAACCAGCACTTAATATCAGATGCTTGTCTTGTTTTGTGCTAAGCTGGAGCATGAGTGTGTATGGGGGTTGTACTATTAGAACGTAAAGCCTGTACAACACACTATACACCACGCTAATCTCGAATACATACATATACACCCACTAGCTCCAATTAAGTAGGAAACACACAGATGAGCAGTGAAGGTCGATCTGACAAGTTCAAGCCAGCAACTATTTATGTATTAAATATATCCATGTGTATTTAATGGCTAAATGGTTTTAAATTCATTTCTTTCCAAGAGCCTTCCCATTGTGCATTGCAGTATTGTGCAGCTCTTGATGGGTTAAAGAACCCAGAAGAACAATATATTACCTTCCCTTATTGATTTGTTCACATATAATGAAAGGATAGAAACAGAAAAACTAATCATTTTGGTGGAGATTTAGAGCCAGAAAATGTGCCTTATTTCGAAAGTTTTGGAAATCTTTTTCAAAGGCGTTTTGCATTCACTTTTTTCCACCCATCCATCAAGGAACCTCTGTAGTCCAACCAGAGACTGGGGAGGCCACTGGTGACCATTGTATTTATACAACCGTAAAAACATTCTCACACACACACACACACACACACACACACACACACACACACACACACACACACACACACACTACGAGTAATTTGGGAATGCCATTTTGCCTGATTTGCATGTATTTGGACTGTAGAAGGAAATTGGAGTACCCGGAATATCGGAATACCAAGCACAGGGAGAACATGCAAACTCCATGCATGCAGACGCTAAGGCAGGAATCGAACCCTGAGTTGCAAGGTGACAGTACTATTCACTACACTGTGCTACCATTCATCAAGTCACTAAAAAGTACCAAAATAGTATTTCCTATAAAATTGCTTTTGAGTGTGCTATTATACACCAATAATAACACCAAACACCATTAACTATCAATTATACACCATTAAACTGGTGAAAGGATCATGAGCACCCAAGGCTCACCCAACGCGGCACAGCTTGCAAAAAAAATCAATGCTGGTCTCAATAGAAAGGCACCAGAACGCCCAGTGCAACACAGCCCACCGTGCACAGGTCCCAGCAGGCAAAGGACACCAGAATTCACCAGAAGATAATGCATTTAAATTGCCCAAATCCTAATCCGATTAAACACCCATAGGAAGTGTTGGACAAACAAGTCCAATACACAGACGTTCCATCCCACAATCCACAGCACCCAAAGGATCGGCGGCCAAAGTCCTGGTGCCAAACACCATACGTCACCCCAAGAGGTCTTGTGGAGTCTTTCCCTGAATGGTCAGACCTGCCCCAGTAACACAAGGGGAACCTACACAATACAGATCATAATGTTTTGCATTGTATTGTTATGGCTGATTGGTGTAGACTGGTGTAGTCTGATAGAATGTATGAAGGGTAATTCAAAAGTTAGCCTAATGAGCAGGACTGTCAGGCCAGACTCATTGCAGTACATGCCTTTACCTCCATTTACACTCTGTTACCGCCAGTGCAGTTACCCCAGCATTAACTACAGGTGTGCATCATTTAAGGTCCATGATACGTTCTGTACAATAGAAAATTATTCAATTTGGATGAGGCACAAACACCATATTATTTTTTTTTATATTTATATAATACCATATTATGTACCATATAATATCCCTATAATATAATATAATATAATATAATATAATATAATATAATATAATATAATATAATATAATATAATATAATATAATATAATATAATATAATATAATATAATATAATATAATATAATATAATACTCCTGCTATCACTATTCCTGGTTGTGCTTTATTTGGGGGCCATGATATAGAAATATATTTTTGAAACCAAATTAATTAATACAAAAGCTACAAGAGACTTGAGATCTGACAAATATTGTGCTATGTATGCTTTAAAATACCACAATGACTCAATTAAGACATGCACAAAATACTCTCTGTCAAGATTTTAATGCTTCTGGCTTTATTAAAAAAAAAAATTTTTTAAGCAAAAATGATAAATAATACATTTTCTCATTCCACTGTCAATGTGTTTGAACATAACAAGGTATTTTTCACTCACAGAAATTGCTCGCTTTACAGTGTTCTTACTTAGGCCACACATAATATAATAATATAAAGTAATGGATTATGGTGTTTCTTCAATGATATTTTAACAAAGCTGTGTGTGGGATGATACGATGTAATATAAAGACTTCAAACACACACACACACACACACATACACACACACAGAGATTTTCCATAACCAATGTAAATCCCTCCTCCCTCTCCCCTGCTTCGTGTCTGGAAAGTGTAAAATCACCCATAAGTTACATTTCTGTGAAGTGACGCTTTAGTGAGCAAGGACGTCTCGCTTGGAAAATATATTTTCCTGCAACCTTTAGAAGTGCGAAAGGGTTCAAGAAAAAAAAAGGGGGGAGGCTGGGAGGCTGGTTAATAAAATAAGAGGAGCAGATGTTTGCTAGTTTTCTTTATTGCCCTCCTTATATAGAGGTAGGGAAGGTGGGGAAATGTTATTGTCCAACAGCCAGTTGTTGCTTAGGCAGGGCCAGTACATGATTTATTGCAACATCTGCAAGACGGAAAAAAGGACTGCTTTTAATTATCCGAGCCAAACCATCGCTCCAGGAGAGGCAAAGGAGAGCATGAAAGTACTGGGACTGAGAAGGAGGTGACAAAAAATGTGAAAGTGATGTACTGTAGTGTGAGACCATATTTACCAAAAGGCATGTAATTATGGTATGAAGACGATTCAGCATTTCATAAAAGAAATAAAACTATAATTATTCACTACGACAACATCTTCTACTACTACTACTACTGATAATAATGTGATCCTGGTAGTGTATAGAAATGGCTTGATTTTTTTCTCCCCTAAATGAAAAACAGAGAAATCCATCATGCCGCCTGGAGCCATCTATTACTGCAAACATTCTGTGTCTGTGTCTCCACATCTGGCAGCAATGAGAGCAAATTAGCTATGAAATTCCAAGTGTCTCACTGTAAGATAAGGCTGGGGCATGCTAAATTCATTTCCTCTGCTTAGTCACAGTGGCCGATCAAAGCGTCATTCTGCTGCGCAGGCTTCAGGTCGGGGCCTGCGGACTCCGTCTGCGTAAAACCCGTGTGCGCTTCTGATTCCTTTCTATGGACGTCTAACTCGTTTCCTCGCCTCTTAGGTTCTTCTTAGGTTAGGGGCAAGACACATGGACAGAGGGAATCAAGAGCACAAAATAATCATCCTTGTTCACAGTTGGTTTACTTTAAAGGGATTTGAAATAAGATTCTTCACATCACCTGGTCGTTCAAAAGTCAGTCACGGTGGCGTGGTGGCTACGGTCCAGGTTTGATTCCCATTTGGGGTCTGTGCGCTTGGAGTTTGCATGTTCTCCCTGTTGCTTGGTGGGTTTCTTCCGTGTACTCCGGTTTCCTCACACAGTCCAAAGACATGCAGATTAGCTTAATTGGCGCCCCCAAATTGCCCATCGTGTGAATGAGCGTGTGAGTGTGTGTATGTGTGCGTGTACCCTGTCCAGGGTGTAACTCATCTCATCGCAGCAAGTTTTCTGGGATGGGCTACAGGCTCCCCGCGACCCTGAATACAGGATTAAGTGGTATAGACGATGAGTGGGAATGAGTGAGTGATCGGAGCAGCGGTAGCTCAGGCACCTGAAGCTAATTGAAGGGTCAGGGGTTCAAGCCCTGCCACCACCTGGTTTCCAAGGGGAAACAGGACCGATGAAAAGGGACGATCCATAAGAATGGTGCAAAGTGGACAGCGGAAGGGTGAATCGAGATTGGGATGCATGGAACGTGAGACGTCCGTTTGAGCTGCGGCCTGTCCTCACTTGACATCATTTCTCCAAATTCAAGAGACTGTAGTACAGGAAGAACCAGCATTTACTTGCTCTAGAAGCCCTCTATCCCTTACTGTTTTTGTTACAATCATTGGTGCTTCTTTAACCCCTTAAAACCCAAGTGGCACACAGCATGAGTCAGTGGCTTATATGTAAGTCTTGCCGGTGGGCGTCGACAAAGGAGGCTTCAGACACCAAACTGTGTATTTGGGTTTTTCGGTTATGTCAGCCTGAGTTTTTAGGTCTACACTCAGAGGATCTGTACCATGGTGGACATGATATATACCGTTTGAAAGGGACACTGATATACATTCTGGGCCCCTTGAAAAAACCTAATATACTGCCCCCAGTCTTTTTAACTGCCAAAGTGTTTTTAAGAGCCTCCTGTTATTCAGGGTCCCTTGGAATCATCTTTACCCCCCCCCCTCCTTCCAGATACCGTTCTTCCTTGATTGCTCAATCATGTGTCTTTTACCCCTGACCGGAAATCTAAGGCAGGAAACAAGAAGACGGAGTGAGAAGAACAGACTGAAGGATTAGTAGGATATAGGCAACCAGGTGGAATCAGTTATTTTGGAGAAGGGGGATCCTCAGGAACATCTGCATCCAGACTTCTGGCCACAGACGTACAGAGATTTGTTATCCCTTTCCTAACTAATCTCATTCAGCTCATTAGGATCTAGGGAATTAGCTAACGAGATGAATCAGGTGATTTATATAGATTTAAACCGGCGCCCTCCTAGACCCGAGTCTGCCTGTAAGACGATGGCTGATCCTAGATCACCTTTGCACCAGACACTGATGGTTCAAGGAATGGCCAGTTTCCTGTCTAGTTCCACTGGAGCCGGCAATCAAAGAGCGGAATTATTTTGGAATTTCGGTTGTTTTCCTTTTATCCTTTGTGGAAACTTTTTTCATTGACCGTTGTTTTTGTTTGCTTCTCAATTGGCTTCTATTCGATCGGAACACAAGGCCGTTTCGGCTTTTTTTTTTCACCATAATTTTGCGACTCTAAAAACATGAAATAAAAATATGAGAGGTACTCATGTTCTATTAAAGTTGATTTCAGCTTTGATGAAACATATTCTCATTTTTTTCGAATGAAATTAGAAAGAAAAAAACTATCCCAGAAGGGTCTTTTTGTCGACCTTGCGTTCTTGCCTTTTTTTTTTTTTTGCTTTATTTTGAAATAATTCCAAAGCTTTTGGCTTTCCTGTGAGAAAACCTCAGCTTGGCTGCCAATCGAGCCAAATGTATCTGTACATTTAGACTTTTAGGAATTTGTTGATCTTCATAGATGAGTTAGGTCTTTGATCATTCTTCATTTGTTCATCTCTGTTGTTCATCACTATGTCAGCACCGCTCACCAGCTCCAGGTGTCGGGCTTTGTGTGTGGTTTCCCTGCCTTGCGTTCTTCCCAGGCTGTTTGAAAAGCTGCTGAAGCTTCCAACACGTCTAGTCCTCTGGGAGTTTATTGCACAATTAAGGGAACTGGGCAAGGAAAGAGCAAGGACGGGAAAAAAAAAAAACAAAAAAAAACCTGGATTTAAAAGATTCATCAAATAATAAGGGGGGGGTTTAAAAGTTTGGATTAGCATCAGATATACACACAGGTACTGTACATAAACAGATACTTAGAATAATCAAAGACAAATACTGCTACAGTTACGGTCCTACAGCATTTTGAAAGAAATAAATCTATTTGAAGCTATAGTTAAAATAAGTCGAATAAATAAATAAATAAAGGATTTAATTTGGCTTAGTGGTTAGCGTTGCCGTCTTGCACCACCAGGGTCCGGGTTCTATTCCCGCCTGTGTGCATGGAGTTTTCATGTTCTCCCCATACTTACATATTTCCTCCAGGTACTCCAGTTTCCTCCCCCTGTCCAAAGACATGTAACTTATTCTAATTGGCATTCCCAGTTTACTCATAGTGTGTGAATGAGTGTGTACAGTATGTGTGTGGCCAGTGATGGATTGGCACCCCGTCCTTGATGTACCCCGCCTCGTGCCCCGAGTCTCCTGGGATAGCCTCCAGGCCCATGCGACCCTGTATACAGGACAAAGCGGTATAGACGATGAGTGAGTGAGGACTTCATTGTCTTCTTCTGTTGACTCTAAAGGGATTCAGATGATGCAACTTCCTGTTCAGAGGGTCAATCTTGTGGCACACATTTAATGCAAACTATATCTTATACGTATTATTATGATTACACTTCCAGGTAAAGTTGATGGGTTTTGTAACTGCACTTGACAATCCTGTTCTTGCCACAGCTGTTCCAGAACAGCTGACCTTGTTGTGGTTAGTCATCTCACGTTAATAATGTGAAACTTATTAAAACCTCATAGCTGATTAATATTGTCTCCATTTTTATACATTTTTATACCTTAAATCAACTTTATTTCTGTTTTCTTTTCTGCTCGAAAATTCTCTTGTGACTATAGAAACCCTACATGATAAAATAATAATAATAATAATAATAATAATAATAATATAAAATGATGCAATCAAATTCTATTCCATCTCTGCAAACGGACAAGCAGTGTTCCCAGACTGGTAATGAAAATAAATAATGAATGAATAAGGAAATAATAAAGAAAAATGACGAATGTGTATATTAAAGGAATACTCAAACTTATTGTTAGAAAGCATTACAATATGGAAACAGGCTATGGTGTTTCCTACAACCTACTTCATATCTACACATACTGCATTGGAGGAAAAGTCATCACTTCATTTCCATATGTGACTCACGTAATTATTTACACTACTCACACCTCTTGTATATAGCCGTGTAAAAAGAGCTTCCTTACTGTACGGCCAAAACATGGTATTGGTGCTAAAAAGTGACTCACCTAGGTGAAAAAGTGAATTTTCAGATATGAACCTATAACACCATTTCTCCTAATACTTAATGCTTTGTTGTTGTTTTTTGTAAATGTGTATACATATTTATGTTTTTATCAGATAAAAAATAAACACATCTGCTAAATACAATTGCACGCCCTTTTATGTAGTGTCTGTAACTTTTTCAATGATCTTAACTGTCGTTCAGATGAAACGTGGCCGATTTAGATTTCACATGAAAAGACAGAAACCAGAAAAAGTCTATTATTCTAAAATGCAGAATTGTTAAGATATTACAACATGAATTTGACATGGTTACGGACACTACAGATTTTTCGCTATTTAAGCAACAATTGTTACAGGTCATATGTTTCTAGAATCGTACACCAGTTACATCAATACTCGAAGAAATATGAATAATTTGCATTTTAAATTAGTATTATTGTTTCATAAAAAGACGGTACAACACTGGAACGTGGCCATTTTAGAGGCAAAAATCATCTCTCCAAAACAGCTGAAGTTAGAAACTTGAATTTTTTACGGAAGCAAGATTGGTTATTTCAGTGTTGCATAAACGTCAGAAGTAAGCTTCTGTGACACACACACTTTCTGTATTATATGTATAAGAAAAAAAAATTTAATCAGCACCAATACTGCTATTTGTACTACCATTCACACTCACTCCACGTACAATGATCTGTTACACTTTATAACAGTCTTTATTTAATACACACGTGGACAAAATTGTTGGTACCCTTCGGTCAATGAAAGAAAAACTTACAATGGTCACAGAAATAACTTTAATCTGACAAAAGTGATAATAAATAAAAATTCTATGAATGTTAACCAATGAAAGTCAGACATTGCTTTTCAACCATGCTTCAACAGAATTATTTAAAAAAATAAACTCATGGAACAGGCCTGGACAAAAATGATGATACCCCTAGAAAATACTGAAAATAATGTGACCAAAGGGACATGTTAATTCAAGGTGTGTCCACTAATTAGCATCACAGGTGTCTACAATCTTGTAATCAGTCAGTGGGCCTATATATAGGGCTCCAGGTCGTCACTGTGTTGTTTGGTGACATGGTATGTACCACAATCAACATGGACCAGAGGACCCGAAGGAAAGAGTTGTCTCAGGAGATTCGAAAGAAAATTATAGACAAGCATGTTAAAGGTAAAGGCTATAACACCATTTCCAAGCAGCTAGATGTTCCTGTGACTACAGTTGCACATATTATTCAGAAATTTAAGATCCATGGGACTGTAGCCAACCTCCCTGGACGTGGCCGCACGAGGAAAATTTATGACAAATCAAAGAGACGGATAATCCGAATGGTAACAAAAGAGCCCAGAAACACTTCTAAAGAGATCCAAGGTGAACTTCATGCTCAAGGAACATCAGTGTCAGATCGCACCATCCGTCGTTGTTTGAGCCAAAGTGGACTACATGGGAGACGACCAAGGAGGACACCATTGTTGAAAACAAATCAGAAAAAAGCCAGACTGGAATATGCCAAACTACATGTTGACAAGCCACAAAGCTTCTGGGAGAATGTCCTATGGACAGATGAGACAAAAATGGAACTTTGCCAAGGCACATCAGCTCTATGTTCACAGACGGAAAAATGAAGCATATGAAGAAAAGAACACTGTCCCTACTGTGAAACATGGAGGAGGCTCTGTTATGTTCTGGGGCTGCTTTGCTGCATCTGGCACAGGGTGTCTTGAATCTTTGCAGGGTACAATGAAATCTCAAGACTATCAAGGGATTCTAGAGAGAAATGTGCTGGCCAGTGTCAGAAAGCTGGGTCTCAGTCGCAGGTCGTGGGTCTTGCAACAGGACAATGACCCAGAACACACAGCTAAAAACACCCAAGAATGGCTAAGAGGAAAACATTGGACTATTCTAAAGTGGCCTTCTATGAGCCCTGACCTCAATCCTATTGAGCATCTCTGGAAGGAGCTGAAACATGCTGTCTGAAAAAGGCACCCTTCAAACCGGAAACAACTGGAGCAGCTTGCTCATGAGGAGTGGGACAAAATACCTGCAGAGAGGTGCAGAAGTCTCATTGACAGTTACAGGAATCGTTTGATTGCAGTGATTGCCTCAAAAGGTTGTGCAACAAACTATTAAGTTAGGGGTACCATCATTTTTGTCCAGGCCTGTACCATGAGTTCATTTTTTTATAATTCCGTTGAAGCATGGTTGAAAAGCAATGTCTGACTTTCATTGGTTAACATTCATAGAATTCTTATTTATTATTACTTTTGTCAGATTAAAGTTATTTCTGTGACCATTGCGAGTTTTTCTTTTATTGACCGAAGGGTACCAACAATTTTGTCCACATGTGTATGTACAGTTCTTGAATGTTGTATATTGTGGATACTGTCCCCCATATCTTCTTATTGTGCTTTGTAGAATGTAGCTCAAGGACCGACTGAAATAAAAATGCAACCAAGACATAAATCAAGGTCTAATACGGAACCAGCAGAGAGGAAATGATTATTAAGCCACAGGTTTCTAAACAGAATGAGTCAAAAAGCCCACAGCAGCGCTGAGCACTGACACAGCAGCAGGTGTGTTAAACCCCACAGGCGCGCACACACACAGTTACTTGTGCACCCTGTTTAAAAGATCTAAACCTTGAAAATGTGTTTTTTTTTGTCCTACACTGCTACAAGGTGGGGGGCTGAATAAGGAAGCTTATGGCTATGTTTAGTGGTCTGTGGTGGAACTTGGAGAAGGTAATAAACCTCACAACCACTGTTTCAACACCGAGACCAAACAAAGGTTAGGAAAAGCAGCCGAGGGATGTCACGCTGTCCTTAACACCATCAAAACACAACATGACAGAGCTAACTTTGGGAAAAATCTACTAGGATTTTGTAGACTTTTTCTCCAGAGATGCTTTGAAGTATATTTCAATGCTCTCGACATGAATTTATTGGAAGCAATAGGGACATGGTGTCTAGGCTGAAGACTACAAATAAAGTCATGACAGTTTGTTGACTGTGTAGCAGCACATGTTTTATTATCAAAGAGTGATATGTGCAAACGGGTGCTTTACTTATAGCAAAAAACAAAACAAAAAAGCATATGCATGGATAACTGAACAGACTCACAAACAAAGAGGCTACGCATTGTATTCACTTGCTGGAGTACATCCTTTTCGAAGTCCTAAAAAGTCACTAGCCGTATTATTACTAGGAAAAAGTACCGACGAGATGTTGTGCTGTCATATGCAAACATTGCACGGAAACACAAAAAAGTCTTTGTGCAGAAGAGGTGGACCAGCCATTACAATTCCCTTATATTTACTTTTCTGATTATTTGACTCATGTCTGTTCATGACAACAATCCCATGTCTCATGACAAAAAGGATGCAAAAATAATAAACCCTATTTACAGTTAATTTACAAAATAAAATTAACTTTATAAAATGTATATATATTTTTTGATATCAGTTTTTTGTACAAAAGTAACAACGGATATACTTTAAAAAAAAAAAAAAAAAAAACCCTTTTTAAATTTCGGAAGGATTCCTCATTTTTACCTTCTACATTCAGAACCAGCGAGCACATCAAGCGTCCAAGCTGAGGTAGAATTCTTAGATTTTTTTTCTCAAGAATTTTTAAACAAACAGAGGTTGCAGTCTTTTTCTGTTTCTCTGCCCGTGTTGCTATGAGGAGCACTGAGAGCTCAGGCAGCTCTCCACTGTCCTGTTGCTGTCGAACGGCAGCTCGTAGACGCTGCTATCCGTCAGATCCCCCTTCGGATTCTGAGAAAGCGAATGAGTGGAGAGTTCCTCCTCGTGCTCCGAGTCGTAGTCGAGGGCTGTGTAGATGTTTTCATGAAGTGTCGCTCCTTTGTGAGACACTGACGTGCACAGGCTGGGGTACAGCTCCTGCTGCGGTCTCCAGGGTGCTTTACCGAAAGTACCTGATGGGGGAAATGAAAGCAGACTCGGTCATATGAGCTGGAAACAGCCTCAATGTTTTAGCATCAGGAAAATAAAATCGTTCCAAACAAAACAAAATGTACATTTACTTAAAAAAGTAGTTCATTTCTTCATTATAACTAACTAAAGCTAAAGGTGTACTTCTGCTTCTGGCTTGTCCACTACAATACAAATCAAAGATATCCATCAGAAAAGTACAAAAAAATTCCAAAGCTCCATTTAATAAGCTGAGGAATGGTAGGAAAAAGCTTTGAGTTTAAGTTATGCAGTTTAAGTTAACTGTCAATGAGTCAGGTTTCAATTGAGAATTTTTGAATTATTTACGTATACTTATAAACGCTACAGAAAAAAATAAAAAAAAAATATCACAGATTGTGCAGAATATATAAACTTCTTACAGTTTCTGCAAAGTACCCAGAAAATACTCATTTTTCCAAAAATTAAATAAAATTTTAATCGCTTCTTTTGATTTGAATTTATATGAGCGGTTTGTGCATTACCGCCACCTACTGGACTGGAGTGTAGGGGCAGAAGAAATGGCAAAATAAATAAAACGTATATAAAAAATAAAAAAAACATCTCTTGGACGAGACGCGCCATTTAAACAATTAACAACATTAACTTCTACAGTATTTTCATGTTTGTAATAATTTTAGCAGTTTTAATTACTATTACTTTTAATGTACTATACTATACTAATCCCAACAGCCGAAATTCTAATCAACCGTCTACATAGTTTCAGATTCATAGATCCAGTAAGAAAATACCTCTAATATTGTGTACAGCGAGTGCTCTCTCTCTCTCTATACAACCAAATGTAGACAGTGCTACCAAAGACGTGAGATTTGCACCATTTCAAACTCGAAATACACTGAAGCCCTGCGTGCACGTAACCCATAACAACCCCTAAGCAAACATATAGTCTCGTGCAATATTTTATCTGGTAGTAGTCTAACAGATGGTAAGCATCAGTATTAAATGTTTCATAAGTGATCTAGACATGAAAAAACCTCCACGCTGATATTCAAATGTAGACCTATCATTAGTTTTAAAAAAAAATCTTCAACTTACCCATGTAGGAGGCAGAGGGCAGCTGTGACTGCATACACTCTCCACCCTCACGCTGGACCAGCACCCCGGGGTTCACGTGGTCATAAGAGTCTGAGGACAGTGAAGGAGTGTATGTGTAATAATCTCTCTTTTTTAAGCTGGGGAGTGACGGACTGTACGAATCTCTGCACATGAGCCTCTGATCTGCAGCACATCCTGGAGGGTAAACGATAAAACATGACCACAATGCCAGTCAAACACCGGGAAAGTTTATAAGCTTTATGGCTTCACTCAATAAAAAAATAAAATAAATAAAAAATAAATCTGACTGGTTTTCTTATAAAAGAACCCAAAAAACAAGAAAAGCAAGTAGCAAATACACCCTCAGTTCTGTACTTGTGTGTCTCACCTGTATACATGTCCGTGGGGTCTGGACCGTACAGGTTGCCTCTCCTCAACAGTGTGCCGATAGGCCCTTGGAAATGGCAAAGCAGAGGGTCGATGGCCGCCTCCATGTCCGTTTCACTTCCTGTGTCTAGCTGACAAACACCTGTAGGCAGCACAAAAGCCAGTATTAAGTACTGTATTAAATTATTCTCAATTAATGGAACAGTGCATTAAGTGTCGTCCTTGCCAACATAACATCACTTGTCTTTTTTCGAAAATGCTGGATGCGACTGGAGAAGACACAATGATCTTAGTTCTGACTTTGCTTGTCATCTTATCTCACAGGTTTACAGTGTATAGATTAAGGGACTAGTATGACCAGTTAAAACCTTGACTCTGTAGTAAATGAACCATTTTTATATATGATTAGACTTAATATATATTCTGGTCCTCGACACGTTGAAGTTACATTCTTTAACCTGGTTCCTTCGCAAACCTAATGATGCCTAAATCAAGCCGGTCATCTTGGATTGAGCACATCTGGGTAAGTGTAAATTTGTTCCCCATTTATTTATTCATACAACAGCCAGGTGTTTTACCTTTCATGTCTTTAGGTTGCAGGTAGAATCCTCCCATGGAAGAGCTCACGTACTGGTAATTGCTGCCGCTCTCAGAGGGCACGTAACCGTCCTGACGCTCTGCCAACGTTCCCTGAGATGACAGATAGCTAGGAATGTCCGACGGCAGATTGGTCTCATCTATAGAGGGCAACACGAACAGATTTCTAAGTCATCCATGATTATTTAAAATGAATTCTGTGCATTAAGATTATTCTAAGCTCTGTAGCTCTGTGCATGACTTGGAACTGACCGGTGTTGGTGACGCTGCAGTCCTCGTTGCGTCTGCGTGTGTGGTAGATGATGACCACCCACACCAGGGACGTCCCCACCACACAGCACACTACGGCGATTATGACGATGCCCACTGTGGTCCAGCCGTCATCCTCTGATGCACTGCCGCCTGGGCCTAATGCCCCCGTGCCTGCCTGGTTTGACTCACAGTTAGGGTTTGGCAAGACAGCCAGGCGCACATTTCCCCTCTCCGTTCCCAGCGGGTTAGACATCTCACAGGTGTAAGTGCCGGCATCGGCCTCTGCTGCGTCCACGATGATCAGGAGCTGGTTTCCAGCAGCGAAAAAGTGACGCTCGGTCAACGCTAGCGGCCCGTCGTCTTTGGTCCAATTCAGCCGCGGCGCAGGGCTTCCACCCGCGATGCACTGCAGCACGGCCGTTTCGCCTCTAGCTACAGTGCGGTCTGTCAGAGGACGCAGGAAAGAAGGCATTTCTGGGGAGAAAATTTTTTTAATTAAAAAAAAAAACAGCTGAATAACCTTTCAACTTTTTTTTTTTTTTTTAAGTTTGTTTAAACATTTTGAGGTGATCTCAGAGCTATTTCAAAACACACATCAGTCAAGTGAGACTAGAAAATATTGAAAAGGCTTTATGCAGTATTACGCACAATGCTGAGATATTAAAAACGTACTATAATTGGATCATGGAAAAAAATATTCTAGTGTTATGTCTAGTCACCCTGGAAAGCTTAAAATATTAAAGCAACTTCAGAGCTGTGAGGTCAGCATTGGCACAATTTTTGGGCACGAGTGTTGGTATGAAAGAAGGGCAGGCTCCCATTATTTACACTGTGTTGTGAAGCCAGCTTCGATTCACAGACGAGCAAGAAGAGCTTAAAAATGAAAGTGACTGAATGTTCGTTCTCTGGGGGGGGGGTAATGAAATAAAATGGTACAGATTACATCTTATCTTGGATACCTGGGTATTTAATCACCAAAATAGCGGAATGATTGAAATCTTTTTTTCTTTTGACCGTTATCATTTATGCTTTGCCATTTCTTACATTTCTTACCTAGTACAGTTAAAGTGGCATTGGCAGAAATAGACCCGGCTGTATTCTGGGCAGTGCAGCTGTACACTCCGATGTCTTCCGTTTTCACTTTCACGATGAAGAAGACGGCATCGCTGGGCATAACGTGCATGCGGCGCTCTCTTGCAGCTGGAAAGTCAGTGCCTCCGTCTTTCTGCCAGGCTATCTGAGGAGTCGGATGCCCGGTAGCGGCACACTCTAGCCGGGCGGTGGCTCCAACACGGACCGTCAGATCCATAGGGATTTTGGAAAACGATGGCAGCACTGGGGAAGATGGGTGACGGTGCAACAATGATTAAAACGACATATACCAGCATTGTGCAAGCGGATAAAAGCTGCTCTGGAATCAGATCACTTACTGTTGACAGTGAGTTTGGCTTTGGTGGAATAGGTGGAGCCGAAGTGGTTGGAGATGACGCACTGGTATTTGCCCTCGCTGGAAGATTCCACATGGCGCAGCTGCAGTGTGGTCGTGTACTCAGTAACCTGGCTCCCATCGCCGGCCTGCGCTCTGAGATGAGCCTGGTTGTGAATCTCCGCGTTGTTCAGCACCTCGTTGTCCTTCTTCCAGGCGAAGGTCATGGGCGAGTCACTGGAGCTGGCTGCCGAGCATACGAAGGTCACGTTGGTGCCTTTGATGGCTGACTGCGTCTCAGGCTGCACCGTGATTTGCGGTTTGGGAAAATCATCTGTGCAAGGTCGAAAAACAATTGGTTATAGCCGAATACAAGTAGAATTTATATTGAACAAACGCATACGTATACCTTAGTGTTTTATAGCATGAGCACTATTTAAAATCTGGGAAGCCTTTGGTTAAAAATTTTTTTCTCCCTCGGTATAATCCATTACAAAATTTCTTCCATGACAAATTTTCCACCATGAGAAAGAAGGCATGCTCGGTCAGGTATAACATGCTGGGAAAAACGCACACCAGCCACCTACTCACCACACACAAATTCGTCCTGGCTGACCGCAAAGACACTCTTGGCCTTCAGTGGCTGTGGATGGGCACAGCTGGCGTTACCCAAAGACAGAATGGCGTTCTCTGCCACCCACAGCGGGAACCACTTCAGTTGGCAGTCACACAGCAGACTTGATGTATTCAGGTGCCTGAGAAAAAAAAAAAGACCAAAAAAAAAAAAGAGTGATCACGTATTCAGCACGTGAATACAGAACTGGGTAGAAAAGAATTAGGTTTCAGTCAGACAGACACGCAAACCAAATCTCTTATAAATACTTTCCAATTTTCTCATTTTCCAAGAAACAGATGAATCACTGCACTGGAATTATGCTGGTTAAAATTTAGTAATAAAAAAGCTACAGTGGATGGATGAAGAAATTGGATGCCGCTTAATTCTTTATTGTGAACAATAAAACCAATCAATATTTAAACAATTTCAGATCAACACACTATTAACCTGAAGCCAGACAACAGGGAAAAACTCAGCACTGGTATCCAGCCTTAAATTTTTGAGAGGACGGTGGAATAATGAAATGCATATCAGTCATTTCCATACAGTCAATCAAAAATCAAGGTTCTACAGCTATCTATCCAATGTCTGTCTGCATTTCGAAAAACAAGATACCACCATGCAAATCTTGTGAAGCGCAGTGAAATTAAACTTTATGCATGCATCACACTTACAGCTCTTGTAGTTTCTTCAGCTGGGAAAAAGGATTTCCTTGAATTGACATGATGGCGTTGTTGCTGAGATCACTGAGTTGTATAGGAAGAGAAATTAAAACAAAGGATTACAAAAACCACAAAGTAGAACAGATCTGTTTAAAAGAGTCCAAGTACGAGTCTCAGAAATGAGTCACGATCGTGGCTACAAGTACTCACAGTCGCTCCAGCAAGTCCAGTCCTGTGAACGACTTTTTGGTAACCGACCGAATCTGATTTCCTTGAAGAAATCTGAAAAATCCAGCAAGTCGATTATAAAAAAAAAAATCCACTTCATTGATTTCAAACATTTGGGGTTTTATGATGCTGTTAAAATTGTTCAGCACAACATGAGCTACAGGAACTCACAAATTCTGAAGGCTGTTCAGTGCAGAAAAGGGTCCATTCATGTCCTCGATAGTCCAGGAAATCTCATTATATCGCAGATCCCTTTAAATAAAAACAAAAACAATTAAAAAAAAAAAACAACAACAAAAAAAAGGAAAACACCTTATTCAAAACCTCAAGTCACTTTATTTGTGCAGACATATTGCATATTTAAAAAATTAAAATCTTCAAATCACTTGGATATGTTTGGATAGCTTTGGGAACTTATTATATAATAATAATCAAAACTGTAACACAACATAAAATATTGAGCTAAACCTGATTAAACTACATCTAATTAAGCTCAATGTTATGTTTAAAGCACTAATAAATTATATTAAAATTAATGTCCTCGCATTAAAACAAATATGGTTATACAGTAACTGAAATTTAATTTCCCTCGTCTTCTAATGCCTCGTATTTGCCCACTGCATGAGGAGGAGGACCTCAGGTTTCTAACCCCTAGCCCTCGCCCTTCCCAACACCATGCTTAACTACATTCAAATAGCTAGTTTCCTCCCCTGCGAGCCTGGTTACAAATGACTGGGTTAAGGGAGGGGACTGACTGAACACACATGTGCTTATATGCGAGCACACGCATGCACATACAGGCACGCACACACACCCTTCATGCTCAGTTGCCATTTGGTTCTGTTTAAGAAAGCCCAAAGAAGGGAGGAGGGGGAGGCGGGGGGAGGGGAGTCTCTAAAGTTCAATAAGTTTAAGTAGAAACTTCCACCATGAGTGTCTGCAAAAAGAAAAAGAAAACAAGGGGGGAAAATGAGACACCTGAGACAACCAACTGCTGCTGGTTTTACTTTTAAGGTTTGATTATAATATTCAGTGTCTAAAAGGCTTTTCACTATTTACTATTCACTGGAACACTAATCCATTCATTTAGATCCTCGTTTCTCCTCATTGTTTCTGTTTATTACTTGAAGCACACGATAAAGATTTTTTTCTCTCGATTTCCTCACTACGGCTACGTTCACATTACCAGCCTGAAGCAACTCAACTCCGATTTTTTATTTATTTTTTATTTTTTTACCCTAATGTGACAGGGATATGATTTTTTTAGGGCTGTTTGAACGCACAAGTCTTCAGGTCGGATCTGTGCCAATTCTGTATGTGGTCCCAGACTGGATATTTATATCTGTTACATGGTCATGAAACGCTGATGAGACACCAATGAGACGCCAATGAGACTGTGGAATTTATCTTTTAATGAACTTCTGTCCATGTGTATGGGTCTGATGTCACCGCTGTGCTAGCATTAGCTGCAAAAAAATAGCTAAAGAGAGGCGTCTGGCTTTCTTTCTTTTTCTGGATATCCATAAATACGGCTGACCAATTACTTGTCATACTCCAGAGATAAATCCCAAGCATATATTTGCTAAAATCAGACCCATTGATGAGTGCACCGCCTGAGTTAAAAGACGTCATATTTGTGCGACCAAACATATCAGAAATATTGATGTTCATGTACATGCCGTTTCAGAGGACAGACGTGAAGACTTGTGAAGGGGAATAACGTGCAAATCTGATCTGATAAAAAAATTAATAATAATAAATAATCTAAATTTAACAACATGGCTTGAATTTTCTCATTCTCTCTGCATTCCTCTTTTGTGAGATTACAGGTATGTCATCCCTCTGAGAAAATGCTGAACACCTCACTTTACATCTAGATCATTACAGTCCTTATTTAAACACAACTGATCCAGATTACATATGCAAACAGGGAATCTACAGTAGATGTTCAGTAACAAGGCCACTCGTATCCAAAGATATAAAGCCCCAGAGCGAGGAGTGTGTGTGCAGTGTGATGCCAGACACAATCCGCCGGCTCGGTTTCTACTCTGCAGTACACTCACAGCGTGTGCAGATGAGCGAGGTCTCTGAAGGCTCCATCAGCGATGAAGCTGACGTTGTTGTAACCAATAGAGAGCTGCTTGAGCTCGCTCAGGCGCATGAAGCTGCCCTCCTCCAGTCGCACCAGCTGATTAGAGCCGAGGTCTCTGAAATAGATACAAGTACACAGAATAAAATCAGTTATGGGCATGTTGCAGATTCCAGGGTGTGTACCAACATGACAGGTCACACAAACATGACCTGATTAGACGTTAGATAAAAGTGTTTACAGTGAATATGAATAATCTACAGCACAATCTCAGATCTAAACCGTTAAGATTTACACCATTGAAACCAATGGATCAAGACGAAGCGACAAAGTTGGTTTGTCACTTCTGTCCTGCGTAACGCCTAAAGCACTTGTGTTGTTCGACTGGTCCAATACCAGTGTTAATTCCGCTGATGAACACAAAGATAAAAGATACTCATCAACCACCCTTTTCTAAGGCAAATGAAATGAATACAATACATTTAGTTCGTCAAAGTGATTAAACAGGGAAAGGAGTTAACGGAGAAAGAAGAGGTGGCGGATGTTCGGTTTTTAAGCTTTGTTGCTCAAAAAAAAAGAAAAGAAAAAAGTTATTTTGAGGGTTTAATTTTTTCCCCTTGAAAAAAAGTCTTGACATGACAAAGACAGTTGTTGTTTCTTTATGATTAATTATTTCATAAATCACTTCTGAATTACTTTAATTAATAAATATGCTTGCACAGGGCAAAATGATTGAATGCATTCCCATATTATTTCTTTAGCGTTTTCCATTGAGCCAAAGCATTTCAAAGCAGCCCTAAGCATTTTCTAATTTTATTTCTGTGGGAGGGGCGGCACGGTGGTGTAGTGGTTAGCACTGTCGCTTTGCACCTCCAGGGTCTGGGTTCGATTCCCGGCCGAGTTTGATTCCCGTCTCTGTGTGCATGGAGTTTGCATGTTCTCCCCGTGCTTGGTGGGTTTCCTCCGGGTACTCTGGTTTCCTCCCACAGTCCAAAGACATGTAGGTTAGGTTAACTGACATTATGTATGTATGTGTGTACCCTGCCATGTCTCCTGGGATAGGCTCCAGGCCCACCCTGAATACAGGATTAAGCAGTATAGATGATTTCTGTGGGAACTAAACTGCAAAATTTTGAAGTTTCTCAAAATTCCACTCAAAACAAAATCAAATCTGCTGATTCCCAGTAAACACAACTGACCATATTGGATCATGACTATAAACACGAACATTAACCTGCTTAATAAAGCAGTGAAACTCCACTCATTTCTTTTCCTCTCTCTTCCCCTTAAGCCCTTGCTCTTGATTTAGTTTGAGATCGAGAGAAAAAGAGAGAGAGAGAGAGAGAGAGAGAGAGCGTGAGATAGAAAAAATGAGACGTACAGCTCGGCGAGTTTCGGGCAGGGCTCCCAGGGATCAGCTTTGATGCGAGTGATGGCGTTGTGTGCCAGATGCAGCTGCTGCAGGGACGACAGTCCATACAGCCAGCCTTTACTCACTTCCGTCAAATTATTGTACTCCATCTGCCTGCTCACACACAAACATGGATTAAACATACAGCATATTATTCTCCATCTCACAACCATGCAACATTTGTGTTCAATTTGTAAGATTAATTCCTACTTCATAAACATTTAACACATATGTCATTGTTAAACATGGCAGATACAAGATGATTCGCTCTCTGAATAGACTGCCATCACAGCATCAGTGCACTCACAGGATTTCCATCGTGCTGAGACCCCAAAACGCTCCGTCCAGCAAACGCATGATGCCGTTCCTCTGCATATTTAAAGACCGGAGAGAGTGAAGCCCGTTGAAAGTCAAGCTCTTGATTCGCCGTAGCCGGTTCCGGCTCAGATCTCTGCCGATCACAGGCAGCAAAACGTTAAGCCAAGACAACGGATATAGCGAGAATCGCCATCGGAATCGTTCACGTACGTAATATGCACTGGGCCACTTACAGGTGTTGAAGGTTGTCGAGCTGGAAGGTCTTGGCAGGAATGGAGTTCAGACGGTTCCTGTTTAGTCTCAACACCAGCAGGGTGTCGGACAGATTTTTAAAGCAGTCTGGTTCTAATGTAGATATGCGGTTGTTATTCAGGAACCTAAGAAAAACATGAAGATGAAGCTTTGCTTAGCATCGTTAATTCAATGATTCAAACTCTGTGTCACTGTAAAACTATTTTTGTGCACATAAAGCCGTATTCAGAGTCGATGACTGAAATCCTACTTTGCCAGTTGCAATATGATTTAACAAGACAAATTCGAAATAAATCAAAACGGCTAGATGGCAAGCACTCAAATAAATATGTAAGAAAGACTAATAGACTTTACTGCCAACACATTAATGCATGAATAGTCTGTGCTAAACCGATTAGGGCAAATTAGGCTTCATTTTATTAACACTACCATGACATCCAGCATTATTATTGCGCAGTTTAATGAAATAGCACTTAATCCAGCACAACCCATTTTTGCCTTGTTAACCAAATGCCCTGCTTTTCATTTAACTTGTATAATGAATGAATAAACAAACAAACAAACAAACAAACAAACAAATACACAAGCTTACCAAGAAGCACACTTTATATTTTGATCCTATTTTTTATCCGTTAAAAAAAAATCCCTCCAATTAAGATACGGTCTCCTCCATAGAAAAGAGAACATATTTATCAAAGTACAATAAAACCGATAAGCTTAATTAATGGTGTCATGTTTACTTATTCCTTAAAGTCTCTCAAAAGGCATTCTTAAGCGCATTTTTTTCAATCCTATCACTAAGGCATTTGATTATTGATGATTATTATGATTAATGAACAATATTTTTTTTTTGTCCTCATAGTTTACTGAAATAGTTTGTTCTGTAAATATGCTCAGCTATTAAAGAGATGTTTTTCCCCTAATGAAAGAATTCTTCCCCCTCTTGCTTCAATGTCGCAAGCTGGACGGTGCGGAGTCATGCGAGTACATACTTGGTAAATACTCACAGAATAAAAAATATATATACTAATGGAGGGGTGGGGGGTAGCAATAGCTCAGTCAATTATTAATAATTATAAACTAATATAAAATCAATACATAGTAATCAGTTACATTATCTGCTGCAGAAAACTATTTTCATAGTAAAATGTAAAACAATACATTCTTTATTGAATATTATACTCGACATGTTTAATTCATATAATAATAATTTAATCTGCTATAGAGACTATATACACACATTTATATATATACACACACACACACACACACACACACATATACACACACATATACACACACATATACACACACACACACATACCATATAAACATCCCTATTACGTATAGCACTTGTAATGTATTTATTAGTTTAAACATGCAGAGAGGAACACTGTACAGTATGTGTGTTAATACAAAGTAAGACAAACCACTCACAGGTTTTTCAGAGGGAGAGGAGGGAATCCTTTCACCTCCACCAAGTTGTTGTTGCTGAGGTCCAGGGTCTCCAGTGCAGACAACATCCTGAGCTGCTCCGGCGATATGCTTGAGATCTTGTTATTTGCTCTGGGAAAAAAAAAAGAAAAAAAAAAAAGCATTCAGCAGGACAAATTACTCATGAGAAACAACAACATTCCTCTAATGGTGGTCAAAAATAGTGATGGTGAGCAGGCTCGTTTTATTCTTCCAGTAGTGGTGGCTGCCATAAGAGAAATTATAATGTTCTTAGTCAGGCACTTGAAGAATTCCATGTTTTTCCTGTGTGCGTGCGTACATGTGTGTGTGTGTGTACGTACATTGAGCAACAGGTCAAAACAGCTGAATGTCTGAGTGGCGTGTTGTTTTGTTTATAAGGTAATTACTTACAAGGTATTAAAAAAAAAAAATCCTGCTAATTACTTGGTCGATGAATAGCACTCCCTCAGTGAAAGCACGCCATGGTCAAGACCAGCAATTTCCTGGGTTGCACGCCTCCTAAATTGCAGTGCATGAGCTGCCTCTGTTATAAACAGTGACTGTACAGTGGTGCCTTTGTGTATGTACATATATGTGCGCGTGTGTGTGTGTGTGTCAGAGAGAAAGTAAGTGAGAGTATGAGAGAACATAAGGGCGGGAGAAGGCTGAAGTGAATAAAGGAGTTGCTTAAAACATAGTGTGGGCCTTGATGAAGGATTCAACAATCCCACCAATAAGGATCGACGTCTCAGAAAACGTTCAACTATTTGTCTTGAACCGAACACCTGTTTAGACCTCTCTATCTACCTGCCGTCACCTACACCTATATTTCAAGCACCATTTCTACCAACTCTGTAAACACTCATTTCCCCTGCCGCCCGTCCCCCCGCCCACAACCCGCCTCTTCTCTTGTTTGGAAAGAAAGAAAGAAAGAAAGAAACCCCTCTTGGCTGTCAGCAGTAGTAAGCCACCCACAGAAAAGGGTACAAGCTGCCCCTTTGTGTGCAGATTTGCACAGAGCTTCTGCATGCGGCGCAGTCACATCACCTGGGGTTCTGTTTTCTCCTCACCCACTCCCTGCTGGCCTGCATCCTGAATACCAGGTTGTGTGTGTGTTTCTCCCCCCTTTTCAGAAGCCAGAGGGACAGAAAAAAATCCTCTAGGCTTTGTGTCAATGCTGTACCAGCTGCCTGAACCTCGGAAGAAGCAGAAGGGCGAATCCCAAAAACAGGATTTCCGCCCACCTGTATTTATCTGCATTATTTTAAAAAAAAAAGAAAAAAGAAAAAGAAACACCTTCACCCCTACAACTTTGTGAACTTATCCTGTCAGCCCATTATGTGAGAGTGCATGGAGTCATGCGGATACGGGCTTGTGAGCAGAAACACCTTGTTCAAGAGAAAAAGACGATGCAGAATGGACAGACTGGTACAAACTGACGGATCAGCTACAGCAACTCAGATAACCCGTCTGTAGAGCAGAGAAGCATCTGAGCATGTGCAACACTACAGCACAAGTCCAGGAAAGCTGAGGCACAAGGTTTAACAAAACTGAACAGCTGGATGAATCTTGGTTTCAAGATCACAGGCCCAGAATTTAGCACCATGGACCCAACCTACCTGGTGTTAACAGTCCAGGCTGGTGCAGGTGTGTCATGGTGTGGGGAAGGTTTTCTTGCCAATCTTTTGGCTTATTATTAATATCACTCAATGCTGGAATGCCACATGCTTTTCAAGTACTGTTACTGAGCATGTGCGTCTCTTAACGGCCACGATTTTGCATCATCTAAGGACTATTTCCAGCATGATGATGAAGCATGTCACACAGCGCAAGTCATCTCGACTGGTTTCAGTACAGAACAGTAAGGGCATTTTCATATTAGGAGCATGGGTTCGTTTCCGAGAACACTTAACCCTAAAAAGTCTGGTTCATTTTGATGAAATGAAAGAAAACGCAACAGTTCCATGCTTTCCATTCTCTGACCTGCACGGACACCCACAGCTGATACAGTATGAAGGAACGCAAGAGTGTTACTCTTAACATCAGTTCCCAAAATAGCAATTTTGGACATAGCGCCAAGACCGACTTCCTTGTTCTGTTACTTCTCTTGGTATTTAACGGCGGCTCACGAAGCAACTATCGGAGGATGAAATTACGCAAGTGTACCTGAGAATGAAGAAAAATAAATGATGTGAATGCTAACCAGCAGGGAAGCAATCATTCCTGAGACGGTACAAATAAAAAGGCAATATCTCAATTTCACCTTGCGGAATATTCACGTAGCCCTAGTTGACCAAAACCATGAACAATTGTTTTGTTTTGTTTTTAGAACGCACTTTTCGTAAATCTTCGACTCGCATCATCAAGCAGTACACCGATTAAGCTTTTGAAACAGTTAGGAGTGGGTTAGCCAGTAGTTTCACCAGAGCCTGTTTGTTTCCATGTGGCATTGCCTGTTTATCGCCTGTTCCACATCTTTGGATTTTATCTCTGGAAACTTGAAAACAAAATTTGGCAGTTTTTCAAATTCAAGGTGACTTGCTGGTTATATCAAATAAATCTATGCTGATTTCAGAATACATTCTCCGATTGAATGTCCGATTGCTCAACAGCATTTGCACAGAGTCGGCGCTATATATCGAATGTGCCGTTGAAATGTTTTTGTTTTTTTCTCCCTCCACCTGCTCTTTTCTGCTCCCTGAAACACCAACAACGATGCATACAGATGTGTGTGTATGTGCGCGAGTGTGTAAGTAGGTGAGTTCCAGACTGCCTTATCTCTTAATCTCGCACTCCTTCAAGCCTGGGGTGCACACAGACAAGTGCCGCATTGTGCCTTGAAAGACACACACTTCAAATTTGTTCGGCCAATTTTTGGCAAATAAGCTTGTTATCCATCATTACACCAATGGTTTCAGGCTGTGGCCAGGCCTCCCTTCATTTTCATACAAAACTGTCCCCAAACTGGCGGGTTGGCTAAACACACACAATCATAAAGCTACCCTCTTTGCATACACACGGACATTTAAGATATATATCCATATAACGCATCATGTAGATTTCGTCTACAAGTCTTTTCTCTTTAAACCTACCTGCATATACAGCACATTTGATTTTCTACACACTCACACAGAGAGCATTTAAAACACCTCCCTATGAAACACGATTTCTGCATGCTTTCCCAGTGAAGTCAGGATAAATCTGCAAAACGATTTAATAGGATGGCTACAGCTCTAGAGCTTTCCAAAGCCCCTGTGCAATTTTTCCCTCTTTTTTTTTTTTTCACCTCCCCTTTTCGTGTGGGTTATGAGGCGAGAAAGGGGGGAGGGAGGGAAAGGGCCTGGAGTATCGAATGCCACTTAGCTCTTATTTAAACAGTAAGGCAGACATAGCGGCAGCTCTCATCGACTCGCCTGACCCAGGAGCACGGAGAAAAACAAACGCTGATAACTCGACAGCTGGGAGCAATTCAATCATCAGCGTTTTATAAAATTGAACAATTTGCATGGAATTTGTTTGGAGGGGTTTGTCCTTTCGATGACGCTGGCTTTATTCTGTCCTTTATGGCTAAATTATTATTATCATCATCATTATCAGCATCATCATCATTACTATCATTATTATTATTATTTCTTTTTTATGTCTATCAGCATAATTATTTAATGATTTGATACTCAATACAAATGAAATAGCTAGATGATAAAGGATGATAAAACTCTATTATATTATTATACAATACATTAGAAAAGCTGGACAAATTCATATTTAATCTTATAGTCAAATTAGGTTGAGAATTGCCTTCAGAATATTAGTTACACATTTTGTGAGGAAACTACAAAAGAAAGAACATTGAGATTTCTAAATTTCTTTTTTTCTTGCTGTTTTTTTTCTAGATTTTTTTCTGTCCACAGGAAGCTAACTAGGCTGGATGCAAGACTGATTATTAAAATAATAATAATAATTATTATTATTATTATTTAATAATAATAATTTTATTAAATAATAATAATAATAATAAATATTATAATAAATAATAATAAATTATTATTATAAATTTTATTATTTTATTATTAAATTAAAGGAATAGTTTTGAATTCTTCCAGTCCATCTTATATCAGAATTAAAGTACATTACAAAAAGTCCTGGTTGTAATTATTCTTTCCCACTCTGCACATCGACCGTGAGGTTTGTCACCTGGAACGCGAGTATAAAGTAAGCATTTGGAGCCGAATTCCACAGCCCTCATTCCGTGCAAAAATGCCTTTCAAAGTTTACCTGAGACTCAAATGAAGCTTCTTGAGTCCCACTGAGCTAAATCGAGGTGGTATGTCGTCAAAATGGTGTATTTAGTACTGATACCTCGCAAACTTATTTCAAAATGATATTTAAAATAATACCTTAATGTGTTTTAGCTTCTTGTACGTGAAGTGGCAGTATGCGATACTGCCACTTCGATTTAACAACCAATGATATTCATGGGTACACAGTGCTAAACTGGACTCAAGAACAGTGTTGCGGGACGTTACTTTTTAAAGTAACTAATTACATTACAAAATCAGTTACATGACTGCGTTACTTCCTGATAAAAGTAACTAGTTCGAGTACTTTTCCATTGCAGAAAGTGAAAACTCCTTTGTGCTTCCTCATGCATGTTGTTTTAGTCAAGACCTTCATAATTATTCTACCATCATCACTCAGTGAAGTTTGGCCCATAATCTGTTAACTACTAATACCCCTATCTCACCTATGCCGTTTTCACACGGTGGCCATAAGTACAGTTCATCATGATTCACTGCGAGTTTCGGCGCTGTGATTAGGTTTCCATCTTTCCGCACGTCAGTCTTCGCATAGTCAAACCGCATAGGTGGTATAGGGGTATAACAGCAAAAATAACAGAGGGGCTTGTAGGACGACTACACACACACACTAATGGATTGGGACTGCTGTCTGGCTCACGGATTACATAAATTTTTGAAAAAGTAACTACGTAACTGAGTACTTGAATGGCGGATCTAACGCATTAGATGACTCGTTACATCAAAAAAGTAATCCGAGTATTCTAACACGTTAATTTGTAACGCGTTACACCCAACACTCCTCAAGAAACACAGTCTAGTCCCGACATAGTGCCATATCATTGGCTCCCGTTTCACGCTCTCTTAAGATCTAACTGATTCGGTCATGAGACAATTTGTGTAATGCCAGCATCAGCAACGGTCGTGAACAAAGCTGTGAGAATCATTAATACAGAACAAGTGACTCAAGTCTGAACTACAGAAAGCAGAAGTTTGGGACGTTATGGACCCCATGTCTGAAAAGAACTCCTTAAATCTGGTCCTTTATCGCTCTGACTTATAACTCGAGTGGATTTACAGAAAAATCTATTTCTTGAGGTTTAATAAACAAACACCCACCATCTTTAAAAATCACACGGATTTTTGTTAACTTTTGAAGCTGGGGCTTAAACACTGATATTTGTCTCCATTTATATTCTTTGACACACAGTCAAGTGCTCACACTCTCTTCTGGCTCGCAGCAGTCATGGTTTCTATTACAGGCGCCACAGCACAAGACGGAGTCATCAGATGGCTTTGCCAACTTCTGTTCTCTTTCCAGGACCAAATACCACACACATGCGCAAACACAAACCTACTGAGGAAAGAAAAAAAAGAGAGAGAGAAAAAAAAGGAAAAAAGCGCACATTACTGATAGATCCTCGGCTGGGCTTTAGGAACGCTGCTGAAGACTTTCAGAAGATTGTGTGTGGTAGAGGATTAAAAAACGTCAAACAGTCTCTCAATCACACATCTTAGGCAAAGTTTAAAAAAAAAGAAGAAGAAGAAGAAAAGAAAAAAAAAGAAGAAGAGCACTTAAACAACAACTGGATGAGGTAAAGTCTTATAATAAACAGTCACCCAACTGTTATAAAAAGTTTGAATTGATTTCCAAAAGCCTGAAATGAAAAGAAAGGCTCACAAGCATTGATCTGAAAAAGCCGGAGTGAAAAACTTCGCACCAGAGTACACAGCGAGGCAGCTTCAGGAGCCTGCTATTTCCTTATTCACACCTGCACACACACGTGTGTGTGTGTGTGTGTGTGTGTGTGTGTGTGTGTGTGTGTGTGTGTGTGTGTGTGTGTGTATAAAAAGCTGATCTATGCGAGTCCACACTTGAACACCCCTCGGCAGAAGTGTGTGTCCCAACACGTTGACTCAAGCGTCTGGGGAAAGATATAAGGTCTAATCTTTGGCTCCGTCATACACAGTGTCTAGTCTCTTACTCGATCATATACTTCTAACCCGGGACCCAAACCACCAGTGTGATGAGTTACTCAGTGCTGTGTTGTTCTTATTAAGCAACTGAGCTTATAAAATACACACCAATTCTAATTATGTTGCTTAACTATAGTATAGATATCACCAAAAAATTGCACACAAAAACAAAAACAGAAGAAAGTGCAACAAAGTAAAGGCGCCTCACACCTGAAGCATTTCTGACGCACTTTTTTTTTTTTTTTTCCTGGTCACGTTTCAAAGAAAAGATAAAGATGAGCTATTGTTCTAGCCATTGTGTCAATCTACACTACACTGGTTACGTGACTCAACAAGCGGCTGCATACAAACCGGAACGTGTTCAACCTGCCGTGCTTTTATAGACAGAGATAGAGATATAAATATACATTTTCTCCCCACGTTAGAGCACAAGGTGAAAGCATGCACTTTAGAGCAGGATGGGGAAACTGAGGAAGATGCGCTCTTCCTCTATTCTTGGCAGAACCACAAAAGGAACCGAAGCCCTGCGGACCGGGCAGGTTGAAGGTCATGTTACACAGGCATGCTGCATAAGTGTTGTACTCGGTAGGAATGCTGGGTCAGATTGTACAGCTCGTGCATAATTAATCATATCGAGGCATTTTCTTTTAGATTTATAGGCAGGGTGTTACTTACAGTGGTGGTCAGAAGTGTTGAGATTAGATTGGAATCCAATGTCAATATTTTACCAATTTGAGAATCAATATAATATGAATGGTTAGCAATTCCATTGCATAAAATATCAAACTAATCAAATACTTAGTATGACTAAGTATAAAACCAGTCAGACAGATGTCTGCAGTACTCTGGCGTCACAATCCATGTCGGCTAGATCGCTTCCAGAAGAGACATTTTGCGATAGATGTTCATAATTCACATAAGAATTCTATAGTTCTAGCCATTATCGTGCAAAAGTGGACACCACAGCTTCTGAAAGTAAAAGTATTTGGTCCATCCATCTGTAATCAACTAGATTGTGCCCAACTAACCAAACCAACTAAATAGTGACATCTGTTTTATGCACACATGGCATATGCGGTCTTAATACTTTTGCCCAGCACTGTAGTTAGCTATAAGTACGACTGGATGTTTGACTGATATAAGACAGAAAATAAAATAAACTTATTTTCCCAAAAAGAGCACATAGTGGCTAAATAAATTCTCCTACAAGTTATTTTAACCTGGTTTGGGAAAAGCATTACAGACGACGGACGAGCTCGACAGACGGTGATGCGATCAGCTGAGCGTGACATTCGCACCGAGCTCTCTACCCTGTAGCATGCGGTGCTGGACCAAGGTGTGGAAGTTGTGGACGGTGAAGCACTGAACCTTCTGCTGCGCTTTCGCTCTCTGAAGGCCAACACAGAAAGACGGAGGAAGAGTTTCTTCCAGCAGGATATTCGAGCGCTCAACCAGAACAGCACAAAGGACCAAACTGATCGTATTTGCTTTTTTTTTCTCCACACACAATAAACATGCACCTTTGTCTCCATAAGCATTTCACTGCATATCGCATAGTGTATGGTTCAGTTCCTGAGAACCATATAAGTCAATATTTGCAGTCTGAAAGACTGACACACAGAAGCTGGATATTTGATACACCTGATGATACAAGCTGGCACGAGGAGCGTCATTTAGGTATTTGCAAACTGATGCACCATGATCACAGGAACAATGAACGTCAAACAAACAAACAAACAAACAAACAAACAAACAAACAAACGTATACTCACAGAATGAGGGTGCTGATATTGCCAGAGCACGAGCCGAAATCTGGCATCGTCTCCAGTTCGTTGTTATCCAGCTTTCTGTAACGGAAGCACAGACGCGATCAGCGCGAGACGCCGGGAGAGAAACGGCACAAACACCTCTGTAAGGTGAAGGGCGTACTTACATTTCGGTTAGGTGGTGCGGTCTGGAAAACAGTGCTGCAGGAAGTGTTCGTAATTTGTTATGGCTCAGGTCCCTGTGAAGAAAAGCATTCATCAGAAGCAGGCATGCACCACAGCATGGAGCCTTTCATCACACGCTGCACACATTAGCTCCTTGCACAAATGCTCAGGGGAAACATTCGGCAGCGCTTTATCAAACGTGGTTTAGACAGCGGCGCAGATAAAGCCTGACTAAAATGATGCAACATTTCAACTGGCCACTGTACTGCATATTGTTTTTTTTATTGATGCAATGTTTCAACCATTATGACATGATCAAGTTTGTCAGCATAACCATTTATATATCACACACACACACACACACACAACATGAACAACACATACTGATTGACATTTTCTTCCAAAATTCCACAATCAAATATAATTTTTTTCTCCTCACACGAAATAATTTTTAAAAAAATCTTATTTTGAGATCATTATTGTCCATCGCATTATACCTGTTTTTTCATCAAACACACACAATGCATTCTAACCTTCTTTAATATTAGAGATTGAGAGAATAAATATTTTACGGCCAAAAAATTGGTTATTGGTTACATATCTAAATTCTTTTATCATCATCACACTTCCTCCAAAAAATGTTTAATTTATATATGTTTGTATTTAACTTGGTCAAATGTTGTAGTTCCTATATAATCCTACAGGTGGTGCACTCTAAATGAGTCACATTTCATCAGGCAGCGCCCTATGTGTTAGGAGCAAATTAGTTGCTAAGTTTGTTTAGAATTGTAACAAAATCTACACAACAATTGATATCAAATTGGATTATTTACAAAAACCATGATACTGACAATACAAGTCGAATCGGCATCCACGTATCGCGGTATATAACATGGTATCGGGCGATCCCTGGTGATTCCCGGCCCTAATAAATATTAGTCTAAACAAATTAAACATTCAATTAATTCAATCTTTTTTTCCATGTGCTTTAAATGCTGTTTGAACGACGATGCTATCTGATATTGCTGAGAGTAATTGCCGTTTTGATTTTCTTCCCAGGACTCAAATCGCAAAACCGCAATCCTTAATCAGAACCTTTGTTGAATTTTAGTTGAAACTATCAGCAGGGATGAGATATGCATTCTCTCGTGGTACAAGCCAAGCTCTCAGACTACTGAACTGCTAATATTTTGGGTTTATTGTATATTTATTATTATTATTATTACTATTATAAATAATAATTTGTATTTTTATTTTGTTAAGAAAATAAGAAACGTGGATGTTAAACTGTTGCTTGTAAACCCCAACCTGGAAAGTCATGGAAAAGTCTAGCGAATCGTTCTTTTCAGTGAGGACGAGCTGAAAGTGGCTAGCTCGCAGAGGAATCTGTGCTCAGTAAAACTGGCGCTGGAGTTTCCTGACGTTGCGCTCAATCTCCACTGCGGTGCCATCTGGTCTCAATCAGCGTCGACGCAAAGCAGGGGGGAAAAGTAACAACTCTTAATCTATTCACAATGCAGCGAGAACGAGCACCGCCTACAAGCCCCATACTCATGTGGTGGTGTTTTTTTTTTTTCTTCCCTCCTCCGATTTATTTTTTGATACTAGAGTTCTGGTCGGCATTTCACATGGGAGAAAGTCGTAGCACGAGTTCTTGAATCGCGCGTGCTTCTTCTGGTATTCCAAAAAGCCTCTGTTTATACGCATAAGTTTTGTACACTTGAGTTCGAGTGAAGAAGTGTACAAGCAGAAGTAGATAACACGGAGTGTTTATCGCAGCTGCACTTCCTCTGTAAATCCATGTCATAAGTGGATCAGATAAGGACCCTCCTGTGTGTACACTTCTACGTTGGACTGGGCCACTAGAGGCTTCCGAGAAGTGTGAAAAGGAAAAGAAAGAAAAAAAGTGGGAGAGAGGAGAGATATCCAGCCCCTTCTTATGATGAGACAGGCCATGTCAGGTTTGTGGGATAATCAATCAAAGGGCAGAGTGGGTCACTGAAACAGCAAGTGCTGATTATTTACACACACACACACAAGCTCATATAATTTAATCACACATTCACAATTTAATAGTATAACTTAAGAAATAAAGTCTGTGATTATAGACATTTTTTTTTATCTTTTAGAATTTTTTCCTGAACTGATCAATAAAATCTTATAACCAGCTTTTTATAAGTTCACACTCTACAAAGTCTATTTAGAGCATTTATTAGGGAAAAATAGCTGTTTTGCTATTAAGTCTGCACTCTGCTTTCATTGCACCTCAAAGTATCACAAAAAATTATTCATCTTATTTATGATTTAAAGATGATTACAACATTCATTTAGTTTAAACAAGCAGAAAAAAAGGAAAATGACTACAAAATAAATGTGCTAAAACAAAAAGATTGGAAGTTTTATTTATGCCAAATTTTTTGCAATCATTTCCGAAAGCTTAGAAACATGGATGACAGAAAAGAAAAAAACGCGAACAATGAAGTGTTTATTTAAAGTAAGAGTTTACATAGGAGAGCAATTTAAAAGTTGGCCATCATGTGACTTTTATGATCTTTGCTTAGGCTTACATAAAGCAATCTTTAACTTTTATACATCTACATGATTTACATTTATTCTCTGCACCCTTATGTTAAAATACACTTTTTTTAAATTATACCTTCTTTCATGTAAAAGCAAAATTATAAAAGAAAAAGTTTTTATAAAGTAAAAACTTTATCAACTTTAAAAGGCTGAATACTGGGGATGAGAAGCACAAGGGACGAGCTGATACGATATCATTATACCTAGATGTGGATTCGATTTGCATTGCGATTCTGTATCATGATTTTAAAAAATCATAACATGCCAAATATATATACAGTAAATTTTAAACAATTTAAACAAAGTAAAATTAATTTGACCCTGTGCAGCCTGCCAGTGTGTGAATAGTTTAGAGTGTGCAACCTGTAAGAGTACTGAAGAACTGCAATATTTTGCCACGTCAATTGCAAACATTTATACATTTTTATAAAAAAAAAAAAGTATTTTAAAAAAGCGATTTTTGAGACAGAGTGGCGCACACAAATGTATCACGATATGTAACTGAATGGACACCCCCCTCCCCTCAACTCTAATACTATAGAAAAAAAATCCCCATCAACCTATAACATACATATTTCTGTTATAAAGTTAACAGTAGTGTTGCCTAGAGTTTGAGATACAGTATAACAGTGCATGAAAGAAATCTGCACTGCACTATATGCTCGATAAAAAGCATTTGTGATTTAATGTAATGAAATGTCTTTGAAATTATTAGGTTAGACAGTTAAATAGTGCATTAAGACTTCATGTATACACTCTGTAATTATAGCACGTCTATTTTTTAAGTAAATGTAACAAGGACACTTCATAATTCAATATAATCATGCATCCCTTTTCTTGCTCACTTTTCAAGGGGCTTGAGGCCTCATTTTCCCCTCTCGTTCTCTCTCCCCCTCTCCCTGCCTGTGAAAGTTACACAACCAGATCCTCATTGAGCAGCTCCTTAACGACTTCACTACTTGGATTTAGGCACTAATTCAGCAGAAATAACGGGCTGCAGGAGAAAACAAAGGGCCGGGGCGGTCGAGGGGCCTTACAACGTGCCGGGGAGGCGTTTAGAAATTAGCATGGTGCTGCACAAAGGACTTCGTTCCCCCTGCAGCTATGACTTGTTTTTTTGGCAGAGAAGCAGCAGAAGGAGGTGCCTGTCTGTGGTGGGAGAAACTTTCCACACTTCTTTTCTACGGTCGTGCCAAACAGTCAGGGAAAAAAAGAAAGAATGACACACAGCCTGCTGGAACACAGCAAAGACTTATTGAAAGGAATCAGACTTTCTAGCTCTCCCTCTAACTGTACACAAACTCATTCGTAGTTACATGTTTAAGCTGAATATTACCTACACTTCGCTCTGGTAATATGAACAATCCACGGTGTGAGAAGCAGACACTGCAGATTTTAAAGAGCATTAAAATGTTTTTTATAAAAATTGACGTAAAAACTGCATTAGGGGTGTTAAATCCCTTCTTCAGTTAAATACACACACGGAGTCTACATTCTCAAATCTTAATCTTGATTTTGTCACTTTCGGCACAAGTGCTTGCGAAAGTCAACTTGCCTCAAGAAGCTACTTGAGTAGAAGGAAACAAACTTTTGCATGACTTTGAAGGGGAAAAAAATGGCTTTGCATATGCTCCACTAAAAAAGCTGGGTAATTTTTCTTTTTTTTTTTTACATATATGTAAATATATATTATATACACTAGTGTATATACATGATGCTCTTTGTAATAAAACCTAGGACAGCTTACTACATCCAACAACCTGTATGAGCACAAAGATTCACTTCAGGTGGAAAATAATACAGATTTCAGCCGTCTTTCAAGCCGAACCAAATCCAGATATCAAATTTACCCCTTTCCCTTAGGTATATTCATAAGGCCTGGGGGTGGATGGATGGGTGGGTGCATGGGTAAGTAAATGTGAGTAGGTATTGTCTAAAACTTTTTTTTATTATTATTCTTAGTCAGGTGTGTATTAAATCCTATTCACAAAGTTTGCCAAGATTAAAGAATGATTATTGAAATCACAAACTCTCTGGCAGTACTTTCCAAATCCCTGAATATCTCCAAACTGTGAACTTTTAAACACATGAAGACATTTAGGAAAAGAGGAGGGAAAAAAACCCTGTAAACCTTTAGTGTTATATTGATGTCATGTGTGCATGTGTGTGTGTGTTCACTTTGTATTCTGTTACTGAATCAAAACACTTGAACTGTATCTAAATCATTAAAAGACCTTTTGTTATCACTTCAGCCCTTTCAACAGTGGCAAATAAAACCCTGAATAGACTCCACATTAGGGTGTAGAAAAGAGTTAATTGAGTTAGAGATAAAGAAAGGGGGAGCTGACTATCTAGGAGCCCTAGATGGAGGGATTTGCACATGGCCCAGGAAGAGGGGGAAAAGGTTCCATAGGTATAAGAGAGGGGAAAAAACTATTTATAAACTTTTGAAACTGAATAGAAACCCAGTGCTGAGAGAATGTGTGTGTGTGTCGCGCGAGCGATGCAGTAACTTTGTAACTCAGTGCGACTTCAGAACTCTTGGAGTAAAATGTATCTCACTTACACTTGTGTGATCCAGGAAGGGAGCCTCTGAAGATGAAGCAGTTTGGAGCCTTTCGTGAGCCGACTACAGTCCAGTAAAGAGCCAGTGCACGTACAGGGACTCGGACACGGCTCTCGACTCTCCATGTCGCCGTGTGTGAGTCGTGCTGCGGCGAAAACCAGCACAAGAGCCACATATGCTCCAGCGCCGAGCGGCGACATTTTTCCCCCCCACAAAAAGAAGAGGAAAAAAAACACTCTTTCTTTTCTTCGTTACTCCACGAAAGCTCCGAATTCAACCCAAACACGTCGTTCTTCCTCCGAAGTACTACGCTTCCTTAGTATTTCTTCTCTAGAGAAAAGTGAAAACATACACACACATACTAGTCCGACCGTTTCGCTCCGTCCATCCTCGTGTGAAAAACTTTGGCTCCTCTGTGTTTTTTTTTTTTTTCTCTCTCTCTCTCTCTCTTCACTGGAGTTGAAGCGCGTCGGCAGACATTCCAGAGTCTCGGATCGAGCGCGCTGATTGGCTGGGAAAACGGAAGTGCTCTGCGGAGCATTATGGGAAATGTAGTTTAAATTGTAGTCAGTAGAAACAAACTATACGTGATTGTAGGCTTCTTTTGGAAAGCGCACGTGAACAAGTTCTTTTATTTCATAAAAAAATAATAATAATAATAATCTGTCTATAGATAAATAAGATAGATAGAGCACTTTATTAATCCTAAAGGGAAATTGTATCGTTAAAGCAGCCAGTTCACAAATTATACCACAACAAGTAAGCAACAAGCAAGAATTTACAATTCACGTTTAAACTTTAATGAGGTAAAAATGCAATAAAACACTAAAAAATATACTGTTTCTATGTACACATGCATGATGATTGTGTATACAAGCAAGAATGAAAGTATACAAAAGGTGCACCAGCAAGTTAAAATAGTAATAGAGAGAATGAACCAGTTACAAGTTACAATCATAATGCATAGTGCACCTCCAGGGTCCGGGTTCGATTCCTGCATCAGGTCTGTGTGCATGGAGTTTGCATGTTCTCCCAGTGCTTGGTTGGTTTCCTCTGTGTACTCTGGTTTCCTCCCAATGGTCCAAAGACAGGCAGATTAGGCTAAATGGCCTGTTGTGTGTGTGTGTGTGTGTGTGTGCGCCCTGTGATGGATTGGTACCCTGTCGAGGGAGTACCCTGTCTAGTGCCCGAAGTCACCTGGGATAGGTTTCAGGCTCCCCGTTACTCTGTACAGCAACTAAAACAGATCTGGACTGACTGACAATTCTATCCGGACCCTGATGTTTTTTGATAAATGTGAATAATTAATATACCATTAATTAATAAACCAGTTTCTCTCAAGGTGGACGTGGCTATACGTGGCACTCAACAGAGCCAATCAACGCAATAGTTTACTGTGTATATATAGAGTGTGTACAGAAGAACCAGCAATGAAAGTGTGACACAACATGAATTACTTCTAGGAAAGGAAATTACTCCTAGGAAATATGAAAACTGAACCTTCAAAGATATATGGACAGATCAGTATATGGTTATACTACCTGTGGGAACTTTAAAACCAGTTTATCTCATATGGTCCAAACCCGATTTTATTGACCAGGCCTTCTTAAATTTTATTTCAGGACTCTTGCTGTACAGAATTAAAGGTATTGAGAATCAATGAATGAGTAAAACTGCCTAGGTTGTGGCACATGCTGTAGTGTTTAGCACTGTTACCTTGCACCTACAGAGTCAGGGGATTGAAGCCTGCCTTGCGAGTTTGCATGTTCTCCAGACACTTTCCTCTTACAGTCCAAAGACATGCAGACTAGGCTAATCTGCATTTCCAAATTGCCAGTAGTGTGTAAGTGTGTGAGCAACCCTGTCCAGTGTGAAATGTGCATTTAATTAGTCTACACCTACACTTTTCCAAAGGAAGTCACAGGGTTATTTTCCAACCTTTGGGAATACTTTATAATACACCTAATGTTTAATGTCTAACACAAACATACAATTTTCTTAATCGAATGTACATATATTTGTAGTTTTATCCTATTGCTTTCACTCTTCTCCTGGTTTGATCATGCAAATGTGACCTTATATGAAAATGGCAGCTTATTTGAATTTTTACTGGCTTTCAGATCCTAAATAATAACATCTATACTGTGCCGTACACTCAACACTGGCATCGACATGCGGAATGCAAAAGTTTATCTTTCCTACTATTATTAAAGAGACAGCACAACAGCAATTGTAAGCATAAAGCAAAAATGAATTTAACGTTAATATGAATATTGTTTTACAATGAAAATGTGATCTGATACTTCCATCATTTATAGGTATAGCACGGTACCAGCTCGACTAATCTGAGTACTACAGAAATTGCCAATTATTTTGGATTTTCTTATGTAAAAACATAATTTACACAGAATGACATGACCAATGAATATCAGTTCTGCAGGCTGAAATGACTTGTTAATGAGTGAGATCTGAGCTGAATGGCCAGACTGGTTAGAGTTGACAGGGAGGCTATGGTAATTCAAATAACCACGCTTTACAACTGTGGTATAAAGCATATCGGAATGCACAAAATGCCAAATCTTGACGTGGATCGGCTACAACACCGTATCATATACTGTATATGCATGTATGAAAATAATTGTTTATATATATATATATATATATATATATATATATATATATATATACTGTTATAATATATATATATATATATATGGAAATAATTGTATATATATATATATATATATATATATATATATATATATATATATATATAAACAATTATTTCCATATATATATATATATTATAACAGTGCTGAAATCCCTCAAAACAAAATAGCATGTAATTGAATTACATGAAATAAATAAAAACTTATGAATTTGTTATTTTTCTGCATTGCGATTTAATCTGAATGAAAAAAAAACTTTAGCATTTAAAACTGTACACATCTGTATAAAGCTACATTACATTAAATGTATAAAGTTGTAAACGAGCCATCATTAAATTAAGCAAAAGAAATCAATATTAATCTATGTTGTACAATTACTATAAAATGTCTATTGAGAAATTTGGGCTCATCTTTCTTTCTGTGCAGCAGTGATTTATTCATAAGTACTGTGGTATACGACATAACATATAATTAAGATATCTCGAAAATTATTCATCTAATGACTTGTTTAGCTTCTCAGAATCAGGACAGTATAGAGACCAGCTTACCGCGTGGCCTCACAGGCTGAAGCGATCACTCAGACATGTGTAAGAGAGAGAAGTGGATGACAGTTTTCCCTTGACATGCCAATTGATTTAATCCCTCCAGGATTTGGCCTGACTTGAGGTTTGTGAGGGTGGATGTGCGCGTACTTGCTTGTGCATATATGCATGTGTTGGTTCACATGCCTCAGTGACATGAATCGGGCTTTTTTTTCGTCTTCTTGTGATCAGTCGATTCTCATCTCAAGCTGGTTTAGGATCAGCTCTATAAGGATAAAAGACTTGATCGGTCAACATGATTTTCCCAACATGATCTATAGGAAGTGTGGCTTTGTTGAAACACTTTATATAACAGCATTACAATACTCACATTTAACATTCTCACATCAAGTTTATGGAAATCCATAACCCTCATTTCTCCCATTTGTACACAACTAACCTACAAAAACCCTCGAAAAACTAACTTTCTCACCAAACTTCCCTTGCAGCCTACTACTCCCACTCTTTACTTTCAAAACGAAGTTTCGTCCCTGAATCTCTGGAAAACTGAGCCCCCTAAAATAGGCACTGCCAGGTATTTTGGAGTGAGTCCCAGGATCCAGGGCTACGAGTGGCCACATGCCAGTTATTATACTTAGAATAGCAATGTTAATAATAAAAATAAAAAAAAGTTCTCCCAGCATGCTTTGCACCAAGGAGTGTTTGGAGCCAGTAAAAACATAAGCTGTGTGGTAGTACTGATGGATGGGGGATGGGGAGAAAGGAGGGGTATTCTTTGCAGGTGATGGCAAGCAGGCGGTGTTTACATTTAAATATTCACCCGACTGCGCGGTAGAAAGGCCATTTCTGTGCTGCACAGAGCAGCGTGGTGTTGTGTCTACCCCACAGACATTCCGCTAGCAGAACCGTTGGCGCGAAACCTGCAAGTTTCTGGCCATGTGGAACTGAGAGGAGGTCTGAGACGACTAAGAGGCTCCTGTGCATTTTGAACCTGATGATAGATATAATGACAATATCACAGGTTTTATCTAATAAACTATGCCAGGCTTAATTACTTTATTACTTTTTTATTTATCTTCGGCAAATCTCGAAATGTGTAGGGCGCGAGATATGGTTTTTGATCGTAAAAAGCATTTCATCACTAATCCGAGGAATTCACCAGCGGTTCTCATGAGATCAAAAGGATTGCAGGATTCTACAAGTCAAATTGGGACTTTTATGTGTGCAGAATAACAGAACACAGTTACAGTATGAGAGTAAAAACTAGCTTTATTTCTCGATATAATCCCCTGCTACACTAATGCACTCATCCGAATGTTTCATTAGTGCTTGGGTAGAAAGTTTTCTCAGTATGCTGGAGCCATGATCAGGCCGTCTGAAACGCTGCCCTCCCAGGAACTCCTTCAGTGGGCTGAACTTGGCTTGGGAAATGGCTTGGAGCGAGATCGGGACAGTATGGTGGGATGTTACAATAATCCCCGCCGAGTTCCTGTAAAGTTCCTGTAATTCGTTCACAAGAAATTTCGTCGCAAGTCCCAGTTTGACTTGAACGCTGCTTGTTGATTGGAGCGTTATGAAAACGAATTTCTCAAACACAGTACATTGATTTTAAGGCCTCATAACTCCCAAGTGCTTATGGAGTGTGTGATGTATTTAAACTAACGCTGCAATTCACATATGCAGCAGCTGCACGATAATTAAGTCTTATTAAGTCACCCAAATGAGAACTGCAGGCTTTTTCTGGGGTTAAACACTCATAAGCAGTTGTTGTTGATGGGTAGCAAAGAGTATGTCGAAGCGGTCTGTGTGTTATGCTGTGCGGACATCGCCCATAACAGGCCAGGACGCCCAAACAAAATACGCTCTGTGTCTGCCTCGCTTAGTTCATAAAGAGGCTAGTGTAGGTGCACATTCTTGGTGGTTATGATACACATACATCTTAGAATTAATAAAATAACAGGCAGACTCTGTGAATGGAGCCTTGGTTGAAAAAAATATGCAATATTTCAGGGTTCCTATTTTTTCTTTGATCTAATCGTGTAAGTTTGCAAGATAGGGTCGATGTTTTCAGCATACCATATTGAGGTGCGGTTCATTAAGAAACTGTATGTAGACTTTCGACAAATGGTGTCTCCAGGACAAATACCCAAAAAGGGAAAGCAGCACGACTGTCTACCGTTTGCCTGAATAATTGAATATCGATCCAGTCAACTTCTTACACGTGTTACAGCTATTAGTGAAGTTTGCAATACTGTATAAGAACAAGAAGGTAGTGTCTTGTCTAAACCTTTGCCTAGAATTAAAATGATTTGTACTGATTGCATTCACAAAGTGTATTCTTTTCTTCTTTTTGGTTGTATGTGTTTGCACATGATATGAATAGAACAGTTACGATTTTAAAGTATTGTAGGGCTGGTAGGCAAAAAAAATCCACCCACAGTAATTCATCTATCTGTCCATAATCTACACTGGTTGTCCTGTGTAGAGTCACATGGACCTAGACCTTATCCCGGGTGACGAGGTAGGGTTCACCCAAGGTAGGGGTGCAAACCCCCTGCAGGGCACCGGAGAGAGACGCGGGAAAGAGGAAAGAGATTGTGATTTTGGCGTTTTGGTATTTGTCTGTGACTTTTTTGCCTCCCATTGACTTTGATTATTACTTTGGTTGGTCTTTGTATATATTTGTAGGTAATTTCACTGTATGTTTGTGCACTCACCAGTAGTGTGGACGTGGCTGCTATTTATTTTGGGAAGAGGGAATTTATTCACTGTTTTTGGTTTAGGGAGTCGGGGAAGGTACCTGTATTTTTGTCTTTGTTTTTGTTTTTTGTTGCAGGTAATCTAGCTACTAAACATAAATACCATTTAGTTTATTATTTTGGCCGGGGTCCACCTTGAATCTGATCCTCCTCCTGGTGTGTGTGTGTGTGTGTTTTTGTAAATCAATACAAACCTCATTATTTCATCAGTTAATTACTGGATCTAGTTCTTTCTGCCATATACCACCATTTGCATCCAGTTTAAAATAGAACCCTGAACCATTCTTTTGCTGTAAGGCACAACATTAGACTGGGACGTAACGCCATATTTAAGTGACCGCTTTGATTTTCAAGCACAAGAAAAACAACAGCTTTATTATGCAAAGGTGTTCCTTCAGTTAAAAACAAATAGTTTGAGATTTATATCTGCTCATCTTTTTTTGAACTACGCTAGAATGCCTCATCCCACCCCGCTGTTAAAAAAAAAAAAGTTACTCAGTAACATTTACTCTGAGTAAATTTTTTATGAGCTACTTTTTACTTTTACTTGAGTAGTTTTTTATAATGGTAACTTTACTTGTACTTCAGTAAAATTTCAATGATGCAACAGTACTTTTACTTGAGTACAAAATTTTAGTACTCTTTCCACCTCTGCACACACACACACACACACACACACACACACACACACACACACACACACACACACACACTCAACCACCATGTGCAATTTGAAAATGCCAATCAAACTACTGTGCATGTCTTTGGACTGTAGAAGGAAACCAGAGTACCCAGAGGAAACAGTCCAACTACAGGGAGAACATGAGTGGTGAGGAGGTTGAAACCCCTAACCCTGGAGGTGTGAGGTGACCTGCTAACCATTAAGCCAAAAAAAAATCAAGAATACTTTGATTAAAAACATGAAAATAAATAAATAATCACAAGTCCCGGTTTGACTTGAATGCCATGCTAATGTCATAGAAATGCTAAGTTGTGGTTTAAATATCTACAGTGCATAAAAAGTGTAAGGGGCTTTAATGACTACATATACTGATTATTATTATTATTATTACTATTATTATTATTATTATTATTATTATTATTATTATTATTATTAATGACGCCAAACACTGAATAGCATGGAAATAAAAATGTCAATTTAGATGTTATTAACATGTTGCAAATATGCAACCAGATTTTAAGCTTTTACCCCATATATTATAAAAGGTAAAAACTTTTTTTTTTAATTACTTTACAAATCTCAAGCATGAAAAACAAATCCTGCACTATAATACAGAACAGTCATGTAGACAATCCCCCCACTGAGCTCGTAAAGATCTGAACAATTGAACTTCCATATCTTATTTCCTTCAGTTCTTTTGCTTCTTTTTCACTCCATTGTCTGGATTGTTTGCCTGTTGGGTTCAGTTAACAATCCTAATCCAATCCAAACCCATATCACTTACAGAACACAGTGGAATTAGTTACTGAGCTCTAGTGGGTTACATTCGGATTGGGGCTGAAACCCGGAGGGCCGCTGATCTAAAGATGAGGATTGTTGACTGCTTTGTTGAGTGTCATGTGTCTGTCTCATGAACATTACTCACAAAGCTTAAGGAATCTGTTCATTCTTCTCACAATCAGCCAAAACACAGTATTGGTGTGTCTGAAGTTAATGCAACATGGAAGTGACCAATTTTACTTCTCTAAAAATTTAAAGTTGCTAAATTCAGCCGTTTTGGACAGATGTGCCCAAAAATGGCCAGTTTTTAGTGTTATACTGTCTCAAGCAATAATCATTTAAGATGCAAATTATTCATATTTCTTCATGAGTATTGATGGGTGTAAGCTTATAAATTCAAATGACCTGTAAAAATTGTTGCTTAAATTGGATCAATCCAAAAAAATCTGTAGTGTCTGTAACCATGTCAAATTCCTGTTGCAATACCGTAACAATTTTGCATTTTAGAATAATAAGCTAGAATACACTTTTTTTGTTGTTTACGTCTTTTCATATGAAATCTAAATTGGCCAAGTTTCATCTGAATGCCAATTAAGATCATTGAAAGATGTGAAATAAAAAAAAGTTACGCACACTAGATGCAATTGTAGTCAGCAAATGTGTTCCTTTTCATCTTGTAAAAACAAATATAAAAGTGTACGCATGTTTGCAAAAAACGAAGCATGGATCGGGAGATAAGAAGCATGAACTATAATGAAAAATGGTGTCATACGATCCTATCTAAAAATAAATGAATTAATTAAAACAACACTTTATTTCACCTAGGTGAGACGATATTTTACCACCAGCACCATGGTTTGGCTGAATCTTTCCAACAACAAAGAAATATTTTGAAGGTTTTTAGGTGGTTATTTTGGTCTTCACTTTGAATTGGTTGGCCTGCACATGCATTTATTTTAGCAGGAATCCACACCATACCAAACCAAAGACACTACTCCATTCCAACATTATGCAAATAAAAAAAAGAAAAAAAAAGTAATACAAATAGTAATACAAAAATCTAGATCCTGGAAGTGAAACTATTTTCAAAGAAACCATAAGAAAAGTCAGAAAGCATGAACCACAACAGCGGTATCAATATCAACCCGATCAACTACAGTCCAATTTGGTAGTATAAGTAGTCGTATATTGAATATATGAAAAGACATTAAATATCACCTGAGGACATCGCTCAGGACCAAGTATGAATAAATTAACCTCTTAGATGAGTATAATAATAATAAAAAACTAACAAAACAGGCTCAGAGTAAATTCCTCCCATTTTACAACCCACAGATTTCTCCTCATGTAGTTCCATTGAGATGACTTCCAGCTTATCTGCCGCGCTTCTTCGGGAAGTGTGTGTGGTTAATCAGTCCACCATTAGCTGTAAATACATACTGACTAATATAATCTAAAGAATATACAGTATACATGCCATGACTAGGTATAAAGAGCAATTATACTGTAAGGTACTGTGAAGACATTTCCATTGTAGAATTTCCATTGACTTATTCAAGTTTTTAAATTCCTTTACACTTCCCGACCCTCTGGTGAAAAGAAGACACCTTATTTTGTAGCCTCCTGCAGAGGGTAATGGAGACAAACTTGTCTAGAAGGCCAGCTGTTAAAACACTTGACAGGGATCAGACCCCATGTGGGCCATTGGTCATGGGGTCACACAGCAGGGGATGTTTGGAGGTGTAAACACACGCGGCTCTCCTCTATTATCATCTATTTGCTTTCGAAAGGGCTCTACAGCCTTACCATTGGGTAGTAGATTTGGAAAGAGCATTATAGTTAAAGGATTCATCTTTAATCATTAACAGGGCTAATTTAGCCTTTTGACCTTAAAGCACCGACTCACCTCGGGAAGCGTCAAACAACAAGTATTTATCATCTCCTATCAACATTCACTCTTACTGAAACCTTACTTATACATGATTTAATTCAAGATTCATGCAAGGGATCTCATACTATGTACCTTTTCTCTAATGATTTGCATTTTCCCTGTAGTCCGGATCAGATTGTAGTATAAAAGACGTTAAAGGTGATTGAGAAGATACCGATCGCATACGATTTGCCTTGACGCAAATATCTCCCTGTCTCCATTTTGCCTAGACTGGTATGTTATGATTGGACCTCGTCGTTTCTTTCCTAAAGCCGAGCAGCTCCGGGAGCACTGACAACTAAATGATGGATCATCTGTCCAGCTGGCTGCCAGTCTGTATGTGCTATTATCGCAAACAAAGACTTACTGGTAACAATCTGACATACCTCTCGGAGCTGAGATATGCTTCATGAGGTCTCTGACCACGAACTTATGGGGCTGAAAAGAAGCATAACGTGTACAGTTTCCAGACAGAACAGATGATTCTGTGCCACACTAACCTGTAGAGCTTTCCAAAGTAACTTACTAAAAAAGTAACCTTTTTGTTACTCCATTGTTTCAATGACTCATACGTTTTTATCATGGATGAATCGGTTATTGATGAGAAGGTTGGGGGTTCAAGCCCCAGCACTGCCAGACTTCCACTGAAGGGACTTAACCTTATCTGCTCCAGGGACGCTGTATCCTGGCTGACCCTAGGCTCTGACCCCAGCTTCCTAACTGGAATATGTGAAGAAGAAAAAAATCATCTACTGTGCTGTAAGGTGCATGTGACAAATAATTGAATCATAATTGACAATTGTTCATCAACGATCTATTGTTTTAAAGGTTTCATAGTGAGTTATAATAAAACCTTATGTAGTCAAATGCATTACGGTGCATATTTAATATAATATAGTTTGAGACCAAAAGAAAACGAGAGAGAGAGAGAGAGAGAGAGAGAGAGAGGGAGAGAGAGAGAATTTATAGTAAAATCAGACCTGAGCTTTTCTGGTAATGAATTATTCCAAGACACATGTGCTCCGACTCATTGCGCTCTCATCTGGTAGTGATCAAGAAGGAGGAGATCTGAGGACATATTTGAACTGGTAATAAAGTGTGTCACACATCTACATATGTTTTTCACGTTTCATTTACAGCCATTCACATTAAGCCACACAGATGATGATTAGGCAATGACAGTAATGAATAATCTCTTCACTATATTAATCTTTCTCGTTTCTCTCAGTCCAAATGCACAAAAGAGCACACGAAGTCTTTACAGGACATAAATAGAGATTATATAGAATAGAGCAGATATATTGTTTGACAAGTATTAAGGAGGCGGCACTTTGACTTAGTGGTTAGCATTGGGCTTTTCCATCATGCAGAAAAGCTCAGCTGGGGAAATTACACATAGTCGTCACTTTTTCCACCACCAGGTGAGCTGTGGCATATCTGAGGGCTGAATCTGATCTGACCAAGAAAGGCCAACTATACTGACAAAAGAAGGAGCCAAAATTAACATGCACCATTAATTGGTGAAAGGAAAAAAAAAGCAAGCAAAATCATCTAAAAAATTGAATATAATTTATCATGCATTTCCATGACAGGTAGCCAATTACAAGATTATTACTCCTGTTTTAGACAAAAAAACAGTTTTTGCCTGTTTTTTGTCCCTTAATCTGACTTCATATAAGAAGACTTGTTGCTCAGACCTGCAGTCCTCGGAAGGGGTGTGTCTCAAATGAGTGCCTCATTTACATGAACACAGAAACAGCATGTTCAGAGAGGAATGAACTGGTTCAGTTTGTGGTATGAAACAAAAGCGCAGTATCCGAGTGTTATTTCAGCTGCAGCATTAAAGGGATAGATGACTTTTTTTTTTTATGTGCATAAAAGTACAGTACAATAGGTCTCGGTCATTATAAGTTTTCCTGCTCTGCACGTAGACCGTAAGAAGTTTGTCACCTGGAACATGAGTACAAAGTAGGTAATTGGGGCCAAATTCCACAACCCACGTTCCATGTAAAAAAAAAAAAAAATGCATTCCAAAGTTCACCTGAGACTCATATAAAGTTTCTGAACTAAGTAGGTACCTTACAGAGTTACAGTGTACTTAGTACCAATTTAACTCTTTTTCTTTTTGCCAAAAAATGAATAGCTGGTAAAATCCGATTCACTTTTTGGCACACCACCACCAGACCCGTCTTAACTTTATTAACGGAATTTAGTTTTAGTCACTAGGAGTTATTTCTTCTTTTATTTATAGAAACTGCTAAATTCATTCATTCATTCAATCTTTACATTAATTTTCTATCCTGTTCAGGTTCGAAGGAAGCCTTGAACCTTTCCCATGGGACTCAAGGGGCACAAGGCAGGGGGTCCACACCCATCACAGGGCACACAAGCACGCAGTCATTCACACACCACGGGCAATTTGAAAATGGTAATTCGCCTGATCTGCATGTCTTTGGACTGTGGGAGGAAACCGGATTACCCAAAGGAAACCCACCAAGCACAAGCATGAGGAGAACATACAGTACAAAGTCCAGGTAGTCTGGAGGTTCGAGGCCACAGTGCTGATCACTATGCTAGCGTAAAATGGTACAAGAATCCTGATATAAGGATGTAGATATTTTTTTATGCAGGAAATATTAGACGGACCGAATCCTATTTAAGATATTTGACATCATTTGCTCCAGTAAGTGTTTATTAAAAGGTTGTTTTTAGACACAAGCGATTTCAGTCATTTACACTGCTTAAGCCTTTAGTTCTTTTTGTATTTATTTGTTTACCATGTAAACTTTTTACATCCTTACGTACCTTCAGCCTAGGATACAAATAAAAATTCACCTCCTAAGTAAAATCACTTATTTGGGGCTAATCTCAAATTTTATAATAAAAACAATTTCTGCCTTATGCAACATGTGGTATAATTCAGATGAACATACTCCCTAGTGTCCTTACAAATGCCATAAAAAGGCATTTTAATTTTATCCTTTGAAGTGCAAAACCCCCCCAGAAATAGTTGCGCACAAACTTCTCAAACTGCTGCTGTGGGGAAATTGGTTAAGTAGTGAATTAATTCATTGTGCAACTCAAATTTTATTTGTCACATACACAGTCATACACAGTACGATATGCAGTGAAAAAAAACAACCTTAAAATAAAAGACTATTAATAGGAAATAAATATGAATAAAAAAGAAATAAAATAGAGTAAATTTAGATAAGAAAGAATAATATATAGATATAATATAATAAATATAATAATAATAATATAATAATATCGACAGAATACTAAATATACAATATAAGTAATATATAAGAAAAATTGAAAATGAGTTCCTGTTTATTAACTCGTTTCATGCTTAATGTAACTCACACAGTTTAAGATCACATGAAATAGTGAAATATGCCTGGTTTCATTTCACAATCAATTTAATTCTATCAACATATATTATTCCACATCAAGTCAACAAGCAATAACTTTCTCCTGCTCTCACAGGTAGAGTTGTGCTGATGTGACGAGGAAGCGACGCACACGCACTCAGCTGGGAAACAGATGCCCCGGGTGTGCATTTGTCGTTAAGCCATGCTGTTCGGTGGAGAAACACTATCATTTTCCTCAGGCTGTGAGGTCGCGGGACTGTTGGTGAGAGGGGGAGGCTGGAGGTGCTTGACCCCTGTTGAAAGCTGATTATCTCACCAATCCTCCCCCTTCACCTCCCTCAGACATCACAGACCCCACGCTTAACTTTTGCTCATGTGTGAAAATGTCCTTGGTGTTGTAGATGGAGTTTCCAGGTCTCTGATCTAACTCCGGCTGAGACTGAGACCTGATTCTAGCCCAAATATTTTGCTCATTGGAAAAGGAAGACTCAATTTTCTTCTTCTTCTTTTTTTTTTTTTTCAATGTCTGTGCGGGGAAACAAGGTCATCATGCGGTGCATACTTTTCTGATTTGTAGCATCTGCGAATATACTGTACATCACGGATACACTGTCTAGACTTGCACGTTCCCTTAGCTCGACATGGCCTACGGTTGTCAGGACAGACTTGATTTCAATGCAGACTGATTTGATTTCATTCCAAAATCAATAATGTGGTTTGAAAACAGGATCGTCACAGCCGCTGATTACTTTGAAGCTAGCAATCTTCCACCACTGTCAGCCCCAAAATGGTGGTGGCTCTTTTCATTGTCCAATAAAAACCAGTTGGTATCCAAAAGGTGTCATCTTGGGCCATGTGGTTTTTCATTTAGGTTCATTTTCAAATCTCTCTCTCTCTCTCTCTCTCTCTCTCTTTGTGCATGTGTGTGTGTGTGTGTGTGTGTGTGTGTGTGTGTGTGTGTGTGTGTGTGTGTGCGTGTGTGTGTGCGTGTGTGTGTGCGTGTGCGCGGCTGTATGTTTGCACATGCATGCTTCAGGTGCTGTGGAAAAACACAGCTGCTGGATATGTCTTCTCCCACCCACCTCGTTTCAGGGCAAGTAAGAAAAGGTTTGTGTGTGTGTGTTTGTGTGTGTCTACACTAGAATGAACTCTAATGTCAAAACTGTAGGTGAAAAGATGAACATGGTACAATGCAAATGTTTTTTCATTTTAATTGTGAATCTAACAGTTTGAATAGCTATTATTTTATTAACAATTCATAATTAGTTCAGACTTCTTTTTCAATTTGAACAGAAAAATAAACAGTGCTGGCGATGTCCAGGAATTAGTCTTTATAATACTTGCTTTACCTCATTTCAGTTACATAAACATCAACCAATAGCCAAGGCTCACTGGCTAAGTGGTAAAGACTGCCCCCAAGTGGTGGCAATGGGCTTAACAGTCAAGAGATATTTGCCATTAATGTGACATAATTGTGGATGCTTTATGTATTATGGATTCTGACTCTGTGTGCATTTAATCAAGACTTTAATATGGAGATTTGTTAGAATTTATAGAATACATTTATAGAATAATTTTTACCACAATTCATGAATACATGAATATTACTATATGAATATTTTACTGTTACTGTTACTATCATTGCTGCTTCTGTTACTTCTACTTATGTTAGTTTCACTACAGCCGCTGACAGTGATGCTCACAAAGTCCGCTGCTTCAATGTTTTTAGATCAGATCTTACTATGGTACAGTGAAGTATTACTACAATCATTTTATAAGTGTAAAAGGCTTTTATTGACAATCACATTACATTTACGCAAAGAGTCGATATTTGCAGTGTTCAGCCTTCTTTTTCAAGCCCTCTGCAATTCACCTGGCATGCTGTCAATCGATTTTTCGGGCCACCCTGACTGATGGCAATTTTTAATATTTTGTTCCCAGAGGCACTTACTTATCACTTTGATCACTTTTGCCATATGGCAAGGTGCTGGGTGAAGTCCTTTTCTCTGATGAATCACCTTTCTGATTGTTTGGGGCATCATTAAAAAAAAAGAAGAAAAGGTGAGCGCTACCATCAGTCATGTGTCATGTGTCATGCCATCAGTGAAGCATCCTGGGACCATTCCTGTGTGTGATCGCTTCTCGGCCGAGGGAGTGGGCTCACTCGCAATTTTGCCTAAGAACACAGCCATGAATAAAGAATGGTACAAAAACATCCTCTAAGAGCAACTTCTCCCAACCATCAAAGAACAGTTTGGTTACAAACAATGCCTTTTCCAGCATGATGGAGCACCACGCCATAAGGCGAAAGTGATAACTAAGTGGCTCGGGGGACAAAACATCGGAATTCTGGGTCCATGGCTAAACAAACAAAAAAAAAACACACACATACACAAATTCTGACTCCAAGCATTGATTATGCCATCAGTCAGGGTGTGGCCCAGAAGCTGATTGACAGCATGCCAGGGTGAATTGCAGAGGTCTTGAAATAGAAGGGTCATGAAAAAATTGAAAAAGTTCTATAAACGTTATGTTATTGTCAATAAAAGCCTTTGCTTGTAGTTAAACGGTATTCCAAAGTAACATCTGATAAAATGATATAAAAACACTGAAATTGAGTCATTCAACAAACTTTTGGGAAGGGCTGTACTAGCATTTATATATATATATATAAAATCACTAGCATTTTGGCTCAGTGCATCTTAGTTGTCAACTAGTTAAAGAAAACGTGTTTGATATCAGCTATATGAAAATAAATGCTCAAAGAGCTTTCCATACCAGTACCACTCCTATCACCACTGATACTACTACAGTATTGCTACAAATGCTATTACTACTCTGCTACTACCAATGCTAGTTCAGCGTGGAGGCATCATTTTTTCGAGACTAGATTTGTAACAGGGCAACAGATGGCAGCACAAGGCTGCACACACAGTCACAGAGAGCCATGAGCTTCGTAAGTCAGTGTACCAAAAGATATCATCCTGTGTACAGTCTTTCGTAAGCAGTGTATCTGGTGCTATTCTGACCACGTCTACGATTTCATCACGGACAGCAAATTAGAACAAAGAGCGAGCATAAAATTCTGCATGAAAATGGGCAAATCTGCCACAGAGATGTGGCAAACCCACCCTACTGCATGAGAACTTCTGCACCCACCCTACTCGCTACATATAAAAATAAATACTCACTTATTAATACTATATAAAAAATATAGTATTAACAAGTGAGTAATAAAGTCTTGTTAACAGAGCGAATCTTGAAACGTTCTGATACCACCTCGTACGACTACTATCACCAGCACGACTAATAATACTAATGCTACCACTGATATGACTCTCAAAAGGAGGACAAAGGTTCAAAAATGTGGAAACTCACACAAACTAAGAACTAAGTAAAAAGTGTTTTTTCTTTCCCTTGAAAGAAAACGACACAATAACCAGTCTAGAATCAGTGATTATTCACGTAATGCATGGGTTGGGGACAACAAGCCAATAACAGTCAGGAAATCATAGCAGTCATCTATTTAATCCACTGGAACCTGGATTAGGGGATTATAGGAATCTACGATTTAAAGATCAAAAAGAAAACCAGGTTTGAATCCAACTTTCATTTTCACAAATGGAATGACCATTATTATTATTATTATTTTAAACAGGTTAATCACCTGACATGTTCTACTTGATGTGTTCCAAGAGTGACTCCTTGGGCGGGAACTTGTGGTGCATCTCAATGCATTCCTCCAGAAGATTGATGCAGCCTTGGAGCTCTGCCTTGACTGAGTCTACCACTAGACAGTTCCTTTCCTTTGACCATGTGGTGGTCATTATCGAGAAAACTCTCTCTGTGTGAGCACTGCTGCAGGAAATATATAATAGGTAGGCACTAAGGATCTTCAAGTTCCTGAGAGGGGCATCAGTTTGGGTGACAAGTTTCAAATACGTCTCATCAATTCTCCGTTTCAGCAGAGCTGCCAAGAACAAAGTCGTATTCTTCATACAGCTCAGCTTTGTCAACGTCTGACAAACTTCAAACTTTTTCGCTGCTTCGTAGAACTGCTCAAAAGGGGCACGTTTTAGTCTCAGGTTAGGCATTTGGTGTTCAGAGAAATCATATCTGTTGCGTGTCCTTTGGTAGACAACATTAAAGACGACCTTACGTCTCCAGGCCAGACCTGGACTGAACTCTTTGGGTTTCCTGTTGACAGTGAAGCTAATGTATTCCCTCTGTTTTCTCTCAAGCTGGTTGTTCAGATTGCACATGAGCTGAAAGACTGAGGTGATGCAAAAAGAGCTCGCTTTCAATGCATTCAATGCTACAGACAGTGAAGACCTTCAAAACATAACTAGGAAAAAAAAAAAAGGTCAAGTTCATGAACATCACATTTTTCTCTCCAAAACATTTCCATAGCACTTTACTCCGAAAGTAACAGATTAGGCACAATGGCTACCATGGCACAAGTAGGCACAGAATATTACACTCATCCCAATGCAGGAATGGACAAAATTCATTTAACTGCATCTTCTGGGTGGCTGAGGTGCTGAAATGGCTGTAGGCTTTGAACACAATGTCAGCATTCAGTTTTGCTTGATTTTTGCTAAAGATGAGTAACGCAGTTGGCTGAAGGAATGCTGTTTTGGGCCATGTAAAGTTTTTGGATTACACTGTTGTGTGTGACATAATTAACATTGACGTTGTCTGCTGTGTAAGCAGTCACATTTTTCAGTCCTAGACAAGCTGTGTCTAGCTTTGAGATTAACTGTCTGGCTGTGGCTCTAGAAATCACATCACTGTCACTGTAAAAGTCGAGCAGCACATGTTGAACTGAAATATCTAAGGACTTTTGGAAAGCACTTGCAAAAAAATGCAGATTGTTTTTTTTTTAATGTAATTTACATGGGTACACACGTGGACAAAATTGTTGGTACCCTTCGGTCAATGAAAGAAAAACTCACAGTGGTCACATAAATAACTTTAATCTGACAAAAGTAATCATTGAAAAAAAATTCTATGAATGTTAACCAATGAAAGTCAGACATTGCTTTTCAACCATGCTTCAACAGAATTATTTAAAAAAATAAACTCATGGAACAGGCCTGGACAAAAATGATGATACCCCTAGAAAATACTGAAAATAATGTGACCAAAGGGACATGTTAATTCAAGGTGTGTCCACTAATTAGCATCACAGGTGTCTACAATCTTGTAATGAGTCAGTGGGCCTATATATAGGGCTCCAGGTAGTCACTGTGTTGTTTGGTGACATGGTATGTACCACACTCAACATGGACCAGAGGAAGCGAAGGAAAGAGTTGTCTCAGGAGATTCGAAAGAAAATTATAGACAAGCATGTTAAAGGTAAAAGCTATAAGACCATTTCCAAGCAGCTAGATGTTCCTGTGACTACAGTTGCACATATTATTCAGAAATTTAAGATCCATGGGACTGTAGCCAAACTCCCTGGACGTGGCCGCAAATCAAAGAGATGCAAATCAAAGAGACGCTAAAAACACCCAAGATTGGCTAAGAGGAAAACATTGGACTATTCTAAAGTGGCCTTCTATGAGCCCTGACCTCAATCCTATTGAGCATCTTTGGAAGGACCTGAAACATGCTGTCTGGAAAAGGCACCCTTCAAACCGGAAACAACTGGAGCAGCTTGCTCATGAGGAGTGGGACAAAATACCTGCAGAGAGGTACAGAAGTCTCATTGACAGTTACAGGAATCGTGTGATTGCAGTGATTGCCTCAAAAGGTTGTGCAACAAACTATTAAGTTAGGGGTACCATCATTTTTGTCCAGGCCTGTACCATGAGTTCATTTGTTTTTATAATTCCATTGCATTCCAAGCATGGTTGAAAAGCAATGTCTGACTTTCATTGGTTAACATTCATAGAATTCTTATTTATTATTACTTTTGTCAGATTAAAGTTATTTCTGTGACCATTGTGAGTTTTTCTTTCATTGACCGAAGGGTACCAACAATTTTGTCCACGTGTGTATGTGTGTGGGGTAATATTTTGGTACACAGTATTTGTGCTTTAGTTCTGCCTAGGAGGCGGCATGGTGGTGTAGTGGTTAGCACTGTCGCCTTGCACCTCCAGGGTTGGGTTCGATCCCCGGCCAGGCTCGATTCCCGTCTCTGTATGCATGGAGTTTGCATGTTCTCCCCGTGTTTGGTGGGTTTCCTCCGGGTACTCCAGTTTCCTCCCACAGTCCAAAGACATGTAGGTTAGGCTAATTGGCGTTCCCAAATTGCCCGTAGTGAGTGTGTGCGCGCGCGTGCGTGTGTGTGTGTGTCCTGCGATGGATTGGCACCCTGTCCAGGGTGTACCCTGCCATGTGCCCTAAGTCTCCTGGGATAGGCTCCAGGCCCCCCGTGACCCTGAATACAGGATTAAGCGGTATAGATGATGAGTGAGTGAGTTCTGCCTGCTTTAGCAATCATGGAGTGTTCACACACCTGCCTGTCAATCTTAGCGCAGCAGTCTAAACACCTGTAAGAGTGGTGATGTTCCACAGTGTGAAATAACTGGGTCAGCTCAGCAGTAGTGTTCTTATCATCAGCTATAGTTGTTAATGGGGCAGAAACGATGGCAGTGAAGAATGCGCAACAGATCTCGCATTATCCTTGTCTCATTCTGTAGCTGCATGCCGCTCTAACACACGTTTACCCCTGGGACTCACATCGATGTCAATGCGGCAGTACTTGCAGAAAACATGATAATGATCTTTGCTGCTTTTTTCTGGCGAGACAGTGTTCTGAACACCATGTAGGTGTAAAGGAAGTCTTTCTTTTCAGCAAATAAAAGCTATCTGAAAAGAAAAAAGAGTGGAATTTTGTGATGATGCATGTGACATGGTGACGGAGGGTCAGAAATGAGGACAAACAGGCAAAAAAAAAAAAGGAAAATCAGACTCTCTGGATAAAATCCAGACAAATGGTCATCTAATCCTTCTAACATTAAATAGAGCCAACCTCAGTTATCACATGTATAAGCAGACCACATGGAAACCATCCTCAGCAGCAGTGAGTGGTCTCCATGTGACAAGAACTTCAACCAGTAGTGTGAATCAGGCACATCCAGAGAGCAGGAGGGGACAGAGTGACGAGAAAGGAGGGTGAAGAGAGGGAGAGAGAGAATTAGAGTCACATATCGGATAAGATTAATGAATACTTTGTGCAGAGTGCAAGCAGGGACTCTGGCAGGGCTAGCTATGACAGCAAATCAAAAAAAAGAGCAAGACGGAAATGCAGACATAAGGGCTCCCTGAGATATAAAGCAACCCAGAGAGTCAGTTCACTGTCAACGAACTTGAGTGAACTCATGAAAGTGGGGGAAGACAGCATCCAAACATACAAGTTCGCCATTAAAAATCTATGCTCATGCCCATCACAGTTCTGCTACTTTACCTCAGGAGAAACTATTCACAAAGAGCCTGACTAAATAAATAAGTTTTCAGCCTAGATCTAAACAGTGAACATTAACTGGAAAGCTACAGTATTCCACACTGTAAAAAACTCCACTCTCTCACTCACTCATCATCATGTAATCACAGGAACATCTAGCTGCTTGGAAATGGTCTTATAGCTTTTACCTTTAACATGCTTGTCTATAATTTTCTTTCGAATCTCCTGAGACAACTCTTTCCTTCGCTTCCTCTGGTCCATGTTGAGTGTGGTACATACCATGTCACCAAACAACACAGTGACGACCTGGAGCCCTATATATAGGCCCACTGACTGATTACAAGATTGTAGACACCTGTGATGCTAATTAGTGGACACACCTTGAATTAACATGTCCCTTTGGTCACATTATGTTCAGTATTTTCTAGGGGTACCATCATTTTTGTCCAGGCCTGTTCCATGAGTTTATTTTTTTAAATAATTCTGTTGAAGCATGGTTGAAAAGCAATGTCTGACTTTCATTGGTTGACATTCATAGAATTTTCTTCAATTATTACTTTTGTCAGATTAAAGTTATTTATGTGACCATTGTGAGTTTTTCTTTCATTGACCGAAGGGTACCAACAATTTTGTCCACGTGTGTATATTGAATGAAAACTAAGTATATATTGAATGAAACACGACGTCACCGAAACACAGCGCCATCTTTAGAAAGGATGAGTGAGTCGGGGGAGAAACTTGGTTGCTGCAATTGTGAGAAATGAAGAGATGGTCAACACATTGATGAGTGCGTGTCCGGCCCAAAGTGGTGGCACAAGCCGCACTCAGTGTCAGACTACGGATGAAGAAATGTATTCGCTATTTCACCGCGGAAGACCGGTGTTATGCGCTAAAATGCCCCCCTGCCACAAATGCACCCCCCCCCTACATAATCTTTATCAAATATTATATTCCAACATAAATTCATTGGTTTATTATTATCAAATATAATATTACTGTTATAATTAACCCCAGACACGTGACAGGTGTATTATATGTGGGATCAAAGTGAATGCACTTTGGTACAGACTGAGTTGCAAAAAATTACAAATCAACAAAATTCAATAACTTTTTTGCTATTGAAATTTTACATGTAAAACCAACTGCACTTTTCAATCATATATTCAGAATTCATTCAATATATATATATATATATATATATATATATATATATATATATATAATTTTTTTCAATCAATATATTCGGAATCCATTCAATATATATAGAGTTTCAATCAATATATTCAGAGTTTTCATTAAGTTCTCTCATGAATATTTTAATTATATATATATATATATATATATATATATATATATATATATATATATATATATATATATATATATATTTTTTTATGTATTATATACAGTATATATTATTATAACTAGATATTCAGTAAAATTGATCGTTGTCTTTACAAGACTTCTCTTTTCTTTAACCAGAGCTCTGCTGTGGAGGATTGGGGTCAGAGGGGTAACGGATGGCCTTATGGAGCTAGTAGAGGAGCACAAACAGGGTGTTAGAGGCGACTGTAGTCTTTGAGCGCCTGCATGACTGTGCAGCAGCTTTAGGAGTAATGTTTGTCCAGGTCTGTGCTCTAAACATTGAATTGTTGCCATAGACTGACACATTGTGGAAAAAAGTCTTCAAAAGTCAAATCTTTGCTAATTTAAAAAAAAAATTATTATGATATTATAATATAAAAGAATCAGTAAGATACGCAGCTGGTGTTATCCAGGTACTTTACTGAGCAAAATAGACTGCATATTCTCCTGTTTTATGCAGATCACTGTTTTAAGTAATGTTTGTGTGTTTTAGTTGTTGGAGTATCATTAGGCCAACTTGTTTTTTATGGAGAAACAATCATTTCGATCATACGTCAGTGGGCTACAATGGGAGACAATCAATTTTTTTAAATAGATGAAAAGTTGGGCTAAGTCAACCCGACAGAAATATCATTAATTGAACCAACAACCAATAACTTAAATGTTTGAATTAGAAGTTGCGTCAACTTAAGATTTCTAACTGGGTACACGTTGTGTCAACTAAACAGCTATGTGAAATATTTCAACTTGGCCAGCAAATTCTCTAAAAGTTGAGTAAACTTTAAAAAGTTCTGCAAACTGCTACTAAACTTTTACAGTGCATAACAGTTTGTAAGGAAAAGCTCTGGCCCATGCTTTAGTCTTAATTATACAATGTACCAACAACTAGCCTGCACCCTTTGAACAGCCCAGACATGGCGAATCATATAATACCATTGTGTGTAACTGCATAAAAAGGGAGCTGTGTGCACCTGAGGCAGAAAGAGGGAGATTTTTACTATGAAAAGGGTTACTGTAAGCTAAGTCTTTTCTTAAGCAATTCAGTGTCTAAGTAAATTTTAGCACTTGTTAACTTTTACCTAATGTGGCGACGGGCTCATAACCAGCGCGCCCCATGGAAAAGCAACTCCTCACTCGTCAAGAAGCCTCTATTTATCAAACCCAGTCAGCACCACTGACAGCTACCAACAGGCTCAAAAAGGGGCGGGGCGGCACAAACCACCGGCATCGGCCACAGCAAATCGCCTGCCGTCCACCTGTCACCGGCTCCCTATAAAAGGGGCCAAAAGCTTATGTACTTTTTTCTTGTCTGCAGATTCGGACACTACTGAGAGCCGGCCCCCGTGTATTTCTCTGAGACAGGGACAACGCCGTCGCACGCCTCTCATCCCCGAGTGTGTCTCCTCCGCTCAGGCGCCCACAGCATCCCATGCCAGAGAAAAAGAATTAAACATACCTTTTGTGTCTGCATCAGCCCTTGTGCCTGTGACCTTTTTCTGAATCCCCTCAACGCTTTACGCTAAGTAAAAAAGTAAATGGATGGCTTCTAATTTTACCTTAGTAATATTTGACCTATAGGGTATTTGCTTGTTGAAGCAAAAGCCTCTGAAAATAGCAGAGTGATGATCCTCGTCCTATTGCTTGGAAACCCTGTGTGCTTGTAAACCATGTGCAAACTGCAATAAGTCAGAACTACAGCAAGTCATCCAGGGTGTCCCCCCACCATGTGCCCTAAGTTCCTTGGGCTTTTATCACATGTATAAGCTCCCCCTCACCACCTATCCACCCCCAGAGGTGGAAGATAACTAAGCAAATTTACTGTATATAAGTACATATATCACATGGCTGTACTTTACTTGAATAGGTGAGTTGAGTAGTAATCGATACTGACTATTGACTATCAATCATAATTGCGTGATTCTTCTTCTTCAATGTGATGAGATCTCACTGCATTGGCACTAAACTACTTCTGATGGAAATAAGAAAGCCACTTGTTAGTGAGACTAATGAAGAAAACTAAAATTTGCGAGGGATCATAAAGATTTGGACTTTGGAGCAATGGCAAAAGGTCATGAATTCAGTTTGATCCTATTTCATACCAATGGGTCAGGGTAATAAGGCAAACACATGAAGTGCTGCACCCATCATGTATAGTGTCCACTGTATAAGCCTCTGGAGACAGTGTTATGATCTGAAGTTGCTTCAGTTGCTCAGGTCTAGACTCAGCAATGTTATGTGGCAATAAATTAAAGTCAGCTGATGACCTGAATGTACTGAATGACCAGGTTCTCACATCTATGGGGTTTCTCTTCCCTCATAGCACGGGTATATTCCAGAACTAAAACTGTGAAAGAGTGGTTCTAGGAGCACAAGAAATCAAATTCTCCAAACCACACTGCCCCATAATTAAAGCTAAAGTGTCTGACTTTTTTTTTTTTTGGTTTATTTTGAATCATACATAATACTCGTACATAGGAGCACACCACCATATGAAATATGATGTGTGTAACATATAAATATCTGCATTATTAGAAAATAAATTTTCAACTGTGTTGACGTACAAACATATTTAGGACTACTAAACCTAGATAACTCAGTGATTTTTCCATTACACATGACTTCCAAATGTCCTTTTAAATGGTTGGAAAGAACGGAGAAAGGCCTCAGGAGGTTGTTATTAGAGATCAGTCTTATTTAAATAGCATAGACAATATCTGAGCATGATTAAGTTATGTTGGTGCAGAAGGCTTACAGAATGAAAGTTTAATGCTTTGATACAAAGTGTGTGCTTGTGTCAGGAGAAAATTGCTAAATAGGTTGAATGTTTATGTACATAATGTCTTAGTGTGAGTGTGTGTGGGAAGTTACAAAATCGGTAAGGTTGAGGTTCACATCACACCTCTTGCTTCAGTAATACATTAAGTGTTTACGTGCAATCGGATATACATTTTTTTTTTTTTACATTATGCACTTGATGGTTTCCCACTGTGTGGTTTGTCTTCAATGCTGGTTTCCCTTTCTGTAGACCTCTTAGCCCTATGAGTGCACATGGCTCTCATTAATTGTGTCGTTTCTGTAACCGTTCTATAGCACTGTGGGAGAGCAAATGTTGATTTTCAGAGAGGATTCAGGACATGGGTTCAAAGATCCCAATGCATCTCTTGTCATGCAGACTATGTTGAATTGTACCTTTGTACAGAGGAGGAGTTACTCTACCGACATGTGCAATTTGGACGACCCATGTCAGTTAATAAAAATGTTATGCCAGAATATGTAGAATAAATTAATTATTTTTTTTACTATATAATCATGATGCAAATCACACATATATTTTGATCAGGTTCATAATTTGCTTACGGCACCACATACTGTATGTTTCACAGTCCCACCTTTGTGGGTTTTAAAGAGCAAATACAAAGAGCAAACACCCATTCCATAAATTTTCAAAAACAATGTTCTGTAAAAAACAAACTAAGGGAAATTATGGAATGGGTGTTTGCTCTTTGTATTTGCTCTTTAAAACTACACAGCTGAGGCTATAAAAGATTGATGTTTGATTTTTTTTAAAACAATGTTCTGTAAAAACAAACAAACAAACAAATAACACTCAGTTAATCCACTTCTGTTCATCATTTATAATGATATATGACACAGACTCTTATTCTGAAACAAGCCACATGGCTCCTTTATGCCCATGCTGTATAGCTCCCTCTATGGTATAGAGAATACCACATGCTGCTGCTTAAAGTTTTTAATATGTATCTCATTCCAGTTCAGACTTATGGCATGCCAGGTGTCCTGGCACATTTCAAGTCTACCAACCACCTGTTTTTCATTACCCACCGCATATTTAAATCTGCAGTGCTTAATGTTTGATGCTTCAGAAGTGGATGCAGTTTGCAGTCCATTAGATTATTGGAAATGGAATGGCTGACTTTAACACGTGAAATGCTAACACACTGACTCAGAGTAGTGGTTTAGCATCCTGCTCATCGCTTTGTTGATCTCCAAACTTTTATTTGAAAGAATTCCAACCAGTATTCTTGTTCTCAGAGTATTGCGCTTATAGTCAATGCATGTGCCTTCGTGGTGAAGTCATATACTAAACACATAATGTGTATATACTGTATTACTATAAATCAGTGGTTCCCAATCCTTGCCTTGCAGGATAAACTGCCTGCACGGTCGCCTTGCACCTCCAGGGTCCAGGTTTGATTCCCACCTATGCGGGTACTCTGGTTTCCTCCCACAGTCCAAAGACATGCAGATTGAGCTACTGTAATTGCCATTCCCATGGTATGTGAGTATGTGTGTGTACAGTATGCCCTGTGATGGATTGTCCAGGGTGTACCCTGCCTCGTGCCCTAAGTCTCCTAGGATAGGCTCCAAGAGGCCCCCTGTGACAGTGTATAGAGGATGAAACGGTATAGACGATCTGTGAGAGAGTGAGTGATTAAATGATGTTTGCTGGGACCTGAGAGAAGACCTAATTGTGCAGAGCAGGAGGTCTTCCAGAATAATAGTTGAGGACCACTGGTGCAAGCCATCTTAAACATCAACCATGATCTGGAGGCAAACACACAGGCAGTGAACGTCAAAACGCAGACAATAAGAAACGAAACACAAAATCCAGAACATAAATATTAATAATTATTAGGTGAAACAAGAAAAATGTGTGAATGACCAGAGAGGCATCTGCCTCATTCATGTGAATGTGCTGAGGTTGATGGGAAATTTAGTTTTGAGGTACTTTGACACACCGCACCTACAGTAACTAGGCCTGAAAAACCTGTTATTGTCAAAGGCATGCATACGAGTTAGCTCACAGTACAAATGACAAGCGGCGTTTAATTCATCCCTTACATTCCGCGAGCACTTCCTCATTAGTGAAGAAAGCAGACTACCCTATTTTTTAAGAAGAGCTTCTATTAATGCATTACCACAAATAAAAATTCACCTGGATTAAGAAAGCTCTAACATAGCAGCTTGAAACAGAAACACTTCCTTATATACTGACACAGTCAGTCAAAAAAAAATTATACACAATTCAACAGTTGTTATACCGTATATGTGGCCTTTTTTTAAATCTCAAATTGAATTATGGAAGCAATGTGTAGTATTATGTTTCCTCTAAAGATGTCGGTAGCCGCACCATCATTGATGCTATCATGCGATCGTCAAAAGAGAGGAGTATATTTTATTTATAAACATAAACATATTTGAAAAAATTATTCTTGATTATTTAATTGATTGATTGATTCCTCTTTTCCTGATCAGTCCAATGTGTGTATGTGTGTGTGTGTGTGTGTATATACTGTATATATTTGTTTGTTTCTTTACACACACAGACTTTTCTCTTATACTTAATATATTTCTTGATAAATTGATTGATTGATTGATTTATCTTTTCCTTATCAGTTTCATGATGTCAATTATTTGAAAACGGTCAGTCCTGACTTCTCTCATCTCCAGATTTCAGCTCCTTCAGTTATAATACAATTATAACTGTATTATTATTACTATTGTTATAGTAACAATAAACTGACACTAAACTGGCACTAAACTGACTGGAGCGGAGAGGCTAAGAGTACTCTTTTTTGCACTTCCTGTGGTATCTAACATAAGTTAGAGCCAAGTCATGTTTAAAGGAAACCATTGAACAATATTAGTTTTTACATAGGATACGTTCACATTAATCCAAACACACACTCTCTCTCTCTCAGATATGGGTTATAAGAAGAAAAAAATCACTAAAAGTCCCAAGACATACTGTATATGCAACCTTTTACACGCCCTTTCTCCACCCATCCACACAGCACTCCGCTATTGGGCCACACCTCGCTCTGGTGTGCTAAGCTAATGCTTTTCTCATGCTGGCTGCTGTGACGCGAGCGCGCGCACACACACACGCGCGCACTTACAGGGACAGGCGCGCGCGCGTCACCCCACACGTCACTGTAGCGCGCTGGAGACAAGAGGCGTCCGAACAGTAAAGCGCGTCTCCCGGGCGGGCAAGGTCAGTGGATAAGCGACGGACACAGGAACACACAAGACACAAGACTTCCCAGGGTAAGGGAGCGAGATGGGGGGAGGGGGGTCTTTTAAGAAAGCTTGAACAGGGGTCCTGGTGTGTTCTTATTTACCACAAACGGATACATTGTGTTTATAAACAGAACAACCAGGATGCTGCTCGCAGGTATTTCGAGGTGTTGTAGGCTGTATACGGCGGACAGAAGAGAAACGCGCTGGTGTGTGTGTGTGTTTATAATGACACTTGAGTTTTTATTATTCATTCATAAGAGACCTGTCAGATGGTTGATCCGGTTTACGCGCTGTGAATTGATGCAGAGTCGCACCGGATTGTTGCATCATTCTCATCCACCAATCATCTTCGCGCTCTTCTTCCACGTGCGCGTGGCATATTTCAGTATTTATCCAACAGACTACCAGTATAACAGTGATGCATGCTCTGTGTGTGTATGTGTGTGTGTGTGTGTGTGTGTGAGAGAGAGAGTGCTATAAATATCATGGATTTGGTCAGGAGGGCTCTTCAGAAGAGGGTTTGACACTAGGAGAGATGTTCAACCCACAGTAAGCATGCTGGGTGGACTTAAATTATTAACTCTGTGGGTGTGTGTGTGTCATGTGAAAGTACTTACTGTGACACATGGAGGTTATACCTGTACAAACACACACACACACACACACACACACACACACACACACACACATAGAAACACACATAAGGTTAATTATTCGGAACGTGTGATTAGATGTGGACTTGGTGTCATGGTACAAATGTTGATTATTGCTTCAATTACTGGGAATAAACCCAAACAGACAGGTTTGCCTTGAGTGCGTAATTACTGAACGGCTTTCTCTTTTGTAAAGCCGTCCTCCCAACAAAGATGGTCAGTTGCCTAATCACGAGCTTGGTGACGGCTTCAGGTTATGCAGAATGTCAGAACGTCAGCCGTCGTGAAATACAGCACAATACAGTGTTTTTTTTTTCCCCCGTTATAAATAATGAAAAAATAATTTACGCAGTTCATGCAAAAGGTTAATAGCTTTGGAATAAATTGTTCGCCCCAGAATGTACCAAAATTCCATACATTTTTGCGTGAGTAAGATTTAGCTATTTATACATTTGTAATAATTAATTGACTTTAATTTAGCAGTTGTAAGAGCAAGAACTCGCCTTGACATAGAATGACAGGGTTGTTCTCAACAGATCGTTAAACCACATGATTATGTCTTTCAGAAGGTCCAGGTCTACCAGGACATGACACGGTTGATGGTTTACAATTCTCTTTAAATTGAACAAGAAGTTTTGTTAACAGTAGAAAGCGGTATTTCAAGATTCCTAGCTTTTTGTCTCTGGGACAGTCCACCTGAATTTTCCAGCCAACAGAAAATAAAAATAAAAATTGGAACATAAACATATCTAAATATAACCTTCTAAATATGCTTGAAGATGAGTTCAGTCACCCAAAAAAGATGTTATGAAGATGATAATTACTGGTGTACACATATTATCATAAAACTATAGTGGTCTATTTAACTCTTGCAGGCTGATGCCGGTATTACTGGTGCAGTTTATTTTGCAGGATTTGACAGACCATGAAAAAAAGGTCTGTGGCAAAGGTGATGCAATTTGTGTAATCAAGAGAATAAGAAAATGTATAAAACGGTCGTCTTTTATTACTTTTTGTATGTCCTAAACACCTAAAAGTGTTCATTAACCAATTACAAAGGTACTTTCTGATGCTATAAACTTACTATATAAACTATTAGCTAACTTACTTCATAATAAAATTATATGGCTGTTAAGCTAACACAACTAGATACAATATGCATTAGTTCATAGAGTTTGCTTGCTATTTACCAAATACGTTGGGCAAAAAACAATTCAAAGTGAGTGCAAAAATCGCCTTTATTTCTCTATATAATCTGCTGCTACACTAATACACTTACAGTATCCCAGTCTTTCACTAGTGCTTGGATACCATCAAGGTAGAAGGTTTTCTCAGTACACCGGAACCATGATCAGACTTCCTGCTTCACATCAGAAACGCCGGCCTCCCAGGAACTCCTACTGGTCCAAACATGTAGAAATGGCTTAGAGCGAGATCAGGACTGTACGGGGGATGTTGCAATAGCTCCTAGTCGGGTTCTTGTAATATTAAAGTGTTCTTAGTGAAGGACTGTGTGTACAGTTCTCACAGACAGATCTCTGTCTCTTCTGCAAGTTGGCGACATTTTAACAGTCGATTTCAAGGACGACTGCAGTGAGCTGCGACCCACCTCATCCAGGATCGTGATGCACAGATGTAAAAAGTCTGCACCATTTAAAGTTTTTACTGCGGCTCAAAGTCTGATCACTGCACTGTGCTTCATGTCTTTTGTAAATGTCAATCAGATTGAAATCTTCATTTTCTTGAGATTTCATCACAAGTGCCATTTTGACTTGAACGGCCCTACAATTATCAGTCAGAATCAATCTGTCTGTTACGAGTTTGTTCCAGCCTTAAACCCTGTTATCCACTGGCACTATAAAAGTATAGCTCATGTCAAAAAAATGCTTTGTTTAGATGCTTATTACTTAATTTGACGATATGGCAACAGTTTCTTGTGTATACACTTTCTATGACTGGATTAAATCTCATATAAGAAGCCTAAAATATAATGATGAGCATTTGCCAAGTACGGAAATAGAGACGCTGCTGCTCAAAAAAGCAACTCATGGCAATTTATTGTGATAAGAGAGTCTAGTATGAACAGCGAAAGAATGACCAATCCCTCTGCTCGGATCCCGGGACACTTCATCTGCCATTTACCCTTGTGATATGTGTCACGAATGACTGTTTTCCCAACAGTCATGTGGATTTTAGCGAGATTAGAATCACAGTCACATGCTGGCTAACAGTTAACACATTGCTTTTCAAAGACTTCCCAAAGGTAATGGCATGCTTGGTCAGCCAACGGTCAGAGAAATTTCTAACCTTTCTAACCAGGTGACATTTAGAGGTTTAGTTAAGGCTGCATCTGTAGGATTGGGACAGCATTGAAATCTGGATTTGGAATAGTAATTTTTGCGTATGTGCTACTGTATTTTTACAGTATTATAGTTATTTAATCGAATCTCAACAGCAGCTGACTTCCACTAGCATGCACTAGACTAACTGAGCTGACTAAGAGCTGACTAATGTGAATATTAAGTTAGACAAGAAGAGTCTGTTTGGTTGTATTACATTAGCTGATCACATTACGTCATGGAAATATTGAATGAGTATTGAACATTGAAGTGATTCATGATACAGTGAAAATCATGGAAGTCAGAGACAAACTGGTAGATCTAATTTATACACATTTCTTTACATTTTATTTCTATAATTTTTTTATTCTGTACAGGCTGTTTTGCGACAATGACCAGTGTTAAAAACACAATATAAATCAAATTGAATTGAATAGGGGCGACATGATGGCTTAATGGTTAGCACTGTGGCCTCTCACATCCAGGGTCCAGGTTCGATTCTCACTTTGGGTCTGTGTGCATGGAGTTTGCATGTTCTCCCCATGTTTGGTAGGTTTCCTTCTAGTGCTTCCTCCCAAAGTCCAAAGACATGCAGATTAGACTAACTGCTTTTCCCAAATTGCTTATAGTGTGGTTCAGTCCAGGGTGTACCCCACCTCGTGCTCTAATTCTAATTGTGCTTTATCCTGTATACAGGATAAAGTGGTATAGATGATGAGTAAGTGAGTGGATTTAATAGTTCTATCAATTATGTGTAGTATCAGGTGTAGTATCGCAGACCTGGAAATGTTCAGTGAGTTTCTGATCACCATTAAGACAGGCTCTGCTTGTGATCTTTCAAAACTTACTGGTGAACCACTTCTTCAAATGAGAAGTAAGAGTGATCATTGGCACCGTGTTACCCTGCTCTTCCTCTGAACCTGCTGAATCACTCAAAACAAGGAAGAACAGTGATGAGAGATATTAAACAGCCATGTCATTAAAAACCGATGTTGAAAACCGAGCATGTCATTTTTTTGACCTGGAGAGAGAAAAGTGTGAAGTTGTGGTTAATATTAAAGCTGCAGCAAACAAAAAGGATTTGTAAAGTCACACCTTCGAAGCGCAAGGTTATTGCTGAGGTTCTTGTTAAGGAGCACGAAAGTCAAAGAAAAACAAACAAACGAAAAACAAATACACTGTTGCTGCTTTTATTACTAATACCCGAGTGTTAATTACCGTGTGAGCCTGGAAAACTCTTCACATAGCGAAATGTGACATGTTCTACAGTTATATGAAAACCACAGACTTTCCTGAACTGGAATTGCTTTCTAGAAATAATGGTAGAGCATTTTAAAATCTGGTTATCCCGGAATGTTTATAAATAAATAAATAAATAAATGTATTCGCTTCCAGTCCAACTCCAGTGAAAGACATAAACAAACTGAGCGTCTTAAAGTGCTGCTGTTTATGAAAAAAACATCCCAATTAAAGGGCACCTGTTATAAAAAAAAAAAGTTTTTAGCTATTCATATGGGGTGTGTACAAACAAAAATGTGCAACGCAAAAACAAACAAACAAGGAAACAACAAAATCAAAAAACACTTCCTGCATTTTTGTTCATTTTTCATTTTTCGTTTAAAGGAAACCCTCCCCTAGCTTGTTGCCCAATCTGCAGTTCTCTGGAAGGGGCGTGGCTCTGCAGTAGCTCATTTACATAGACACTGAATTGATGTGTTTGGAAGAGGAGTGAAATAAAGGGAGCTTGAGGTACACAAAATACATTATCTAAGGAGTTTTTCAGATGAAACATTAACATACCCATTTTGGTGAGCCCTGAGGACTGTGTTAATTTGCTAAAGGAACCGTAAACAGGTAAACACCTTTAAGCTCTCTATCCCCTTTTCAAATACCAGAATATGTTTATATTTATGTCAGTAATAAAAAAAAATAATTATTATGATAGTATTTTAAGAATTTTTAAAGTATAATATGTCTATGCAATCTTTATATAATTTCAAAAAGGATTATCCAGAGCTGAAATCCAAGCAAAGCCCTGTTTACTTCTAAATGTTTGACCTACTCAATGGGGATGGGAATCACGATTCAGCTCCCAATATGATATCATCACGATATCTAGGTGACGATTCAATTATTCAATATTATATTAAACTATTGTTACAATTTTACATTTTGTTACATTTTACTGAGCGGGCATAATTATTATTTCTAAACAGAATTAGTAAATAATTTACTCCTACCACACGAGATGAAAAACGCTTAAATACTTCAGGATGCGCCACCTGTAGGATTATAAAGAAACTGCATTTCTCACTCAAGTTTTCACTCATTTCAACACTCAACTTGGCAGCGGGCACTCATCGTCCATCATGTGGCTTCATCGTCTCTTTACTCGATTAATGAGGGTCTGCTTTTACATGGGTACTGAAGTGTAATTACTGATTTATATTTTTAAGTCCTGTTCCAGTTAGCTAAATATGTCTTAAATATGTCCATACTGGTTAGGTGAAGGATATTTTTGGACTCTTAAAGAAGAGGGTCCAAATATGTTTCGGACAGAAATGTTTGTAATCTTTGTAACTTTTGTCACAACTGGCAGGTTTTCCCAGATCATCACACACATCTCCATAGTATATCAAATGCTGCTTGAGCATAAAATACAGAAATGACATTATATGTGTAAGAGTGCTGGTTTTAATCATTCAGCCAACAATGTTGAGCTCATTGAAATAGTTGACTTTATAAAGTTATAATTTGTACCTAGGGGTAGAAATGTCATATGCAACAAGTGCTACAGTAAGACAGGCACTCTGGGACAGGGATCATGCTGCCCCCTATGCTTGCTTTATAAACATATTCATCAATGGACTGGAAAATGGTTAATTTGGACTAGTTTAAATATTGTCCATGTGCCCCAAGATATTATATTATAGCAATTAACCAGAATTATGTCTAACCAGCAGGGAGCCTAACATTAACATTTTTGGACAAGCATTGTAAAATAGTTGTAATGACGTTGTCATGATGTCAATGTTGTGGTTGAAAGTTAGAATGACTTGGATAAAATGATGTTGAGATATCGGCCCAAACACAATGTTGCCAACACATCCTCAAAGCAATGAAATTGTTGCCTTTATTTGGAGCATTTATGACAATTAACATCCATTCACACAACATGATCATATAACGCCCATCCTCAAATCTCTTCATTGGCTGCCTGTTTCATTTAGAATTGAATACAAGGTTGTCCTTCTTACCCACCAGTGCATCTATGGTGATGCCCCTCCCTATCTCAAAGAGCTTATCACTTCACATACATCTTCACGAAACCTCCGCTCTGTCTCAGGTCATCGTCTGAAACCTCCGAAGACCAAGCTTCATACCATGGGAGATCGGGCTTTTTGCTCAGCGGCACCTAGACTGTGGAATGCTCTCCCTGAGTATCTGAGGATGCCACAGACTGTTGATGATTTTAAATCTGGTCTTAAAACTTACCTTTTTATTAGAGCTTTTGAGTAGAAATAATTTGTGCATTATAATTATAATATTATTATATAATTATTATAATAAAGTGCATTATAAATAAAATGTATTATTATTATTATTATTAACATCCGATAAGATCGATGGCCCCATCCATATAGTTTCTAACAGGGTTTAGAATTACGATCAGAGATTGAGACTGACACCACAGCTTCCCGCGTCTCGTGTCACACATCTCTTACTGTTGTAATGTTACCTCTCAGTTTCAATTAATCTCTGAAATATTACTGTAAAGTGCATCATCGCTCCCAGATGACTCTTCTGTAATACGGCTATGCTTTCACAGAACAGATCTCAGTCATTTTTTTCTTACCCTTATAGCTGCTTTCCAGGTTACTATTTCAATAAATTGCTGTTGCCCAATATTGTTTTGTACATACACTGATCATGCTCCCTAGTGGTCCAGTGGTACCAATGCACTGATGTTAATGATATGAAATTAACATCGCCACAATGTTTTAAAAACTTGAAATTCTTGCCGGATAATAAACTTTTGCCAGCCAAGTAAAAGTGTTTGAACATGAAATCTAAACCCAAACTCAATACTTTTTCTATTATTCTAATAATAATCTAAATAACTTTGAGGGCCTGAGGTCCCACTGTGTGCACCCCTACACAGTTAAAGCGTATGTAACATGCTGGTCACATGATTGCTGATGATCTTCTGTAGGCAGCCTGAAAGATTACTAGAAATTACCTGCTGTCGTGAAGTGACTGAAATGTAGTATGGTTACAACATCACATTATAATAAATTTTAAAAACTTCGGAGCTCTAGTGAGGTTATTATGTTTCACTCAATCATTTATCCAGGGGGAATTGAATTCAATTTAATTTGTGATGCCCGTATCTTGAAACAAATGGAATCATAACCGGAGTGTATTATTACACTGCTAACATGTGAGCGTAACTTTGTTTCCAGGCTACGTCATTATTAACGCCAGACAATCCCAAGAAATTCTAAGGTCATGAGCGGCTGCTTGTTCTACATCTGTTATATTTACTGAAACACACTGCAGTTAACTTACTGGTTAAAATGGTAATAATTCAAAGTATGCTTTGATTTGAAAACCCATGACGCCCATTCGGTTGGTGGTTGTTAAACAACAGAGGTCGTCCTTATCCTTAGACGAAGATAGACAAACAGGATCCTGCAGTGTTTGTGTTCACACTACCATAACTCCTGTTGATAGATGTATGAACCAGACTGTAATCTTTTAATAAATCTCTTACAGGGTATATAATTTCAAAAGCCAGTATGAGTGTTAGACGGCATCGTGGCTTAGTGGTTAGCATCTTGCACCTCCAGGGTACAGGTTCGATTCCCGTCTTGGGGTCTGCGTGCATGGAGTTTGCATGTTCTTCCTGTGCTTGGTGGGTTTCCTCCGGGTACTCCGGTTTCCTCTAACAGTCCAGAAAAACATGCAAATTAGACTAACTGACATTCTCAGATTGCCTGTAGTCTGAGAATGAGTGTGTGGGTGTACAGTGGGGCAAAAAAGTATTTAGTCAGCCACTAAGTTTTTAAGTTTTCCCACTTAAAAAGATGAGCGAGGCCTGTAATTTTCATCATAGGTATAGATTGTAGGATTTTTAAAGAATTTATTAGCAGATTATGGTGGAAAATAAATATTTGGTCAATAACAAAATTTTATCTCAATACTTTGTTATATACCCTTTGTTGGCAATGACAGGGGTCAAACGCTTTCTGTAAGTCTTCACAAGGTTTTCACACACTGTTGCTGGTATTCCTCCATGCAGATCTCCTCTAGAGCAGGGAACACAGACTTTCTTTTTTTTTTTTTTTTCTTCTTTTTTTTTGGATTTTTCCCCGATTTTCTCCCTAATTTAGTTGTGTCCAATTCCTCCCCGTCACTAGGGGGCTCCCACATTAAGGCTTCTACTTCCACTCAGCCGGGAGGGCCGAAGACTATCACGTGTTTCCTCCGAACCACGTGACGCCAGCCGACCGCATCTTTTCGAACTGCTCGCTCGCGCACCGTTGGGGACGGCGTAACACACTCGGAGGACAGCGCTATCCGCTCCCTCCACTGCGCAAGCTCACAGACGCCCCTGACTAGCTGTAGAGCCGTGATTAATGTCGGAGCACTATGTACCTCTCATCCCTCCCCTCTGAGAGAGCTCGGCCAATCAGCTCTCTCTAGACCTCCGGCTGCGAGAGGTTACAGCACCACCCGGGATTCGAACTAGCGATCTCCGGATGATAGGGCGAGCGCTTTAACCACTGCGCCACTCGGAGGCCGCGGGAACACAGACTTTCAACTCCCTCCAAAGATTCTCTATGGGGTTGAGATCTGGAGACTGGCTAGGCCACTCCAGGACCTTGAAATTCTTCTTACTGTATATGTGTGGGGGAGAGGCTTCAGGCCCCCCACGACCCTGTATGCAGGATAAAGCCGTATTGATGCTGTGTATTACATGGGCTTCATTAGTAAGATGTAAATCAGAGGCAACTCTACACACTATCTATACATTGTCTATACCGCTTTGTCCTGTATTCAAGGTCGCGGGGGGCCTGGAGCCTATCACAGGAGGCTTAGGGTCACGAGGCGGGATACACCCTGGACAGGGTGCCATCCATCGCAGGACACACACACGTACACACACTCATTTGCACACTACGGGCAATTTGGGAATGCCAATTAGCCTAATCTGTATGTCTTTGGACTGTGGGAGGAAACCGGATTCCCCGGAGGAAACCCACCAAGCACGGGGAGAGCATGCACACAGAGGCGGGACTCAAGACTGGGCGGCGACAGTGCTAAACACGCCTTCTACACATTATGTTTATTAAAAACGTATCCCATATTATACACTTCCAATCTCCCTCTGGATGTATGAGCCCGATGGACAATATACACTCTACGCACAAAAGATCAACAGAGTAATAGTGTGTGCAGTTATATTTTATCAGGCTTTTGGTCACACGTTTCACCCAACAGGTCCCATAATACTGTAGGTAATTGGCGTTTTTTGTCCCTGTATTCAAAGGTACTGTATAGTAGGTAACAGGATATTGCATTACTTTTCTGCTATGCACTTGACTAATACTTCCTCGTGTCATTCTTCAGTTAAGATGGTGCCCACCTGAACGAATTACTGGCTTGTTTAATCTTTATATGGGAATAATATTTCAGCTGAGAGGATCAGGTACCAAGAGCAGCCACTTGAGCTTGACTGAACACACCTCAATCACACCTGGTTACAGGTGTGGAACTGCATTTGGCCACATTATGTAATTATGTACTTATTGTTCACTTGATATGACAGCCGTGTGAAAGCCTTTATGTATAAGGGTTATACATACAGTATACAGTCGTATGCCAAAAGTTTTGAGAATTACACAAATATTAGTTTTCACAAAGTTTGCTGCTAAACTGCTTTTAGATCTTTGTTTCAGTTGTTTCTGTGATTTACTGAAATATAATTACAAGCACTTCACACGTTTCAAAGGCTTTTATCGACAATTACATGACATTTATGCAAAGAGTCAGTATTTGCAGTGTTGGCGCTTCTTTTTCAGGACCTCTGCAATTCGACTGGGCTGCTCTCAATCAACTTCTGGGCCAAATCCTGACTGATAGCAACCCATTCTTTCATAATCACTTCTTGGAGTTTGTCAGAATCAGTGGGTTTTTGTTTGTCCACCCGCCTCTTGAGGATTGACCACAAGTTCTCAATGGGTTTAAGATCTGGGGAGTTTCCAGGCCATGGACCCAAAATTTCAGCGTTTTGGTCCCTGAGCCACTTAGTTATCACTTTTGCCTTATGGCACGGTGCTCCATGGTGCTGGAAAATGCATTGTTCTTCACCAAACTGTTGTTGGATTGTTGGAAGAAGTTGCAGTTGGAGGGTGTTTTGGTACCATTCTTTATTCATGGCTGTGTTTTTGGGCAAAATTGTGAGTGAGCCCACTCCCTTGGATGAGAAGCAACCCCACACATGAATGGTCTCAGGATGCTTTACTGTTGGCATGACACAGGACTGATGGTAGCGCTCACCTTTTCTTCTCCAGACAAACCTTTTTCCAGATGCCCCAAAGAATCGAAAAGAGGCTTCATCCGAGAATATGACTTTGCCCCAGTCCTCAGCAGTCCATTCGCTATACTTTTTGCAGAAGATCAATCTGTCCCTGATGTTTTTTTTGGAGAGAAGTGGCTTCTTTGCTGCTCTTCTTGACACCAGGCCACCTTCCAAAAGTCTTCGCCTCACTGTGCGTGTAGATGCGCTCACACCTGCCTGCTGCCATTCCTGAGCAAAAGCTCTGCACTGGTGGCACTCCGATCCCGCAGCTGAATCCTCTTTAGGAGACGATCCTGCCACTTGCTGGACTTTCTTGGACGCCCTGAAGCCTTCTTAACAAGAATTGAACCTCTTTCCTTGAAGTTCTTGATGGTCCTATAAATTGTTGATTGGGTACAATCTTAGTAGCCACAATATCCTTGCCTGTGAAGCCATTTTTATGCAACGCAATGATGGCTGCACGCGTTTCTTTGCAGGTCACCATGGTTAACAATGAAAGAACAATGATTTCAAGCATCACCCTCCTTTTAACATGTCAAGTCTGCCATTCTAACCCAATCAACCTGACATAATGATCTCCAGCCTTGTGCTCGTCAACATTCTCACCTGAGTTAACAAGACGATTACTGAAATGATCTCAGCAGGTCCTTTAATGACAGCAATGAAATGCAGTGGAAAGTTTTTTTCGGGATTAAGTTAATTTTCATGGCAAAGAAGGACTATGCAATTCATCTGATCACTCTTCGTAACATTCTGGAGTATATGCAAATTGCTATTATAAAAACTTAAGCAGCAACTTTTACAATTTCCAATATTTATGTAATTCTCAAAACTTTTGGTCATGACTGTACATATATTGTGTCTCTGTAAAACTGCAGCAAAAACAATAATGTGAGACAAGAAATGGGTACTGAATCTGGTTATGCAATAGACATAAATCCTCTATAAAGTCTGGAAAGAATGCATTTGTTTTGTAGTCTTTAAATTACATCATGCATTAGCACTATCACCTTGCACCTAGAGTGTCCGGGTTTGATTCGCGCATCTGTGTGCATGGAGTTTTCATGTTTTTCTAACTACTAGACTAACTGGCGTTCCCAAATTGCTCATAGTGTATAAATGAGTGTGTGAATGGGTATGTGTGTGTGAGGAATCGTGATGGATTGGCACCCTGTCCAGGGTGTACCCCGCCTTGTGCCCTAAGTCTCCTGGGATAGGCTCCAGGCCCCCTGCGACCCTGTATACGGGATATAGTGGTATAGACATACCACTATAGAGTGAGTTAGAGTGAGTAAATTACATCATATGTCTTCGTATGCTTCCTATTTCATGTTCGTCATTTTCCCTAAAAATACCCTTCTTATGAAACAATACACACACACATACTGTACACACTGCTCATTTACAGGACAACATACTGTAAGCAGTTGGCCAATGTCAGAAGATTAGCTTTAATTGCAGAGTACTATATTTAACGAGAACTGTATGTTGTAATCATAGCCTTTTGTATTTTTAGGCATTTTATGCACAATGTGTTGTATACCTGAACAGTTGCCTTTTCAGTCACTTACCCAGTTGTGTTTGGCTGTACTTAAAAAAATAGATTCTATATTAATATTTTACCATCATAGTCACTATCTTGGTGATTATAGTGTATTATTACATCTGTTTACATCAGCTTTTTTTTTTTTTTTTTTGGACCGACTGCAGTGTATGAACATAAAGAACTCCTTATGCTCCAACATCTCATTATACTTCTCTATCTTCTAGGAACAGACCAGGATTTACAATGGCGCCCCCTGCTGGAGCTCAAGCTGTGCCCCCACCGGATGGAGGGTGGGGCTGGGCTGTGGTTTGCGGAGCCTTCATCTCTATCGGCTTCTCCTACGCTTTCCCCAAAGCCACTACTGTTTTCTTCAAGGACATTCAGAAAATTTTCGACGCATCATATAGCCAAGTCGCCTGGATCTCCTCTATCATGCTGGCAGTCATGTATGCTGGAGGTAAAAAAAAAAAAAGTGCAAAGGGAAAAATGAAAGGGGTGAATTCCATTCATTTTTCCTTTTGTCCACAAGTCTGTATGTTTGTAATGGGCAGAAATGTTAAAAACTGATAAAGCTGTTTTAATAGTGCTAATAGTCATAAAGGTGCGAGGGCCGTTTTGTTTTTTTTAAGTATTATTATTATTAGGGCCCAAGCACTATGACATCAGCCCTATATCATCATAGTGTGTGAATGGATTCTGCTGTCATTAGGATACCTGATAGTCTGGGCCCAGACATGGCCCTATTAGGCCTCAGGGGCCCTCACATGAGATTCTGCTACATAGTTCATACACACTTCCACTTGTGCAAAACAGAACCCGGTACACATTTAGAGTTCAATGAGCTGAAAAACTTTCGCACATCATGTCATGGGCGTGTTCCTCAACTCAACAGGTATTCAGTTATTTTGGTTCGTTTGCAAAATGCACCCATTGGAATTTGATACGCTCTTTCTAGGGAATTTTATACGAGCACCACAAAACCGGGCTGGTGTGATCCCAAGACACTGAGGATGCAAAATTGCAGCAGGATTTTTTAATTGTTTTGATTGTGTAAAGCTGCGCAACAATGTCAATTGTTAAAATCGCTTTACAAATAAAATTGAACTGAAATTTCATTTAATTTCTCAAACGTGTCAGCTGACGATGCCTCATACTTACAGTATGCTATAAAGTGGTTAATAACTTTCTGTGTGGCATTATATTGATTGACATTATATTGAGTGACAGATTGAGTCTTTGGAGCAATGGAAAAAGGTCATGTGGTCTGATGAGTGCAGATTGACCCTGTTCCAATGCAATGGGTGCTTCAGTGTAAGAAGGAAAGTTCATGAAGTGATGTGCATTTAGGCATTTGGCAGACACCGTTATCCAGAGCAACTTACATTTTTTCGATCTCATTATACATATGAGGGTTAAGGGCCTTGCTCAAGGGCCCAACAGTGGTAACTTGGTGGTTGTGGGGTTTTAACCTGGGAACGGCCGAATTGTCGTGCAACGCCTTAACCACTGAGCTACCCCTAACCCGATGACCTGCCCATCATCAAGCCTCTGGTGGCAGTGTTATGATCTGGTGTTGCTTCAGTTGCTCAGGTCTAGACTCAGCAACGATATGTGGCAATACAATGAAGTCAGCTGACGACCTGAATGTACTGAATGATCAGGTTACCACATTTATGATTTTTTTCCCCTGATGGCAAGGGGATATTCCAGGACTCAAATTGTGAAAGATTGTTTCTGGGCTCACGAGGACTCCTTTTCAGACATGAACTGGGCATCACATTGTGTGCTGCAATCAAAGCTAAAGACAGTTGATTTTTTTTTTATTTTTTATTTACACTGTGCTGGTTTCTGTGTTCACATTTTGCAACTGCTTACATGCTTCTAATTTTATATTCATTAAGCTTTTTGCTTGAAATGAAAATGTTATATGAAAAAAATATGTCTCAGGTTCATTACAGATGCATATTGATAATGGATACGTTTGTGCCAGACATGAGCTGACACTGTTGGGCATCTAGAACATCACCAAGCGACAGGCTTTAATTGATGTTTAAAATATTCCAGTGCATCAGTGTGCAACGAGACATGTAATGCAGATATTCTAGTCCTGGCGTTTGATCGCGCTTTTCAGAGAGCCTGGACAGAACGGCCTGCGGTCTCACATGTACTGACTTGTTCTTTGTCTTCTTAGTGTCATCTGCATTCATAGTGAAATTATCCAGGTGTGACGCTCTTCACTGACCTCCTGCCACAGATAGAGAGAATGGATGGAATTAAACATGACACAAGCCTTAACGTCCTCCTGTGATCCTTAGTGGGAATCATCATTTATGTTTTAGATCAAGGAAGATATTTAGCTCCAGCTAAATTGAGCATATTTTGCATATTTTATTACCAGGTAGTTGTGTTTAGGACAACGAGCCTTACAATTGTAACTGCATTCATTAAACTCTGGAAAATGAAGATCTGTATGATATTATAAGCCTTTAATCGCAGGGATTACTTGAAACACTGAGTGTCCCAGCTGCACACTAAAGTCTTGTCCTCACTGCTCCCGGTGAAAGTCTCCAGCTGCTGTATATGCTAATAAGGAGTTCCTGATAGGTGAAATGTATGTAGGGCAAATTAAGTGAAGCAGCAGCCCATTTGACCTCATTTCAAATAGCAAGCACATTTTCCTAAATAGGTATTAACACGTCTCTAGACATCCTTGGGGCAGAAGCAATAATGTTATTATTATAATACTGCCTTGTTCACTTTGAAATGTATTTTACAGAAATTGCATGGGTGACTATATTGAATGTACTCTCATACCTACCAAGGACAGTTAAACCTACATCTTCAGGACCATGGAAACTAGAGAGCTCTATTAAAGATGTATATTCAGGACACATTAAAAATTTACAAATGTTAACACCCCGGATGCCTTTAGGGCTAATTTTAGGCCCCTAAATTAATTTGCCTTTAGGATATCTTCATGTAGTAAATTGTAACCTTTTTTTTTTAAGATGGTATAAAGACCCTTTAAAGGGACCTGTTATGCAAAATCTTGATAATTTTTTTTTTTTTTTAGAAATTCAGAAAGATCTTAACCGTGCGCATGAACAATAAAAATTAGACAATTTTTTTTATCCAGTTTTGTTTTAGCTTAAGCAAATCAATTAGTTTTTTCCCTCTCATGTGTGACCTCATATGAGCAGAGCTCCTCCCCCAGCTTGTTGCTTCAACTTCACCGAGCTCTCATAATAATTGTCAAGTACATATTCGTTTCTCACATGAAACACTGGGAAACACTGATTAGCATCTTGGTAGCATTATGGTAACTATATTAGCATGTAGCTAGCAACATGCTAACGTGGAGGTGGGCTCATTTTACTCAGGCAACCAATCAGTCTCGCAGGATTAATTGTGGCGCTGTCAAGCCACACCCCTAGGCCTGAGTTTTGCCACGGCAAGCACCACTCACACTTTCTTCAGAAACGTACCTCTAGTTGTAAAATATTGTTGGATATTCGTTCCGCACATGAAACACTGGGAAAAGTGCATTAGTGTAGCAGGGGATTATATAGAGTAATATTCTCTTGTTATTCTGCACAATTAAAAGTCCGGTTTGACTTAAACAGTAACCAGTAAATAACTGTATTTTCTGTCTGATGCAGAAAAAGACATAAAATTTCTGTTTTAATTTCAGGCCCTATAAGCAGTATCCTTGTAAACAAATATGGCAGCCGGCCAGTAATGATAGTGGGCGGACTCCTCTGCTCCGTCAGCATGATCGCTGCATCATTTTGCAACAGTGTCATAGAGCTATACATCTGCATCGGAGTGATTGGGGGTAAGTGGGTAAAAAATACATGCAGTATTAATTATGAAAAATACATTTTAAAAAATGGCAACAATTGTAACAATAAACAGCAAGAACAATGTGATCTTGTAGTGATTTTGTGATCAGTGTGTATATGACATGAAAACTTAGTCACTAAGTCACTAAAATGTTTCGTGGTTCATTGATTCCTGCACTAACGATTCTCTCCCTCCCAAAGGTTTTGGTCTTGCCTTCAACCTCCAGCCAGCCTTGACCATGATCGGGAAATACTTTTTCAAAAAGCGTCCCATTGCTAATGGCTTGGCCATGGCAGGGAGCCCTGTCTTTTTAAGCACTCTAGCTCCCCTAAACCAGTACCTCATCAACGCTTACGGCTGGAGAGGCAGCTTCCTTATTCTCGGGGGGATTTTGCTCAACTGTTGTGTGGCTGGATCCCTTATGAGGCCACTGGCCCAGCCTTCGACAAAGAACGATGCCAAAAACGATGATGAAGAGGTTCAAACCACTAAGACAGACAAGCCTACAGCGTGGCAAATTATCAACAAATACCTTGACTTGTCACTTTTCAAGCACCGGGGATTCCTCATCTACCTTTCAGGAAACGTCATTATGTTTTTAGGCTTCTTCGCCCCTATTGTCTTCCTTTCTCCGTATGCCAAGGACAACGGTGTAGATGAGTACTCAGCAGCCTTGCTGCTCTCCATCTTGGCTTTCGTGGACATGATTGCTCGTCCCTCCATGGGACTGTTGGCGAACACACGTTGGGTGCGGCCAAAGATTCAGTACTTTTTTAGCTTTGCTATTCTCTATAATGGTGTGTGCCATGTACTGTGCCCACTGGCTCAGACCTACACTGGCATGGTGGTGTACTCTGTTTTCTTTGGGTTTGCGTTCGGCATGGTGAGCGCCGTTCTCTTTGAGACACTCATGGACCTGGTAGGACCTCAGAGATTCTCAAGCGCTGTGGGCCTTACCACGATCGTTGAATGCTGCCCAGTGCTCATAGGACCACCTCTGGCAGGTAAGACATGGTTTGTCAAAGATGTACTATATTGTTCATGTTGTTGTACCGTACAGGAGTTTGTAATCATTCCATAAGTTTTTATTTTTAGTTTCCAGAGCCCCGTCCAGTCTCGCGCAGACAGCCGAGCTCTGTTTATTTAGTGTTTTTAGTTTTCTTTGGTTTCCTTTTAGTTCCTAATTAATAATTACTAACCACACTACTGCCAAACAGGAAGGTCTTCCCATGTCATAAGCACTCTCCCTAACTCCTACTTCATTGACCCCCTTAGAAGCCCTGTGTAAGGGCTCTTATTAATATTATTACATCTCGTGGGTGCGGCTCTTCAACCCTCACCACGTAACAGAAACCAACCGATCTTTGACTATAATCAATGAATGCCCAATCAATATGTAATACATAATTCATTTAGTGTTTAAACAATTACTGTACCTCCTACCATTGTTGCCTTACAGGAAAACTGTTGGATGTTACTAAGAACTACAAGTACATGTACGTAAGCTGCGGCTGTGTGGTCATCTTCGCCAGCATCTGGCTCTTCATCGGCAACTTCATCAACTACCGTCTGCTGGAGAAAGAACGCAAGGAAGAGGAATACAAGCAAGCAGAACTTCAAGAGCCTGACAATGATCCCAACGGTACAGGAGACGGCCAGGCATCTGACGACCTCTGTGGGAAACAGGACGTTTCTGTGTGAAGAGAAACAAACATTTAAACTTCTAAACATTTAATCTGGGCGACACCCCACGCATATGTCCGGAGCAGAAGCAAAGGATGCTGGGGTGAAGTAACAAACGACTGCCAAAGCTAATCTTGACTGCTGTGAGGGGACCAGTAGCGTAGTGCTTAGATAAATTATTTAGACGGAGGTCAAGGAACATGGACAGCAGAGCATACGGGAGGAGGATGAGTCAGACCACAGATACCACAGATACACCTTACTATGATATTAGGACTTAGTTTAATGCCATTCTATTAATGTTTCAACTCAGGAACTAACGATTTCAGAAAAACCTAAATAACTCTGCCAGATTGAGACTTTTGAGCACTCTGTTTAGTTATTTGCTCAAAAAGCTGATTAACCAGCGACACTCCTGTGAGCTGCACGCCCATATCTGCTGCACTATAATTTATATTCTGTATAGTCAACACATCAAGACTGAATGTAAATCATGCATGTATTATTATTATTATTATTATTATTATTATTATGAACGTGGGCCTTATAACACGTCTGACCAAAATGTTTAAAAAAAAAGAAAAAGATTTTTGTGGTGAAGTCACATAAGCCTCTATATATTATATATAACCTTTAGTTTTCTGCTGCGGTATATACAGAGAAAGTCATGTGGTATTATTCTATGGACAGTGCTATTTTTTTAGGGAAAGTAAATGTGCAAAAGTATTTACATATTAGGTATTGCCTTACATGTAAATAATATAACTAACCGCCTAAAGCCAGTATATATATATATATATATATATATATATATATATATATATATATATATATCACTTCCTACAGTATACAGGGTGGGTGAAAATTAACTAGGCAATATTTAATGGGTATAGCACTCGTAGTGTCGCTGAAGTCATGAAGAAAACTTCAAGACTCTAAGTCTCTAAATTCTTCTTTGTCTTTCGGCTGTTCCCTTTCAGGGGTCGCCACAGCGAATCATCTGCCTCTATCTAATCCTATCCTCTGCATCCTCTTCTCTCACAGCAATTAACTTCATGTCCTCTCTCACTGCATCCATATATCACCTCTTTGGTCTTCTTCTAGACCTCCTGCCTGGCAGTTCCAACCTCAGGATCCTTCTACAGAAATATTCACAATCTCTCCTCTGAACATGTCCAAACCACCTCAATCTGGGGTCTCTGACTTTATCTCCAAAACACCTAACATGGGTCGTCCCTCTGATGGACTCATTCTTGGTCATTCCTATCCATCCTTGTCATTCCTAAAGAGAACCTCAACATCTTTATCTGTGCTACCTCCAGCTCTGCCTCCTGTCTTTTCTTCAGTGCCACCATCTCTAAGACATAGAGCATCGTTGGTCTCACCAATGTCCTATACACCTTTCCTTTCATTCTTACTGATTCTATTGTATCCCACAACACACCTGACACTTTTCTCCATCTTTTTCAATCTGACCTGCATCGTTTCTTCACCTCTGGAACATTGACTCCAAGTACTTAAAATCCTGCACCTCTGTAGCCTCACCGTTCCATTGGGTCCTTCTTATTCACAAACATGTATTCTGTCTTGCTGCGACTAACCTTCATTCCTCTGCTTTCCAGAGCGTACCTCCACCTCTCTAGATTTTTTTCCTCCGCCTGTTCCCTGCAGTCTCTAAAGTAGACTGCTTAGATCGCTATTTGCTATTAGCATGCTAAGAAGTTTGGAAGTCCATTGTTTTTGTGCAGAGATCGTGGTGACACACTCGGAGGACAGTTAAAGGGAGCAATGGAACTTGTATCTGAAGACAATAAATAATCATTTGAAAAAATTGTAAAAAAAAAAAAAAAAAACTTGTGATCGATGCAAGAAGAAGTAGAAAATATTAGATTCCCGGGTGGTGCTGTAACCTCTCGCAGCCGAAGGTCTAGAGAGAGCTGATTGGCCCGAGCTCTCTCAGAGGGGAGGGATGAGAGGTACTTCGTGCTCCCACATTAATCACGACTTTACAGCCAATCAGGGGCGTCTGTGAGCTCACGCAAGGATTGAAGGAGCGGATAGCGCTGTCCTCCGAGTGTGTGACTCCGCCCCCAACGATGCGTGAGGGAGCGGTTCGAAAAGATGCGGTCGGCTGGCGTCACGTGGTTTGGCGGAAACACGTGATAGTCATCGGCCCTCCCGACTGAGTGTTAGTAGTAGCCTTAATGTGGAGCCCCCTAGTGACGGGGAGGAATTGGACACGACTAAATTAGGGAGAAAATCGGGGGGGGGGGGAGAAGCTGAAAATGCCTTTCATTTCAATATGTAGTGTACAAATTTGTTTTAATACGTTTGTATTAGAAATATGGTCTTTTAATGCCTAGTTACTCTTCACGCACCCTGAGATATATGATTGTTCACCGATGTGGCGTTACTAATCAACTTCAATATTAACAGATGTATCCTGTTTATTCATATTTTAGAGTTCATGACGTTATTTATCATGTCTAATATTGAATGATATTCAGGATCAACTTTAAACGTTGGTTTCAAATCCAACACAATAATCACACGCAAGCATCGTGATTAACAATGCGTCGTGATTAAAATGTTTTGTTTATCAAAATGACATACATAAACGTGTTTGAAATCACGTTTTCAAAAATGGTAGCTGCATTGAGGGTCCATGTATTGTGAATGTCAAATGTCTCAAGAGAGAATTACTATAGAAAACATTACATTAAAATTCAGCACAGGCGTCCAAAGTTCAAATTCCAACAACTTCAAAAAATGGAAAAAGAAATTCAACATACCAATAAGAATGTACATTGAGTTGGTTATGTACATTTTACTGGTTACCTGGTTACAGTAATGAGTAAATACAGTACCTCATGGGATTGTACTGTTAAATAATACATTCTTTGAGAGCTTTATAAGGAACACTGTACTAATGCTGGGCAGAGCGAAAATTAAGTGTGGCATTAAAGTTGACTGATTGGTAAACATTCCCACACCATCACACCACCTCCATCAGTCTGCCAGGTATAGTCCGTTTATTCATGTTATTGGTGCCGAGTTCTGACCCTGCTGGACCATCTGTGTGCATCAGCAAAAATCGAGATGTTTTTCCCCAGCTTCAGCTGTTCAGTTTTTTGATCCTGTGTCCAGTGCAGCCTTTCTGATCTTGACTCACTGAAATGAACCCCGACATGACATGGTGTTCTGCTGCCCAACCGCCTCAAGGCACAACATGCTTTTCCTCTCACCACAATCGTACAGAGCAGTTATCTGAGTTACCGTAGCCTTTCTGTCGGCTCGAACCAGTCAGGCTGTTTCCGTCTGCAGAACGGATGCTCGTTGGAGGTTTTTTTCTTTATTGAACTCTTCTGTCTGCTGGGCCCAGATATCCAGGTGTTCCTAATGAAGTGCTCGATAAGTGTATAGACAAAATATATAATATCAAATTTTTTTTTTCCTTATATCTGTCATACGTCAGAAGTTAATCCAGGAATGTTATCGTATTGTGTCTTGTGTGTGGTTGCTACGTTAGTCTGAGCCATACATCCACACACATTTATAAAAATAGGACGAAGGGTTTAAAGGGTTACTCAAGTGTAATGATGGGTTTTGGGCAGTATTGAATTATTTACATATTTAGGGGTGTGAAATTTCAATTCAATTAAATTTGTATTTGTATATCTTTATTTAACCATGGTCATTGTGCTGGTATGACAGTATGTTGCAATGAGCTATATGCTATTTATGTTATGCATTACCAGTATATAATGATGATGATCGTTTTATTTAATTTAATTTTTTTGTTATTCAAATCTACAAAACTATTCTGAAACACACAGAGAGAAATGCAGTCAGTGGTGTTCTATAAATGTGATATATATATATATATATATATATATATATATATATATATATGGGAGTTCTACCCCAGTGAATATCTTTTAGTCGGGCTGATTCAGATTTATGTGTATAGCACTTTGAATAAAAGCTTTGTATTTTTTTGACACATCTGCTTCCTGATAAATGTTTTTAATGTAATATGTCCACGTTTTTAGTTATTGATAGCCATCGTAATTATGATACAGTAATTGTTTACTTTGATTTGTAGAATATTAAAAAAATTATGTCGATCACATGTATCGTTGCCTATTACTATTCCAGATTTATATCTTCTTCTTTTTTTTTTTTTGTATGCTTAGCTGGTTATTTTTGATAGCTTTAGTACAGATCAATATAATTAAAAGCTGATGCTCTAAAACATTAACAATATTTTAAGATCTTTGACTATTCCATCAAAACATGAACTTGATTTCTAACTAATCCAAAACACCACTGGCCTTATCAAATAATAATAAATAAATCAAGACTATATGGTACTATTGAAAGGGTTGAATCATGTGTGATTATTATTTTATTGAATACTTTTGTTTTAATGCACCAAAAAAATGTACTAGAAAAATACAATGTATATCTAATAAAAACAGGCTTATATAGCAGTATGTGTTAATAACTATGATAATCTACTCTTATAATGATTTATCGATTTTAATGTTTAATAACTGCTTTGCAAATGTAAGGAATTCTGTGTATTAATATTGTTATTATAAGCAAAGTTATGTACAGCCTTTTCATTCATTTTGGCATTATGTATAAATCATTCTATATACATGTAAAATGTCCTTACTGACCTTTTTTTTTTTTTTTTTTAATAAATTATTTATTTCCACGTTTTTATTTATTTTTCCCATTGAGGCTAACTTTAAACCAGTATAGTGCCACCATGATATTGAAATTATTTTATAATCCTTATTTTTTCAATCAATTAGTGTACATATTTTTGTTATATTAATTTTTAAGCAAAACACTGGACAATAAATGTGTAATGTCAAGCACCCTTCATAAATAAAGAGTGTGTTTTTACTTTTAAGGTTTTAAAGAGGATGCAGTATTTTCACAATGTACTTCCCTGAGTAAGACAGCATTCTAATAAATCTACTAATATCATCATGTCTGCTTTTTTAATATTACTGTACACAGTACAATTAAATAATTACATTTGTATGTGTTTATCATTCATTATACTACATACTGTATAAGGAGCAATTCAAAAGTGATCGGTTGCATTTTGTGCCTTGCATTGTACCATAATTATACCAAAAAAGGTACCATAGCGTTACCATCTAATTCCACTTTTAAATCAGGGACCTATCCATGGATTTCCCGGCTTCTTTGAGATTATTTAAGATGTTAAGGTATAAGCTTAAGCTGAAACACATTCTCTCATCTAGGATATTATATGACATATTTTCCATTTTATATTCCTATATGCTGAATGTAAAAAGCAGACAATTTCTATATTGCTTAAATATTATAATTCACTTGATTGTACTGTAAAGCAGGAGACATCCTGGTTGTCAAAAGCTGTCCTAACAATATGTCTTTATGTTGATATTAAATCACATCAGTGTGTCAAGAGTAACTCTGCAGATCATTTCATCACAGAGACACAAGCATACATCTGTAAATGCAGCACTATTATAATACAAACAGGCCAATATGACTAATATGTAATATTACTATCATATTGGAATTTATATAATTAAACATTGTGGTTATGAATCCATGAATGCAGTACGTCTTCAAAGTCAGAAGACACTGTGTGTGAATTTTAAAAGGATTATACCGTACTGTGAAAAGGCTTTGAGCCACTCATTTGTTCATATTAAATTGAGTGGAATAAATTATATAGGTTAAATTAAAGAAATGGGAACAAATGTTTACTGTGACCGGCTGAAAAGTGCCTAAAGATACAATTTCAAAACGGGTTGTTTATGAACACCTTCAGCAGCGACCTCATTTCCCCTCTCGTCTGTTCCAACCGCTCAGCATTCAGCATCATCAATATAATAATCACTGTTACATGGAAACTGAAAATGGGATCCAAAAACTGGCCAAAACTGAGAATCCAAACAGTCCTTCGGGAAGCCTGGATAAAAAAACTACATAAAAAAATACAAGAAAATCTGGCTTTTTGGAAGCAAAATATGAAATGTGGCTCGAAACGTTTGCACTTTGTACTGCATAGGAACAGGAAATATATTAAATGTTAAAAAACAAGAATGTCTAAATTATTATTTCACATATTATTATTAGTAGTAGTATTAGTATTATTATTATATGAAATATTTTAATAAAATTATTATTATTATTATTATTATTATTATTATTATTATTATTATATGAAATATTTTAATAAGATTAATAATAATAAAAATTATTATTATTATTATAAAAACATTGAGTAACAGCTCCCCCTTGTGGTGGATATTCTGCCAGCTAAGCAAATGAGAGAAGTAAAATACAAGTGTATTTTTTCTAATAAGACAACTAATGGGTAAGATTTTATTCTAAACTAGTAGGACTGGAGTTTTCTCAGAATCCACAGAGACCAGTCTCTGAGCTGAGATGTAAACACACAGAAACGCTATAAGATTTTTAGTGTTAAAACAACACCATGCATTAAAGGCAAGGAATGAGAGTTTGCATGCAATTACAGTATAATCACCTTGCTTATGTTTGTCTAATCTAATAAAAGTCTAGCACATTGCAAGCTCTGGTATTTAACAATCCATGAAGGAAGGTGGTATCACTGGGTGCAGCCCCTCTGGCGATGTTTCAGGCTATGTTTTAATGGGGTGTTGCGGGTCAGGTCCAAGCACAAATAGCGGGGCGAGCCGAGGGCTCACCATGTGGCAATGCTCGCAGCATTACTGGACCAAGAACAAGAGTTACGTTCAAGAGGTTTGACCTGAAAAGAGAACTATAAGTTCTAAGGGGTGAATTTATAAGTAACTGATGACTGTAGTGTTTTTTTTTTTTATGGTGGGAAAATCCACATATATATAATTTATATATCATTTGTGATAATGTGATCATTTGATTTTGTAATTAAGAATATTTAATTTATTTTGAAACAGTCATAATGTTCTCTATTTGTGTCTATTGCTTTGTTGTAAAAAAAATATATATATATATATATATATATATGTTGAGACGCTGGCCTCCCAGGAACTCCTTCCATGGCCCTTTACATGTGGGAATGAGTGAGAACGAGGTCGGGACTGTATGAAGGATGTGGGAATCATTTCCAGCTGAGTAAAGCGCAAGTGGTGTTGGTGAATGATTGTGCAGTGTTTCCAAAGATAGATGCGTCTCTTTTTTTTTTTTATTTTACCCCAATTTTCTCCCTAATTTGGTCGTGTCCAATTCCTGCCCGTCACTAGGGGGCTCCCACATCAAGGCTAGTATCACCACTCACTCGGGAGGGCCGAAGACTATCAGGTGTTGCCGCCAAATTACGTGACGCCAGCCGGCCGCCTCTTTTCGAACTGCTCGCTCATGCACCATTGGGGGCGGAGTTACACACTCGGAGGACAGCGCTATCCGCTCCTTCCGCTCGCTTAAACTCACAGGCGCCCCTGATTGGCCGTAGAGCCGTGATTAATGTAGGAGCACTAAGTACCTCTCATCCCTCCCCTCCGAGAGAGCTCGGCCAATCAGCTCTCTCTAGACCTCCGGCTGCGAGAGGTTACAGCATCACCCGGGAACTCGGAGGCCTAATAGATGCATCTCTTCTGCAAGTTGATGACGAGTTATTCATTGATTTTCAAGGAACAGACATTCCACTCACTGAATGGTCACAAGAACGACTGGAGTGGGCTCCGAGCCGCCTCGGCTGAGATCGTCCTCTCACAGACACACAGCTGTCTTTAAAAAAATGTTTACATTTGGCAGTCGCTCTTATCCAGAGTCACTTACAAAAGTGGTTTAAAGATTCCATTGTTGGATAGCTCCGTAAACAGGGTTACTAGGTTACTAACCAAGTACCATCAATCAAACACGTTTTTTTTTTTTTCGTCCTTTCATATATAATGAAAGTGTGGCTCCTAAACAAAATACACCGATCTGAAAAAGACAGTCATACACTGGTAAGCTATTCTGCGTCTGTCATAACCATATCAAGCAGTTAAACAAATAATCCTGAAAGACTGGACAAAGAATGTGATGAGCGTTACAGTAATTTCAAGGACTGCTCTATCAATATTCATGAAGCATACTGCAGGAATGTAAAGAGAACAAACTCCCTGTGTTTAATGAGACTCTGTTGCCCAGGGACTACAGACCCGTGAGCAACAAGCTGCTCCAGTGCCCTGACAAGCCTCAGATTAACCTTTTTGTCATTTGTGTGGCACCATTGCTCGCTTTGACACATTGCCGCTTTAACCTTCTATCCATGGAAAAGTCCAAAACGTTGTCATTTGCGCCACACAAGCCTGCAGGGCAACAATGACCGCAAACATCTGGCTTCATACACAGCTGTATGCTGCAGATCTCCTGGAATATGGAATATTTGATTGTATTTTTATTTTATTTTGTGTGTGTGTGCAAACAGTTGCAGGCAATAAATGTTTGAACATGTTGGCACATGGTCTGGTGCAGACAGCTCATAAGTTTCTGATGCATTTAAGACATAACACTTTGGAAGGGAAACATGAAGCCTAATGAGAGAGAGAGAGAGAGAGAGAGAGAGAGAGAGAGAGAGAGAGAGAGAGAGAGAGAGAGAGAGATGTTCCAGCTCTTAGGTAGGGGGAGCTCTTCTCCTTCTGATCTCAATGCAGGTAGACAACACACACACACACACACACACACACACCTCTTCAAGGCTATGCATTGAATTTAAATGTTTAATCATTAGTAATAACATTCATGTCATATAATAATGGCATCTATTATTATTATTATTATTATTATTATTTTAAAGATGCGATTATTTTCCCCCTAAACACACAACTAATTATAGCAGATTACATCCTCAAAGTGTCAATATGACACTTTATCGCTTATTATTCCAGAAGGAACGCATCACTACTCCACTGCAGAGCTATGAATAAATGTGAGAGCGCCGACACGTATCGTTTGAGCGTGACGTTAACTCGATAACAACTGTGTTTTGGGCTATTTATGTGCTTTTATGTCTCTTAATAATAAGTTTTTTTTTTTTTTTTTTACCAGCTCGCATGAATAGGTTAAGTGTAAAATATCAAAATAAGGCATTTGAAGTGATATGATTGTTCTTCCTTGACTTTTCCGTTACCTGCTTACTGTAAGTGCACTTGGATCAGACTCATGCTTAACATTTACGTTAAGCATTTGGAAAACGATTTAGCTAAAGTGGTACAGTGTATTTCCGGGGTGCCAGGTTAAGATTAAGCTCAAGGTTACGCGAGTCTCAAATCGTCACGGGATTTCAAGCCTCTCTCTTCCTACGTTAGTGTATCCTGATTTGGACAAGAGTGCTCTTTATTCTCAGGGAAAAGGTTAGATCTTGAATGGTCCTTTGGGTGTCTCTCTAGGGAACTGCTAAAGGTCCTACAGTATGTAGAACTTCGATTAGAAAGATAACAATCTGAAAACCTCCCATCCGAAATGTAGCATACTATAGTAGTGTGTTTAAGGTAAGAACACTTTTTTTAAAATAATGAATCCTATCAAAGTAGTTAAAGAACCCTTAAAGCTGAACCTCCAGGGTCCGGGCTCCATTCCCACCTCAGGAAATTTCTTGGTGTGCATGGAGTTTGCGCGTTCTCCCCGTGCTTGGTGGGTTTCCTTCGGGTGCTCAGGTTTCCTCCAACAGTCCAAAGACATGCAGATTCGACTAATAGGCGTTCCCAAATTGCTCATAGTGTGTGTGTGCGTGTGTGAATGTTGACTGGAGGGCCCGCCACAGTTGTAAAAAGTGGAATAAATACAATGGTCACCGTTGGCCTCCATGGTTCCTAGTTGGGCTACAGAGGTTCCTAGGTGGCTGGATGGAACTTTTGGTTTATTTTAGCTAACTACCCAAACATGACTTAGCAAAAAATGTCAAAAATACACAGATACCCATTTTTATTGTTGTTTTTGGTTGTTTCTATGATCAAAAAGTAATAATATGACACTCATTTTGAGCGTTTAACATTTTTTGTGATGTCGTTACTATATTTAAAATTTCAACGTTATAAAACTACTGATATCTTTCATTCGACCTGACATAGTATCTTAAAACCCAAATCAACACTTTGATGTCTAAAGCCTTCCTGTTAACACACATCAGCTGGCCTTCCATATACTGTAAGCACCTATATTGCTTTTAATCATTATTAACCTGTGCTATGTTGTTGGCACAATGTACTGTAATGCTATGTAAGGTGCCACAGAGCCATGCTAACAAGAACAAATAAGAAACATGGTGGTGGGAAATAGTTCATGAAGACCTGACCTCATCCCCACTGAACATCACTGGGATGGAACTGGAATTCTCCACATCCCTACATCAGTATCTGGCCTCATTATACCTCTTGCAACTGAATGGTCAAACATCCCCACAGCCACACTTCAATATCCAGTGCGAAGCCTTCCCAGAAGAGCGAGCTTATTATAACAGTGACAGGGGAGTAAACATAACGCAAACATGAGCGAAGTAGACTGGATAGATTATCTGACGTTTATAGAAAGATTCTTATACTGTATAATTAGATCATCTAAATTATATTATATAATTTGTAAATGATACAAACAATAGATTATTAGACTTATAGTATTTCCAGAACACAAGGAAACAAGAAAAAGCAATGGTACAAGAAGCCATTGACCTTATAATTCGAATTTTAGTTTGCTATAGAACTTTACAGCAACAGGAATGAAGAATATGCAGTTTAGTTCTTTGAAAAAAGAAAAAAAAAAAAAAAACAGCACCATGATCATGTCATCTCAAGGTAATGGAAGCTCTGCAAAAAAAAAAAAGAAAAAAAAAGCTGATTAACTCTCCTCTGAGCTGGCAACCTGGCAGTATTAGAGTGTTGAGACGAGAAGCAGAGACTGGGTTCACCCTCACCATAGGGCTAAGTCAGATTAGAGTCAGATTAGAGTCAGATTAGAGTCAGATAGCTGCAGGTTGCCGTAATCTCTTATCACAGGGCAAAGTTTGAAAGTTGCTTCATCTGTTTTCATAGATACACTTTTTTACATTAAATCTAGCGTTTAATATACTGTGTTTACTTAAAATATTTAGTGTATGTAGAAATTCCATAGGGGAAATATTGCCCTAGTAAGTGTAGGAATCCTACATTTATTGTGTAAAAGTACAAAAGTACTCACTTCCAAAATACAGGGCTTTTATTAGCTCACAGTAAGCTTTTACATTTACAGTTTAAAAAAAAAAAAAAAAAACTTTCTCTCTCTCTCAATTGTGCTCACAGATTGAGCATGTGCTGTTTTAGGTAACGCAACGCCATGCACAAATGTAGTTAAGTAAAAGTACAAATATTGGCTGCATTTTGAGTGGAAAAGTATCTTATAATAAAATGTATTCAAGGAAAGTACAGATACATGAAGTATATACAAAGTATATATAGCAAAGTTAAATGTACTCCGTTTCCTCCCACATCTGATATTAGCCAATCTTGAATGCCATTAATTCATTAATGTGAAGCACATTTTAGTCCGTAGCTCTGTAGTCAAGACTGACATTGAGAAGTTCAACATGAGTCAAAAATCAAGCCTAGTGTAACACTCAAGGCAAAGCCGCAAACGCACAACCATGACAACCGTTAAAAGAGAGAAACGGATTAAAAGATAGAAACTGACTAAACGCAGTTTCAAATAGATTCTTTAAAACTAAATGTATCTAGGATTATACACACAGGATGTAGAACATTAGGCAGGGTCTCTTCTTGAAAACAAGAACATGAATAGCATGAAAAATTAAAAAAATCGTCAGATCGCCAGACTTTACGATCATAGATAATGGCAGTTGGAGTTCCAGGAGCGTGGTCACAAAGATAGTCTGGTAGTAAATATACGTTCAGGGGAGCTGAATACAGAACAAACAGGCAGTGGGTGTGGTCATGATAAAGAGCAGGGCAATCAGATAAAGAAAAAAGGTGTGGAGAGAGATCTGAAAATGCACAAAGAATACATGGGGAGAGCATGGAATTAATGAATGACGTAAAAAAAAAAAAAAAAAAAGTAAAATAAAACAGAGAATCATTACAGACTAGATTAATCTGAGTGAAGTTGAATCTTAAGCAGCTCAACGGGAGGACAAGATTATGACCCCAAAAAAAAAAAAATCTGGTTTGTTTCCAGGATAAGCTTTTCCTTCAACCAGTTGGTTTCTTTCTGGCATTGCACCATTGATTACACGCTTTTACCCAGAGGAAGAAATGAGTTCTTGTCAAACATTGTGCATGGCAAAAAAAAGGCCATTAGTGTACTTAAGCATTACCAACGCCAGCAGAACACTACCACATTTAGAAAGACCAAGAGAAGTCCAATACAAAAAAACATTTTAAGAACAGTCTGTTTTCAACATTTTATTATTTAAACTCAATTTAAAAAAAAAAAACTTTTTTGAAGTCACCATAATTTATTTATGTAGTGATTTAGTGTATCACTATAGTGTGTGTGTGACTCATATGTAACTGGTGCATGAAAAGTGGAGTGCTATACCCAAGAGGTAGAGAGAGAGAGAGAGAGAGAGAGAGAGAGAGAGAGAGAGAGAGCATGCTGATCTATGACCAGCGTGCATGGCATGGTGTTCTGTTCAGACTTTCGCCTTAGGATGCCTGGAGAATCCAGAGGGTACACAAGAACACAACAGCTGAAGTGACACATAGAGGAAAGGAAATGCATCTGATGTTATTCCTCTTCTTCAACCTTTCACTGGTTTACACATACAGTAGAACAGGAGTGGATTTCTCCATGCCAAAACAGCAATGAATAGCAAAAAAAAAAAAATAATCCTTGAGTATAGAAATTTTGCATAGGTCACCAGAAAATAAAAGTAAGGAGTAAAAAGTAGTAAGTAGTGAACTGTAGTATTCACTATAGTAATTACTAGCCACTGTAGCAAACTGCAGAATTTACTATAGCAACTACTACATCATATAGTAAACTGTTATATTTACAATGGTAATTCCAACTATAGTAAATATAACTATAGTATTTACTATACCACTTAATTGACACTGTAGTAAATTATAGAATTTACTAATAATAATTACTGTATTTACTATAGTACTTACTACACAATGTAGTAATATGTAGCATTTATTATAATAATTACATCTTGTAGTAAACTGTAGTATTTACAATAGTAACTGACAATACGCTGTGGCAAACTGTAATATTTAATACGGTAATTTTACTATAGTAATCTTCAAAAAAATAGCATAATATTTACTGTAGTATTTTGTCAGTCTAGTGCTGAGCCTCAAATCTCTTTATCCTCACCATGTATATAAGAGTACTAAAGTGTTGGTGGAAATGAAGATTTCTTTCGTCCCATGTGGTGACCTACTTGATATCCAGTACAGCTACCCGGATTAGTTAACTAGGGCTGCGTTATTTGAGAATCGCTCCATGTTGCCATGTGATCATGACGGAGCATGTGATGTTCTTTGCGGTTCTAAGCAGAGCCGCAGTTCTTCATCATCCGATCTCGAAATCTCACTGCTTCATTATCATACTCATGAAGGTGTAAAAGCATCCTAACTATTTTTTCCTTGCCTTTTGTCTAACTCTGTCTGGTGTGAAATGCTAGCTCTACCTAATGCTTTCTGATCTGTGTTCTTTCAGTTCCCATACTCCTGTCTATCCAAATCCAAAATCATCTCTCCCTGTTTGAAAGAACCTCAAGCCTCAACATCTTAATCACCAGGACTTAAACTGCAGTGCAGCAAACAGTAGGTTTTTCTGAAATATGAGCTCTGTGTGCGTGACAACTAAAGTTAAAATATAGGTGAAAATGAACACAATTTGTTCTCACTAGCGCCTGCCAGACTCCTGATAGTCATTTTATCTGAACAAACTGTCAATGAAGCATCAGTCTAATTCAGCCCGCTCTATTAGAGTGCACACTGTGCCAAAGGACAACATGAGGACCTTGAGATCTACTGCTCCCTCCAATCAACTTGCAAAGGTTAATATTGATGCAAAATTAATGGACTACACATCAGGACTCTTGCCACCTCATACCTAGCTGTCAGCCATTTTCAAGGTTATTTTTGACATGTTAATGATATAAATTGAGTGACTATTAGGGCAAACATGACACTTTTTCATTTTGATGATGTCCTCAGCATTCCGTTGATGCTAAGAAAATAAAATAGGGTTCCTATTTTTACATAGAAGTTTAAGATAGAACTCATTTATTTCAAATCAAGGTGAAATATTTTCTTGCTATTCATTACAGCTTAATCATATGAATTATTTTGCCTCCTCTGCTTGATAAATTAGGCTTTTTCTTTTTTTCTCAGCTTGATAAGTTAGCATTTTACTCCTGCATTTTAGTGATTGGCATTCTTTAGTGGACCATCTGCTTGGCGTCAGTATTATATTAGTGGGCCTGTTGGTAAATGGCTAATTAGTTGTCTCAGGTGTGTAAAGAGTGGTTATGGGCTTCCCTTGTTTCTGAACATATAAAACATCAACCAGTGACTGCCCCTTTTTGCCCTCTGTGCCTCACATATTTCAGTTCTGCTGACATTCTTGTTTTTATTCCATCTGACTCTTACGTTTTCACACATCTGATTCTTTCATTCATCCACAACTCACACTTCCTTAAGTTATGAATTACTATGAACAGAGCCTGATTAGTAATCCAGTAACCTAGCGCCATAATCATTTGAGCCACCACTTGCCTTCCATCTACACTACTTAACATTGGGGCAGTGGGAGCTCAGCAGGTTAAGACCTCAAATTTTGTTGTGTTGACCCTAACGAGAGCTTACCTTCGTTTTCCCCTTCCATAGACCTTCTTGACGCTCCTGTCAAAAAAGGGTCTCCCTGGCTATCAGACAGGATAGGCGGATATGCCGCGATTGGAGAGTTTTAAGGGTATTTACAGTTTAGTTTTTTTTTTTTCCATCCAAACATGTGCTCTACTCCAAACACAGACCTCACAACCTCATCTCACCTTCAGTGGTATCTCAGTCTTCAGTGGTGGTACAGTAGCTCTTGAACTGTCAGCCTGTCATTCAGAATGCTGACTTCATCTCAGCTCATCTTCTCTCCACTTTCTGGCACTGATTATGATCTTTGGTCACTCCAGAGAATTCAGTGATGTTGGCTGATTTTTCTCTCACACGAGCCAAGAAAAAACACCAGGGAAAACCAGGGAAAAACCAACAGGGACAGTGACCTAGATTTGTGTCTTGCATCTAATCATTTGAATTGCTTACCTGTTACTGTTACCTCAGTTATTAATCTTCTTCATATCATTGTTATCTGCCACTTGCTCAGCAGCATAGAAAACTTCCCTCAATCCTCTTGAGGTTCTTCCCTTCTGGTGGCGCCATAGTCACTCTCCTTAAAGATCACTTCTTGAAGAACCAACCCTGAGAAAAATAGCACACTTTTCTTGGTTGTACTGTTTTGACATGACCACCAACAACTACCCTTAGATACATAAGTCAGAAAACATTCTGGATGGTGCTTTGATTTCCTTCAGCTGTACCCTGGTTGATGTAACCTGGCTCCGATTTTCACAATAACAATTCTGAGTATATCTTTCACTTGTTTAACATCTGATTACATGCCTCTACAAGTGCTGCTCCCTCCACCCTTCCCTATCCTTCTAAGCAATCCATCTAAGCTTTCCTAACAATTGCGTGAATCAACCATCAAACCATCAAGCCATCCGTTTCCTCCGTTTTCCCTTTGTTTTGCCCTTCCATAGACCTACTTGACGTTCCTGTCCAAAAAGTCCATCTCCCTGGCTATCAGACAAGATATGTAGTGATTGGAGAGTATTAAGAGTATTTACAGCAAACTATCTCTTCAATTAAAGTTCTCCACTGCTGTGATTGCTGCCAAAATATCCGTAATTAAAATGAAGCTTGAACATCTGTTGCATGCGAGCGCTATAAGATTTTCTTTTCTCCTTAACCCTCTCCCTTCCTTAACTGCCAATAATTTTGTCATGATACAGGATCCCCAGAGCAGATTGGGTTAACGGCCTTGCTTAAGGCCTCAACAGTAATAGCTTGGTGGTGTAGGGGCTTGAACACCTGACTTTACGATTAGTGACCCAGAACTTTACCCATTCAAGCGTCTTGCCTTCTCATCTACTTAACATTGGGGCAGTGGTAGTTCTTAGCATCAGGTTAAGAATAAGGTTAAGCATTACTAATCAAGGTTGGCAGTTTAAGCCTCAGCTCAACAAAGTTGGCAATGTTTGGCCCTTGAGTAAGACTCTTACTCCTTTCTCCTCTTAGACACTGTATCATGGAGTATCATGCCAGCTTTCTACCTGGCATAGGCAAAGAAAATAATTTGACTGTGCAGTAATGTACATTATTTAGGCACCATGTTATACAGTGGAACCTCGGATTGCGAGTAAAGTGGTTTACGAGTATTCCGCAAACCGAGCAAGGATTTTTAATAAATTTTTAATCGGAAACTGAGCAAGTATTAATTTACGAGCGCCGTGTATCATGTATCACGCATGCGACTCTTATTTTGACACCAAGCGTCACTCTCTCACCTCCCACCAAGGGCTCATTCCGTTGTGTGTGTTTGTGTGTGTGTCTGTTGTGAAACTTAAAAAGCAAGGTGGGGAGAGGGAGGAGGAGTGTTACTGTGTAAAACTAGGAGAGGGAAGGGGCAAATTCCACACACACACACACACACACACACACACACACACACACACACACACACACACACACACACACACACACAGCGCCTGCGCGCAACAAGGGAAACACTTATATATTTTTTTTTTAAGTACAAAGTACAAAGGTAAAGTGCAGATTAATTTGTTTTATTTTCATTTTATAGATTGTATTAATTATTTTTATGTATTTATTTTTTGGGGTTGTGGAATGTATAATTTGAGTTTTCATTCTTTCATATGGGAAATGATGATTTGGTTTACGAGTATTTTGGAACACGAGTCCACTTCCGGAACGAATTATGCTCGTAATCCAAGGTTCCACTGTATTTAGTACAAATGTTGTTATATATGTTTATCATGTCTGAATTATTATATACGCTATACATTATTTCAAAACATACCTTAAAATTTAATAAATAAATAAAACATTACAGAAAAATATTTGCCTTCTTGTAAAAAAAAAAAGCAACATATTACATGACAGACCAGTTTTCCGCTGGAAACAACAAACAAACAAAAACCCTAATGTAGGCTTCTTGGCTTTGCATGACAATAGAAACCACCTACCAGAAGCCCCCGTATTTTCCAGCACACTCAATAAAACCTAACAGCTGTTTTCCTTACAGAACAATGCAAAAGTCTTGAGCACATAAGAAAAAAAAAATCCAGAAGCAAAGATGCCTTTGAAAACATTCCTACATAAAATAAACTTTTATAAAGAACACTAAATAGTCAAAAAAAAAAAACACATTTGATATTTGTGAAATGTGAAAACAATCTTAGATCCTGATATGTGCAGTTAAGTAAAACAGCTGTTAGGTTGTTATGAGAGTTCGCAAATATATGCCGGAAATATTCTGTTTACTTTGTCACACATGCTCCTTCCTATTTTCATGCAAAACTCAGGAGCTTACATTAGGTTTTTTTGTGTGGCATGTAATACATTGCTTTCTTTACAGGAATGAAAATATTCTTCTGTAATGTTATTTCATTATTAATTCATTTTTTAACTATGTTTAAAAATAGTGAATGGTTTTGTACATGATAATGCAGGCATAATACGCATATATAATATAATTTGTACTAAGGATAATATGGTGCCTAAGTCTTTTGCACAGTCCTGTATATGTGACAAATAAAGACATAATGTAATATCAAACAAAGAGAAAGACAAATAACAAAGGCATAATATCTCCTTTTTTACAGAACAGATTCCGCTGCCTTTTTGTTTAACAATCCGTCCCTGCTGGATCCCATCCTTCTGCCATACTGCAGACAACTTTACAAGTCCTCCTTCCTGTCATCACTTCCATATGTAAATCACTCCGTAACATCTGGTCGGATACTGACTAACTTCAAGGCAGCAAGTACAACTCCTGAAAAAGCTTGCACTAGACACCTTAGACATCAAACCTTCTGGCTAGTATCACTTGTCTCCTCCTTGAACACGCTGTACATTTTTAGCCGTGTGTCCTCCAGGATCGTAATCTGGCTTCAAAGTTCAAATCTTTCAAAGAAACAAGTTTCTTTTTTCCAAACCCATGAAACATGGGCGGCATGGCTTGCCTAGTATCTGAACAGACAGTCATATCAAGTGACCTGAAGGGCATCAACATCTCCTTTATGTAGACTCTCCACTGGTGTCCCACAAGGCTCAATGCATGGCCCTTTTCTATATACCATTTATACCTGCTTTCTCAGTCAGGATATGCAAAAGTGGCATTTCATACCATTGCTTTGCTTATGACACTCAAATCAACCTTTCTATTTCTCCCTCAAACACTCACATTTCAGCTCGTATCTCAGCATGTCTGGCAGCTAATGAATGGCAGCTCATCATCTGAAATTAAATCCCAGCAAAAATGAGATGCTGTATATCCCTGGAGATACATGCCTGCATCAGGATTTTCTGCGATTGTTTGAGAACTTGTATCTCACGCTATCGGACAATGCACACGACCTTGGTGTAATTCTGGACGATAAACTATCATTCTCTTTTCATATCGCTATCCCTGTCTTTGGAATGGTAGCTACTGTATACCATCTGTTTTTGTTCCATGGAGTCTGCTCAGGTGGTTGCTATGTTCCTTTAGGTTTTTTGAACATGGTGTCAATATGATAGTATAAAAATTCTATTAAATATCAATATACTGTATGTATTGTACAGGTTCCCTAAATCACAATATTAAATGCTCACCAAAATAGCATTTGAAAAGCAGCAGTGAGTTACACTGGGCTGCTATCAGCTGTGTTCAATCTGTGTGCTGTGTGTCATGGGTGTGTATCAGGGAACCTACAGGGCAAAGCACAGTACTCCTATTACATATCAGCCCCAACCGCAAAAGACTAACTCAGTGCTGATAACACCTCGAGAGGTGAGAGACACTGATCATAGACACTGATATACGCTTGGGTTTCTCTCTCTCTCTCTCTCTCTCTCTCTCTCTCTCTCTCTCTCTCTCTCCGAAACACTCACATGCACTGCTTCCCTTTTGGTGTATATGTGTAGTCACTTATGATTCCTGTGTCTCTTCGGAAAAACAAACAAAAAATAATCCTATAACTTTTGTGTTGGCATAGGAGCACACTGACAGCTGTAGAGAGAAAGAAAGAAAGAAAGAAAGAAAGAAAGAAAGAAAGAAAGAAAGAAAGAAAGAAAGAAGAGGAGACGAGGTTGAGGTTCTAATGCATTCTCTGTAAATATTAGATGAGTTTCAGCTTTTAATGGAAGATAAAAGCTAAAAAGCAGTAGTAATGGTTTTGGGGGAGCTCCTCAGGAGAATATACGTTCCATGATCATGTTCTGCAGAACCTTGGAGCCTGAAGATCAGCATCCTGAGATGGCTTACATTTCATCATACGATCCTACTGTATCTTATGCATGCCTTTCTTCCTTTTTATGGCATGGCAAATCTGTTTGTGCAAAAAAAAAAAAGTCTGCTAGCGTTGTAGTTTTAATTCCAGAGGAACTGCAGGTTGCAGATTGTGGTGCTAACGGCTAACTGATGTCCTGTTAAGAAACAAATAGATTTGTTCAATCAGAGCTATCAGTTGCATCGACATGGCATCGACATGAAGAAGCTGTCTTACAGAGCACTATGATGCTTTTTTTTCTGCGCAATCCTCAAGCTAAGGTACACAAGCCTAGACTGAAAGTTAGGGGGTCTGTGGAGGAGTTTGGCTGATCAATTTCTGCTTGAGTGCATATTATTGCAAGAAACCTTCCTAGAAATAGGTCATTGGTTGATGTCAGTGTCACTTAAAAGACAAAGGTGCTTATTATATTTTTAATTAATTTAAACTTGACAAAATATCCTATAAATTCTTAGTAAATGCATGTATCCTACATTAGTAAAAAATAAAAAAATATATATATTACTGTTGACCTTTTACTTGAAATGCTCGGTTTATACAGGCAAACCTTATATGCATTTATCAGAGCAAAGCATGCAAAAACTACAGCTCCCCCTTAAGGAGAGTCATCCACCTGCTAAATTACCTGCTAAACATGATCTCTGGCATCAAATCAGGATGATTTGAGTTCTGCATATATTTAGATTCCTGGTTCAATAAGCTCTGTTTTGATACAAAGTTTATTATTGAATCTTGTCCGGTTGCTGAGATATGGCCAGTGCGAGTTTGTTTAAGAGGATAGGCTTAAAAAAAACTCAGTTGAAAACCTATTTTTTTAATATTTAAATGAGGATTCCGTGGCATGTAAGAAAGAGCGAATGCTCAGCCTCATTTTGCTTCCCCTTAAAAATGACTTTGACCAGCAGGGCGGTTTTGTAGCAAGAAAATGCACGTTTTTCTATCACAACTGGAGTAACCAGCTTGGATAGTGTTCATTAAAGTGCTTTAAAACAAACAATGTTTAAGATTCAATTCTGTCGAATGATCAGGAAGATGAAATATTTACAGTATCAACCGACTTTGCAAAACTGAAAATTTCACCTATTGGCAAAACTAACCCCACTTATACGACTTATTCTATGCACAGACATGGGAGGCATGAAGCTCCTCCCACAGGACATGCATGAGGCTATACCCTGGATGATGTCAATGCATCACATTGCACAAGCATATGCACATTACAGGCATTTTGTCTGCATGCACATTGACCCGAAGCAGGACTCGAACCTCCACCTCTAGAGGCACGCGGCCACAGTATTAACCACTATGCAACCATATTATTATTATTATTATTATTATTAAATATGAATCCTACATTCTTCAAGTTCATAGTGTAATTTGTCTAGTCTAAAAAAGAAATGCATTACAATTATTTTTTATTTGCTTGCTTGCACATACCTGTGAAATTTCCTAATAAACTTAGACCATGACCGAGCAGTTATTAAGGATACTGTAAATGCATGCTCCAATGCGCTTTGTTTGCCCTGTGAGCTTCCTGTTTGACTTCCCGCTCACACCTGCACAAAAGTAAATTCCCCTGCTCATGCAAATTTTTTGTTGTGTCTCATGGGACCATGGGATCTCAGTCCCCGTGCACACCTCTAGCCTCAACCAGACCAGATGCCCGGTGACTTAAAAATAAAAATCTAAAAATCTTTCTTGTACTTGTTTTAAAAAAAAAAAAAGGCAATTTATTCTTCCCAAATAATGTATTCGTATTTGATCACTAATAACCCAAACTCATCTCGTGTCCGCCCTTGCGCCTGTGGGAAACATGGATTTCTTCCCTGGTTCAGATATGTCATCACTTCCACACCTGAATTGTCCCTTTTCATTTCCAGAACTCTTAAATACCCGAGTGGAATACATCCATAAATAAATCTATTCTCGGTGCCAGAGGAAAAAGCTCACACACAAGGGAGGAAATCTTATTAACAGATGGTGCTTTTTCGTGACAGCAGTCTTTGTAACTTGCTGTGAACACAGTTGTTCGAGATGTGTACTGGGCAATCTTTTAAGAAATACCTCGCTTTGTTATTCATCATCTGAGACCGGAGCATTGTCTCGCAGTCTAATCCCCATTTACAAGCGTTTTCTTTACCAAAGTTTCGTCAACATGGAATGCCACACTCCTGTAGATCTTACTGGGTGTGATAATCATTTCAGCTCATTTCATTTCAGCACCATCATTCTCCCAGCATAAACCTGCATTTGTTACCGAGAATATTTTCAGCTGTATTGCAGAAAAAGACCCTGTATCTATAAGTGTTTTTATACACTATCTGCTTGTCACATGGTTTCCGTCTTAATCTTCTGATTGTATCAGAATCGAGGAATGTCCTCTTCATCGAGGTAAAGATTCTTTTGGTAATGCATCCTGCCAAACACAAACTGCAATCAACTGAATTCACAGAATCCTCTATCTGGATGGTGGAATGTCTATCTACCATCCCTTTTGGAGAGGCTTTGAGGACAATAAAATCCAGACTTTCTCTTTGTCTTTCTTTGATTTTCAGTCTCATTTCACATTCCTAATTTTTAGCAATTCTACAGTGTAAATCTTTATAACCTCAAATGCCATGACCAATTTTTTTTTTTACACATTAAATTCCTACCACACTACTCCATCATCCATCCATATAGGAACCTCTGTAGTCCAACTAGGGCCTGTGGAGGCCAATGGTGACCATTGTATTTATTCCCATTTTTATGACTGTGGTAGGACCTCCAGTCAACATTCACATGCACAAATCTGGGAGCACGAATGAACCTAATCTGCATGTCTTTGGACTGTGGGATGAAACCGGAGTACCCGGAGGGAACCCACCGAGCACGGGGAGAACATGCAAGCTTTTGAACCCGGACCCAATCACTAAACCACCGTGCTGCCGCGACACTACTACTACTTTTTAATAATATTAATTAATCATCTAATATTTTCTAATTAAATTTGCACTCACATCAGATGGGTGCAAGTTGCTTAATGATAAACCGATGTTTTTCGTCATATTTCATTAAATACACTAATACACTAATGTAGTATTCACGAAAGGTTAAACAACACTCAAAGTATTAACTGTAATTAATGTATTAATCTGATGAACCACATCATTTTTACTCAATATTTTTTCTCAAATGAAAGGCAAATAAAAATGGTAATGGGTTTCGATTTTTGTTAGCTGATTGTTCTTCTAAAATAGAACATAGGAAACATTTTTAAGGCATAACAAAATGATGGGATTGCAAAAACACCGTCGAAAAGAGTAAAACTGTTTGTGAAATTCAATTCATTCAATTTTACTTGTATAGAGCTTTTAACAACAGTCATTGCAAAGAAGTTTAACAGGAACAGAATCCTTGAATCGAACATGAAAAAGAAACACTGAAAATAATCAGACTCAAAAGTCGGATTATTATAATCATAAATATATCTCTTCTATTACTGTGTGAGTTCGAATGTGCAATTGTTAAACAGGAAATGTGTTTTACTTGATATAAAGTCCAGTAAGATTGCCAACTATTTAGTGATGGAGACTTTGATCAGAAACTGACTTTCTCACTCGCCCACCTGTGCAGGAATGCAGGTATGCAGGAGCCTGTCCCAGGGGACTCAGGGCACTAAGCAGGGTGCACCATGGATGGAGTGCCAATCTATTACCAGCCACAGGCACACAAGCATTCACACACACACACACACACACACACACACACACACACACACACACACACACACACACACACACACACACACCACAATACCTGGAGGAATCCCACTAAACATAATGTAGGAATAACATACAAACTCCATGTATACAGACTCAAATGTAAGACTCGAACCTCAAACCTTTTAAAGATGCGAGATGGACGGGGTGCCAGTCTATCACAGGGCGCACACACACTCACACCCTCATTCACACACTACAAGCAATTTGGGAACGACAATTAGTCTCACCTGTTTTTGGACTGTGGGAGGAAACCAGAGCAAACTGCATGCACACAGACCAGAGGTGGGACTCGAACACCGTTCTAACCACTAAGCCATTGTGCCACCTACAAATGATACATGCTCAAGCAAAATATTACAATACTAACTCAATGTTTACTTTTAATAAATCTTTACTTAATAATGAATAGAATCGCACATTGTGTTTGAGTTGATGCAATTATATGTAGTATATTAAAAGCTTATTTAACCAGAAATGTTAGAAAGCATTTTAAACTCAGAAATGCTCCTTTTTGATGAATATAAAACATGTCTCTCAAACAGAATAGTTCAAACGGATTGAAAGCAGTGTCTCACTTAGAATGCAGACTCTCTCTCTCTCTCATGCTCTCTCTCGCTCACTGTCTGTTTTTTCATGCATATTTTCTTACATATCAGGCCCCTGGCTCCAGAGAACGCTGGGAGGATGCAACAGAAATAATGCAAATTGATTCTCTCTGAAGTCAGATCAAATTAGATTAGTCAGATTAGTCAGATAACCATAGCAACTTATTCCTTTAAACGATGTTTACTGCATTTCTCTTCCTGTAAAAGTTGTGTTAGTTACATTGTTGTGCTCAGGGTTACACGTCAAAAACACATTGGAAAAGATTATTCAAACCAGTACAATATTTTGTAAAAAAAAAAATTTTTAAAAGAAAGAAAGAAAGAAAAAAAAAGACATTTATTTATTTATTTATTTACGCATTAATTTATTTCAAATAGAAGTGCAAGCCATGCACTTACTTTAAGCACTGCAATACCAACAACAAAAGCAAAATAGTAGGACAGAATAAAGGCATTATGTACAGTATAGTGTATTTTTGCACAATATTCCACACATTGCACAATCATTGCAGACTTTGGGACATACATCTGGTTTTGTACTCTACTCTGCATACATATGTACAGTCTATTTGTTTACAGTCTATTTGTTTACAGTATTACAGTTTTGTATTAAAATAGTTTTTATTGTATCATACAGTATATTCCTATATACATTAAAAAAAAGAGACCATTGCAATGGTCAGGAAATGTCATCAAGAGGAAGGTGGAGGGTCATTAACCATTAAGCAAAACTGAGCTGTTTGCCTTTTTTTTTTTTTTTTTTTTTGCAAAATAAGGTATAAAGTTATCCATTATTAATGTGAAAATTTTATGGAGAGCCAAAATTACATAAAAGCTGCAATTGCAAATCGGGTTATTCCACCAAATACTGAATTCCTAATGTTACTTAGCCAAAGCATTAACACGATTTGTTTTCAAATTCTTAGCATTTTGTTTTATTTGAGTTATTAAAGCTCTGCATGATCTTGGGTTATTTTGAGGAGTGATCTATGATGTAAATTATGTAATTTCCTTTAAATATACTCTTTGAATAACAATAGTTACATTTTTAATTTAGGGGAACATGTTCATCTCATCAATACATGCACCTGTAAGAAACAGATTTTTTACAGATCTCTCTGTGTGTGTGTGTGTGTGTGTGTGTGTGTGTGTGTGTGTGTACGTACATAGTTTTTTTTTTTTTTTTAATAGGTTATTGTTCATGATAGCAATATGGCATTACATTTTTTACAGCAAAGGAAGAATTTCATTAAAAGAGAAGAGAGAAACATGTTTCTTTAATGGGCATATGATAAATTTGAACTTGAACTATAGAACGATGTATAGTTTAAATAATGGATAATTTGAATAATGTATAGTTTGCAAAGAAAAGGAAGGAATTACCAATGGTCATTAAACAAACTTGTTTGTTTTTGAAGGAACCATTTAGGCTTTTAGGTAAAAAGTGCTGGCCAAGTCATAACCTGAAATCTGAGACCTGAAGCAGGAAGAACTTTAATCTGAAAGTGTTTCAGCTGTAACTCAAAAAGGAGTTGCGTGTGAAAGAGGATACCGCTCCCCAAAAGACCTGATCCATGCATAAAGGTTTTCTCCTTCGTTCTCCTTCTCAAGGTTGGAAGATGGACAAGTAACTCTCACCATCCAGACGGTCACTTTACTCGCTTAATTGCTTACTTACTGGATCACTTGACTACTTACTTACTTACTTACTTATCTTGTTAATAGTTGATTGAGATTGAAAAATACGTGTTTAGCTCATGTTTTCTTCAGGCTTTGAGTTGATGTTTCAGTCACAGAAATTATTTTAATTTATTCATCCAAACATGTCAAGTTTCCCTTGCCAGTGTGCTTTATGCAGAGTCATGCTGAGTCACAGAGGTTAATTGAGCTGTGCTGATGTTTGGTGAGAGGAGGTGAAGCAGACACAAAGCTGTTTACCGAAATAAGCACAGATACCCAGTTTGTGTTGAACAGTCAGACAGGGCAAATTGTTCAATCATTCTACAGGGTGTCTCAGAAGTAACTGTGTGGTTAGTGTGGTATGTTCTTTCTAGGAGGAAGTGTGGGAGTGCAAATTGCTTTTCAGAAGAGTTATTTCTAAATACAGGTTAGGACATAGAGTAATAGTAGCAAACTAGCGGCTAATGGATACTGCCTGTACTGTAGATTGTTGCTTTGGACTTCTGGCGTAAGCCAAATATTCCAAAAGACCAAACCTCACCACTGCACGAGCCACGTGAGGAGGCATGATACAAGGTGATATCAGAACGTTTTGCGATGTACCCCCTGAAACACCTTAAAGCCTGGCAGTAGAACTCGCTGTTGACAGTCTAAAGTTGAAAAAAGTCAATGAGCATGCACTTGGTCGACCTGTCTCACCTTTTACATGCTCTTCCACTGTGAAGACTGTTGCTTCATCTCAGGGACATTCCCATACACTTGAGAACCTCGACATGAATGTTGGATCATCGACGGGACGCTGATGGAGTTCTTGTTCTCAATGTGCCTTCTGCTCCTGGGTCGGCAGCCTGGGGACGAACTTGGCAGCAACACGGTGGCATGCACAAGTTGCCGTATGGTTTTGATATTTTGGGGGATATTTCCACCCAAAAAATTTCACTTCACTTTTTTGTTCTAACTTGCTGTTCATGATGAAATAGCAGATGTGGTAACGCACATCGTCAGAATAGCACCAGTTGCACAGCTGTCGATGTACACAGGACGGTGTCTTTTGGCACACTGACTTATGAAGGTCTGTGCTCCCTGTTACTGTGCGTGTGCTGCCATCTGTTGGCATGTTACAAAACATGGAGGTGTCAATTCTGCAAGTCGAATGGCAAAGATATCAACCACTTTGCGCATCACCAACCAGAACATTGGTGCCTGTGAATGTGACTGTTTCTGACCACCTACTCAAACGCTCTGTTCATTTAAGTCGACACAGTTTGTTCAAACAACACTTTAATAACATTATTTGTTTTACATGGACACCATGCCAGGCTACTAGTGGAAATTGACACTGTTGCACAAATGGACAGAAGGAGGTACAGTATGATACGGATGCATGGGTCCATGTCAACCATGTCCGTCATGTCATTGTTGGTGATTTTGAGAAGGGGATAAAGATGATAAAGAAAATAGTGATTATATATATAGTGAATAGAATGATGGTATACAATGAATAAAACAATAAATCTGTTCACATTTGAAAATGTATCTATCTCTGTGTAATTGTCGTGGAGCACTCAGTAAGAACTTGCATGTCTCCTTCTGACTTACCAACAAGGAATAATATGGCTAAGAATTTGGACCAACACAATGCAAATATTTTTACCGTCAAAAAATCATGTTCCAACCACAACTGATGGGTTGAGACAAGACTAGCAATGCATACTGTACATCAACCCAAAAAATAACTGAAATGAGAACATCATTGTAAAACCCATCCTACATTGATGGGTTTTAACTAACCCACATTTGAGGGCAGTGCTATAAGGCATAGTGTAAGAGTTTTGTCACTATTTCAGAAATTTAAGCCTGATCACCATTTGTGGACTACTGTATTAAACCAGCGGAGTTCTTAAATTAGGATGCTGCTGTTAAAACATTTCTCACACATTCTGCAAGTGGAATCTAATTATATCAAACTTGTAACTCTATGGAAGAAGAAGAAAAAAAATAATAAAACAGAAGAATAAACTGATGGTGCACAGGGTGTTGGGCTTCCCTTCATTCTGCCTGCACTGGGAATATTCATGCACCACTGATTGCTTGCAGTGATGCAGCTGTATCCTCCTGGAGGCCAGGATGGTGAGAATATTGATGAGTGCATCTCTCTCAGTGGAAAGGGAAATAAGACGAAATGCTTATCGTGTGTGTTTTATCTCTACAGTGTCTATCTTAGCAGTGAGTTTTCTTATTGTATTGCCAGGTACAGCCTAAAGATGACTTGATCTGGTTTGCCACGATTTCAGCATGGAGTCCAACTTAAGTTGGCTCTTGCATGGACTAGACTGGAAAAGGGGTGCAGATTAAACTGTACTGTTATGTGCTTTTGATGCTGCAATTCACTAAGACTTGTGGTTTAGGGATGTTATGGCCTAAGATATTTAAAAAGTGTGGAGAAAGAACTAGGGGTACGATTATCTTGCGCCTTGAGACATGTACTGTATATTAAGATTAAATTATTTATCACATATACCTTACAGTACAGTGAAATAATTTCTTGCATATCCCAGTTAGGAAGCTGGGGTCAGCCAGGATTCAGCACCCCTGGAGCAGATAGGGTTAAGTACCTGGTTCAAGGGCTCAGCAGTTGAAGCCAGGGCTTGAACCCTCTAACCAGTAACTCACAGCCTGAACTGAATGAGCCACCACTGCCCTAAATATCACTCACTCATCATCTATACCACTCAACCCTGTATTCAGGGTCACAGGGGCCTGGAGCCTATCCCAGGAGACTTAGGGCACAAGGGGGGTGGGGGGTTGTTACACCCTGGACAGGGTGCCAATCCATCATTGGGCGCACACACACATTCACACACTAGTCAGCCAATTTAGGAATGCCAGTTGACCTAACCTACATGTCTTTGGACTGTGGGAGGAACCCAGAGGAAACCCACCAAGCACGGAGAGAAGCTGCGAACTCCATGCAGACAGAGACGGGAATCGAACCTGACCGGGAATCAAACCCGGACCCTGGAGGTGCAAGGCGACAGTGCTAACCACTACACCGCCGTGCCGCCTGCTCTAAATTTTTAAATGATTAACTTACTGATTAAGGTGGAAAAAAAGCTACCTGGCCCTTCGGTATGTGAAAAAGTAATTACTCCCACATTTTTGGGAAAGCTGAGTACAATATATACATACATGCAGTGCATACCGTACATGTAATAAAAAGGTGAATGAATGAATGAATGAATGAATGCTTGTTTTTTTTCCATTTCTGACCACTGCCTGTGACTTTTGGACATTGATATTGATCACACTTTCATCTTCTCTGCACTGTTTCTGACACAGTCACCTGGTCCACATCCAGCTCCCTTGTTTGGTTAAGGCCTGGTTACTAACACCACATCAAACCCCACCAAGCATCCATACCCGGAATCACAACCTCATTATTGGAGGAACTGATCAAGGATGGTGGGGCAACTGTCCCAATCCAATGTTCCAGGAAAAGTAGAGACATACTCTTGAACATACCACTAATACAGTATATGCTAATTAAACATCCTATTCCAGATGTAGTCTTCTTCGCTGTTATAACAACCTTGTCTGTTCTAGGAAGGCTTTCAAGTAAATTTCGAAGCATGGCTCTGGGCACTTTCCAATTCTGCCACAAGAGCATTAGTGAGGTCAGGCACTGCAAGAATCACATATGAGTGTGATGGTCAGGTGTCAACAAACGTTTGGCCAAATAATGTAGATTATACAGTCTATGTGCATTGAACTGGAAAGGACTTACAACCACACAGTGAGATCACCATGCTGTGGTAATTGCATAGCCTTGTGCCTGTGTAATCCAACACTAGGAGATCTCATCACTCCAGGATCTATCATGATACTGTGCTCTATTTTAGGGGAAATCTGGTATGCAACTGCAATCATTAAAAGCTTGCATGTCTCTTAATAAAGGCTTGAACTTGAGCATTTTATTAAGAGGCTTTAAAGCAGTGCGATGTGTATCCTTTCAATCACCAACTGATTAACTAAATTATACACTAAGCTGCTACAGCTTTATATACAATTATTACTAATCATTTATAATCTCAGTTTTTTTCAAGTCACTTTTCTCAACTTTCATAATTTATCTTTATGATGCTGCTTAGATTCTTCCTAGTTTGTATTTATAGTAGTGTCTCGTTTTCGCATGTTGTTCTGTGCCACACATTTCTATAGAATCTGCAGGTCTACAATTCAATTGCCGTATAAAAAAAAAAACAATAAAAAAAAAAAAAACACAATTTACCAGATGAGTCTACAAATTTAAAGCTGCAATTTAAATCATTTTAAAGAATCTTTAAATCAAAAGATGCTATATTTTAATGTCAAATATCCCATTATTAATCTACTCATCTTTCTTGCAGCAAAAAAAAGTAATTTGATCTCAGTCCATTGTAAGGCATGAAACATAATTGCACATTTTTATAGCCGGAGCATGAGATTCAGAGTATGATAATAAAAATTAATAAAATAATAAATTGAACATTAAAAAACACATTTGTGCTAGCAATAAATGTCAAGATAGACTCTTTTGGCTGTCTGTAGAGACAATATGCGAGTGGGTCAAAACTTTAGATCAATGATTACAATGAATCCTTTGTCTCTCTCTCTCTCTCTCTCTCTCTCTCTCTCCAGAAATCCAAATCTAAATATATAAATGTACATCCTTTTCTCATTTTTTGCACCAAACCACTGCCATTATGACTGTCATAGCAAAAGTTATGGACTCATAAGAATGCTTTTTTTTTTTTTTTTTTTTTTATCTGAAAATGCCTGGATATAATTTATATGCAAATGAGCTCCTTGAAGTAGTTTATTTGTCAGCAAATTATTGGTCGGATTGAGAAAGAAGGAGGGGGGGGGGGACGTATTGCTGCAGCATGAGTCAAGAAAAAAGAACCCAAAAAAACAGAAAAGTCAACATAAACGCCTGAGCCGGGAGCCTTGAGGAAAGTATCATAGCTTTGAAGTATAAAACTAATGTTTCAGCTCCAAATTAGACAACCAAATTACTTTAGGGAAGAGGAAAAAGCAAGTGATTTGAAAAACACAGACAATGGGCTTGTTATTGTGAGAAATGTGTTTGATTTTGTGGTTGGATAATGCAGAGGTAAATGAATACATTAAAGGATAAAGAATAATAATTAGACTTTTAGCTAAAAGCTTTATAACCTTGAGGTCCCCTTGCATTGATAACACATATTAAAAATGCACAAGTCTACCAATCATCTATAAAGGACCTAAGATACACCTAATTTATTTCCTTATAACAGCCATTTCATGTTATCAGCACAGTTTGGCAAAGTATGCAAATCCTGTACTTGAGTAAAAGTAGACATACCCAAGAAAAAAATCCTCAAGTAAAAGTAAAAAAAAAAAAAAAAGGTACTTCTATGAGTAGTTTTACCGCATCATATTTTTTACTTTTACTTGAAGAAACACTACTCTTACTCCGATACATTCGGCTACATTCGACTTATTACTTTTCTAACCGTTTATTCTACACATGCAGCCAGTAGATCAACCACCTGATTGTTTCACCAATCAAACGCAGCAACAATAATCACATGACTCCATTTGGACAATCAGGTCTTGAGTCGGTGTTCTATTAATTCATCCTACCTGTGAATTCGTCCTACACATGCTCACTGCGCATGCACAAAAACGTTGCCGCATCTTTCTCTTATTTTGCGGCAATGCAGCAAGTTGCATGTTTGTGTGATTATATATTAACTTTAATTGGACATATAATGTTACTTTAACAGTCTATGAATATATGAGTATATTTCAGTTCAATGTATATATATTTTGTGTTCAATTCCCAGCCAGTGCCCAAACCCCCAGCCACTGGATGTAGTGCCGGACCCAAGCCCAGATCAAATGAGTGGGTTGCGTCATGAAGTATCCGTCGTAAAAACTTGTTGTGCGTACCGGATAGGCCGCTGTAGCGACCCCTTGCCTGCAGCAGCTGAAAGCATATAACATATAATATATTATTATTAGAATTTCTATAAAAAATGTAAAAAAAATCTGACATTACGAATGAAACAGTTACTCAGTACTTGAATAGTCTTTTCACTGAAAACTTTTTTACTTTTACTTGAGTAAATTTTTTGCCCACTATCAAAAGTACCGAGCTTGTAGTACCCCACAGTAGCCTCAAAGTCATAGTACATACTTCTGAATTAGAAACCTTCCCTAATAATGTGCATTTGCATTCTTTCTGCAGTCTGATTCCACAATTACTTTCAGAGGGCAATTATTATACCCCAGTGGACGTGTTGTATATTAAGACATAAAATGAACGATCCAAAATATATCTAAAACATTTACTTAAGAAAAGTACAATGTGAAATATGGGGGCACTGGTGGCTCAGTGGTAGGTGTTTCGTCTGTCATGTGGAAGGTTCGGCTTCAATTCCCAGTCAGTGCACAAACCCAGCCATTGGATGCAGTGCCTGTTCCAAGCCCGGATAAAAGCCTTTTTTTTTGTGTCACATATACATTACAGCACAGTGAAATTCCTTCTTGGCATATCCCAGTGTAACTGGGGTCAGAGCGCAGGGTCAGCCATGGTACAGCGCCCCTGGAGCAGTTAGGGTTAAGGGCCTTGCTCAAGGGCCCAACAATGGCAACCTGGCTGAGCTGGGAATCGAACCGCCGATCTTCCGATCAGTAACTCAGTGCCTTAGCCCACTGAGCCACCACTGCCCTGGGAAGGTAGTGTCAGAAAGGGCATCGGGCATAAGACCTGTGCCAAGTTTGTATGTGCGGACCAGATGGTCCGCTGTGGTGACCCCTTGCCGGGAGCAGCCGAAAGGCCAACATCACAGTGATGTCTCAAAGGGTTAAGATTGTATGCTACTGGATCAGAAGGTTATGGGTTCAAGCCCTAGCATTGCCAAGTTGCCATTGTTGAGTCCTCAAGCGAGACCCTTAACCCTACCTGCTCTAGTGGTGCTGTATCCTAGCTGCTCCTGTGCTCGGACTCCAGTTTCCTAAATGGGATATGTGAAAATAAAAAATCTTTTCACTGTGCTGTAAAGTACATCTGACAAATAATTTAATCTTAACCTTGGGTACAGTAAACAAGTAAATGTACTTAACTTTCACCTCTGGTTGTCAGAGCGCAGAATCAGGGGCTGAGTTTGATTGTCTTTTTAGTTTTTCTAGCTTGTCTACAAGCAAGATAAATTTATTTATTTTTTTATTCATTAGAGTGTGCAGTTGGCAGTCCGCATAAAATATTTGCAAAGGCTAGGTAAAAAAAGTAATAAATAAAAAGGAAAAGAAGCAATAAAGCTGCAAAATCCAATAAATATAAGGACTAAGAACATCAAAGATTGTATTTCATAGACTATGCATTAAGGTATAAAGCGAAATACAGTAAGAAAAAAAAAAAAAGGAGTAGCCAAACAAATATTTTTTAATAGGACAAAAAACGTTATATGTCCAAAAAAAAACAATTACGACACCTGACTATCATAACTATTGCCGAAACAAACAATTGTATAATATGTCTGTGTATGCTG